>PVKA01000003.1:380850-431463 GCA_004027165.1 Ctenomys sociabilis | reverse complement strand
GAAGGCTTTGTTTTGTACATTATATTATCAATGGCTACTTGACATACAATAAGCACTAAATTAATATTTGCTGAACAAATATTAATTGTGGAACCAGTTTTCACTATGAATACTGTGACATTAAACTTTACCTAAGAAAGATGCATCTTTTTTTCTCTAGAATATACTTTAGGAAAAGCAAAGAACTGTATCACACTGCTTCTATAAAAGAACATAAATCCTCACATCAAAATTATTTTGATGAAAACAAAGGATAAATTTTCTATCTTGTATCTCATGCTCTCTAGCCTCCCTCAAAATTAATGGATATGGGAGGGTGAGAAAAAAAAGAATAAAATGGAAATAAAACTTTGTAAATAAGAAGGGGAAGAAGGATTGAAGGGAGAGAAGTGGGGAAGAAAAGAGGAGCTAAAATATATTGTGTAGAGGTACAAATTCTCTATGGAGAATGTGGTCATTCATATTTAAATTATACTAATAAAGATAGCTATTAAATAAAATTAAACTAATGGGCATAGTATGGCTATCTTTATACTGTCTGCCAATTGGCTGATATTACTATGACATAGTCATAGCTCAATTACATGTGACTCATTCATTAAGACAACTCAAGTCTTTTCACTTTCAATATATATGTGTTACAATATATTAAATTCTTTTCCTGACTGAAAGAACCAGTCTAATTAAGCCTAATTGTTTTTTCCCCTATATACTTAAGTACAGTCCATTTAAAGTGCAAAAGATATTTTGTTAAATGAATAAAGTAATCTGTCACACTCAGATTAAAAACTTAAATCAAGCTATAGGCTGAAATTTACCCTGGATTCACTATATGTGAACCCTGTAAAACATCATAAAAAATGTGGTAATTTAAAAGACATAGGGGGCCAGGGAGATGGCTCAATAGAATAAGCATTTCCCTGGCAAGTACAAGGGCCTGAGCTCCATCCCCAGTTTCACCAAATAAACAAATAAAATAAAAGACACACACACACACACACACACACACTGATTCTCTCACAGTTCCAGAGGACAGAAATCCAAAATTAAGCAATCTAAGGTTTCTAAAGTCTAACCTTAGGATTCTAAAGAAGCTCCTTCCAGCCTCTGGTGGCTGCTGGCATTCTAAAAATTATAGCTGTCCCACTCCACTGCAGATCTCTGCTGTCAAGAAGCCCCATCTTCTATGTGTCAAGTCCGTTTCTGCCTCTCTCTTACATGGACTCTTGATGACATTTTGTGACCCATCCTGATAATCAGGGCTATCCCTTCTCAATATCCTTAACTTGATGGTCTCTGTAAAGATCCTTTTCCCATATAAGGTCCACATTCATAGCTTCTGAGGATTTTGCAGACATCTTTTAGAGGCCATTTGAAAGCCTACCACCCCCACCTAAAGAGGGTGATTTCAATTTATCATTGCAGATGAATAGCTCAGTGTGCAGACAACAGGTTCAATCCCCAGTAGTAGAAAAAAAAGTATATCGCAGTGAATAATGAACAAGCACACAACACATACCTCCAGGCATGACAGCATTAATTGGTTTTCTGTGGATTTGTTTGTTTCTTGTATATTTGTTGAATATAATATACAGCTGCATGAACATAATATACAGGGACACTGGCTATCAACTGAAACACACTCCTCCTAAATGTTTTTTTTTTTTTTTTTTTGAGATTTTTAAAAACAGTTTATTTTAATAAAAGTTAAACATACAAAACTCAAATTAACACACATCCTAAAAATCATCTTCCATTAACAGGAAGACTCCTTTTCTATGCATGTATTTGGCTTAAACTCAATTTCGGATAACTGATGTTCAAACCAACAAATGCTGACAACTTATCTAGTTAATGAAAATCGTAAACTCAGCTGCATGAACATAATATACAGGGAAATTATGGTCAGATTAATGCACAAGAAATTTTTGATGATGAAACATTCATCATCATGTTCATTAATTTGTTTTTTTACAAAAATAGTATCTACATTGTATACAGGGCTATACATCAGTTTTTTGTTTTCCAATATAAACATTACACATCCAAAAAAACAGTACCACTACCTTAGGTGAAAATTAAAAGAAAAAACAAATATACAAGAAACAAACAAATCCACAGAAAACCAAACAGAATCACCTAAACAAGGTAGCTAACATGTTTTTCTACATAAAACTAAATTTAAAAAAAAAAACTAGATCAACTTTAGAGATGGCCTCATTGGCTTAGGAAATAAGTTATTGAAAGAAATTCCTCAAAACAAACCTTGCCATTATAAATTAACCTATCTTTAGGGCTATGGTTTCAGGTTTTTTTTTAGTTTTGTTTTTGGGTACCAGGGATCAAACTCAGGACCTTGCACTTGCCAGGCAGGCAATTCTGCCACTGAACTATCTCCCCGGCCCTCTTTAGGTTTATCGTGACAGTAGCTAGATTTTAAGGCTGAAAACAAACTGAAAAAACTCTCTAATAGGTGGGTTGGAATTTGCCTTCATATCCCAATTAGCAATTGTGTGTCACATTCCAAGTTATAACTGTCAGTGGGTGCTTGGCATTAGTATATCAACAATTAACCTAAGTGCCAAATGAAGCAGCTTCCATCTAGAAAAGTTGCCTTATTCAATAAACTCTGAGGGAACTATAGTAGTAGCAATGAAAAGTTAAATGAATAACAGTTTATCACATGTAACTTCTTCAAGTTTCCTTCTATCGAAGTCAAACAATGACAATGGTATCTTCCTTATTCACCTAGCAAATAATTTACCTTTAGAAAAATATAAGGATGAAAAGGTAAAGCCCTGCAGAGCTGAAATCCAACAGTTTTTTTTTGATTACTGAGGCATCAAATGCCTGACATTGTACTTAGAAGTATCTTGATACTGAGTCATAGGTTTATCAGCAATTAAACAAGTTCCTACTCCAACTTTGCCAGTTACACTCTCAGGCGAGGCAAAAATACTCCTCTTTAACTGGCCTTTCTTATTCTTAGAATAGGCTCTGTTGCTGAATTGCTGCCACTTCACCTTCTGATCTTCTCGTTCCTGCTCAAATTCCTTTATTCTTTGTGCTTTCTTCAAAGCTTTCTTCTTTTCATATTCACACTGTTGGGCAATCATTTCTTTTTTTGACATGTTTGCTGCCACTGTCCTCCTTTGCCTTCCTTCCTTCTTCTACAGGCTTGAGGTTCAACAGTGGAGTCACTCTAGCATTGCCATAACCAGCAAATGTGATTGCCGCGGTGCCATTTTCTTCGTCTATCTCAATCTCTGCTTCATAACACTGTCCATCTTCACTCCAGACTGCTACACCTGTCTCCTACTTTCCATGAATGAGTGGGCTGACTAGAAGCAAAACTGTCTGAACTTGCAAGTTTCTGAAGGTTGAGTTGACAGAAGATCTTTGGTTAGTTCTATAACTTCTTGTAAATCTTTCTTCAATTTTAGTAAATCTTTCTTCAATTTTAGCAAATCCTCATTTTCTCCATTTCCAGATAATGCAGCTTCTACTTGCTGGAGTTGAGCTTTGTAGCTTGCCAGCTATTTTGCTAGATCCTCTGACATTGAGACGCGGGCATCCCCTCCCAGGGACCCGCCGGGCCGACCCTACACGGGGCTCTGGACAGGATGGGACCCCACGGCCGGCTGTGGTGGCTGCCGGGCCTGGGCCCAGGCAGCCCTAGGGTAGAGGAGTGGCGGCCTTGGAATCCAGAGTACGCGTATGCGCTCATGCCTGCCCTGTGCGGCTGGCGCCCGGCCTCAGCCTCCACTTCCACCCAGGAGTGACCAAGGCCTAGCAAGGCCTGCCTCTCCCTCATCAAGTTTGTTACCTTCCCTCCTAAATGTTAATTCAATAACAAATTGAAATAAAGTCCCAGATTGAAGGAGGCTAAAAAGAGGCACAACATCAAAATGGAATGTGTGATCTACAATCCCCTTTCAGATTATGGAAAATTTCTTTAACAGACCATTTATTAGAACAAGTGCCAGTATTTGTATATGGATCACATAATAGATAATAGCACTATACAACACTAAATTTTCTGAATTTGAACTTTGTGTGGCAGTTATAAAATCAATAACAAAATGACCAAAAAAGTATAACAAAAGCCTAACATGATAAATCTATGTGGAGTGTACTTGGCTACTTATTGAACTATTCTTGAAACTTTGCTATTGAATTGAATTTTCTCAAACAAAAAATTTGAAAAAAATTACTTTCCTCAAATGAAGCACAAGCACATATTAATAGCAACTAACTCTCCCTTCCTCATCAAAAAATTTTACTTTGACTAATAATATAAAATGAAAAAGAATACAGCTATTCTATAAGCTCTCTAGCCCTCCTAGCCCCCTCATTAAAGAGTGGTTTGGCTAGGTAAATTCCTACTTGACTATAGTCAAGAAAAATGGGGCACAAGCAAGAAAACCATACTAAGTAACACACTCATGTATACAGACAAAGAGAATCATTTCTTGCCAAAATGGGGGAAAAAATGATTCAAAGGGGAAAATTTAAAGGCCTATCCTTTTGAATACCTCACAGAAGGAAAATCAGAATATCATTAAGCCAAGATGCCTGGAAATGACATCCTCGTGATGTCTTTCTGAAACTAGAGTGAAGCTAATGAAACAGATAGCATAAAAGGGAAACCACATTTTAACCTCAAAGTCTCACTGAGGAATATTAAATATGAGAGACCATTATTAATTTAACACTTAAAGAATAAATTAAGCCCTTTCTTAAAACAGCGACAATCAAAGTAAGAAAATAAAGAGAAGGAACTCTTCCAAAACTAAGCATAATCCATGAAAACTGTAGCTCTGAGTTGTCAAATAATGATCAATGAAAAGAGAATTTCTTCCCCTTAGGTCCTTACCTGCTGCAAATTTAACTATGCAAAATAAGGACAATAATCTAACAAGAATTTTTTTTTTTTTTTTTTTTTTTTTTGGGTACTGGGGATTGAATTTAGGACCTTGTGCTTGCCAGGTAGGCACTTAAGCTGCTGAGCTATCTTCCCAGCCCTAATAAATTTTAGAAGAGACAATGAAATTGAAACTTCACATAAAGCAAAATATTAAATATGTATGTGATTTGCAAAACAAAAACAGAATGCTTCCTCCAAACATGACTGAAAACTTACCTGCTACTGTAGGAAAAACATCAGCTATGGAGCCTAAGATGGTTAAAGCAGAAAACCTAGTTGAGTAGGAAGATCCAGGAAAGAGCGCCTCAAAAAGAATGTTGCAAATGGATGACATGAAATTCTAAAAAAAAATTTACAACACGACAGGTTACATCCAGAGCATCAATCCCAAGAGTAGGTTTTTTTCACTGTAAATTAATTAAGATTCTTTTAAACAACACTGGTTATTACATATATAATTCATCCTGGCATTGCTATGGCTTGAGTCCCGAGGGTTCTCATGCTTCTAGCCTGATATGTGAGGCTGAGGCGTGGGACCTTTCAGACACAGGGCATCACAGAAGGTGACCAGGTCAGGTTCTCCACCCGCAAGAGGGAATCAATGGTGACTCCTGGGAGTCAGGTCTTGGGGATTAGTAAGTCCATACAAGAGGAAGTTGCTGTAATACAAGTTCCACTTTCTGGAATGGTCTCTTGTTTTTACACCCACCTACATGCTCCTTCCACCTGTACCTACTTTTATACCATGTTGTGACACAACCAGGGTGCCCTTACCAAGATGTTGTGCAGTGCTGTTGGGACTTTATAACCAGTTCTTTCTCCATAAACTTGTTTTCTTTCTAAAATATCCAGCCTCAGGTTTTTTGTGATAGCATCACAAAAAGATGAAATCAAGACCCTTAAGGGACTATAAACAGTATATAATAACTTTAATGAACCCTACCTTTGCAGAGTTAGCAAGAAGTATATTTTCTATTATGACTTAAACAAGAAAAGAAAAAGAAGACTGTTTAGGAAAATAAGATACAGCTGCAACTGATCTGTATCAGTTGTTAGAGCTCAATGATACTGGTTTTCCTAACCAAAGGCACTCAAGCATCAAAGCACTTCTTAATTTTAAGATGAACACAGAGCTGGGGAGATGGCTCAGTAGAATAAGCACTTCCCTGGCATTCACAAGGGCCTGAGTTCAATCCTAGTTCCACCAAAAAAAAAAAAAAAAATGAACAAAGAAATACTCAATATAAGCTATATTAAGTTTGATTATTACATAATTCATACAAAAATCTAACTATTCCTTTGTCTTCTACTTGCCCCTCTGAGACCTCTGATCTATCACTCTATACAAATGAATATGAAAACTTTTAATAAAATTCAATTACACAAAAACAAGGTAGGAAATGCTTTTTCGAGGATAAAATCTTCTTCCTTTCATTTAAAAAAAATTGGGCCAGGAAGATAGCTCAGTGGTCTAAGCATCTGCCTGACAAGCAGAAGGACCCTGGTTCAATTCTCAGTACTGCATGCAGGCCTATAATTTCAGCGGTTGGGAGGCTAAAACAGGAGGATCACTACCAATCCAAGCTGTGTAGTGAGACTGTACCAAATACATATATAATTTTTTAAAGTGATTAATTTCTGTGTAAGATAAACATTAAAATAACTATGTCCTGTTACTACTCTACCTTAATCTCTGATGACACTGGACAATGCAAGACCGGAGATTGGGATATAGCTCAGAGGCATAAGTGTCTGCCTGATAAGCGCAAGGTTCTGAGTTTGATCCCTGGTACCAGCTCCCCCCAAAAAGGGAATGCAAGACTAACTGACCCCAGTAGCACTTGGAAGGCAGAGACAAAAGGATCAAAATGAACTCAAGCCCAGCCTGGGGTACATAAGGCCAGCCTGTACTATAAAGTGAAACTCTGTCTCAAGAACAAAACAAAAATGTAACATAACTGTATTTACCCCGGGGCAAGCTGAGATGGCAATTGATACTGGTTGCACACACATATAATCCCAGCTCTTAAGGGGCTGTAAACAAGTCTGATCTAGTAGTAAAACCCTGAACACCCTGTAGACCTTTCCCTAAAATACAAAAAAAATAAATAGATATGATTTATTTGTAAGAAAATGGGTGAACCCTGAGATCCTCATGTTGAGCAAAATAAATAAAAACAAAAGTTTAAATATGACATAGTTTTTCATATATGAGAAATTAAAAATATAAATCCAGAACAAAATTATAGAAAAATAATAAGTCAGGAGATGGACCTTTTTCAAATGAAATCAAGAGACAGAAGGAGAGGACAGAAAGGCAAAGGGGATGAAGGAAGGAACTATGATGCCACTGCGTGTGTGCTGCCCAAGTACTACAAACAGTATGTATGCAATTATGTGCTTATAAAAAATTAAACATTTCATGCTCTATGAAAAAAAAAAAACTGTATTTAGTTTGCTGCTGGGCCTGTAATCTTGGGTATTTTACCCTTTATCTTTTTTATTAGTTTATTGATTCTACTGGGTTTTAAAGGAACAGGATGTTAACCAAAAACTGTCTGAATCTAGTCTTAAGTAAAATAGCTCTCACATTAACCTACAAGAAACTTATCCTATAGGAATTAGCCTATGTCATCATTTATATTTTGAGAAATAGCTCTTTATTTTATAAATCAGGCTATAACCATAACAGAGACAGAGATCACATTTAGGCATGGTGGCACATGCCCATAATTCCAGCACTCAGAGGATGAGATGGGAATAGTTGTGAGTTCAAGACCAGTCTGGACAACAAAGTGAGCTCAAGGTCAACCTGAATAGCATAGTAAGACCCTGTCTTTAAAAAAAAAAAAAGCATACATTGGGCTCCTACTACTAAGAACAGCTCCCTGTACATGCAGTAGGAGTCATACATATGCTCTAGTCACTTCTAATAGTCCCCAGTGAGGCTTAAATAAAAAAAACTACTCTGAGATTTTGGAGTGAAGAACACATCTGGATTTGGGTCCTAGCTCTATCACTTCCAAGCTGAGGAATCTTGACCAGGTTACTAAACTTTACTAAACCTCAGTGTTCTCATAATAAGTAGGGATATGCTTACCCCACAGCATTTCTATTAAAAGACTACATGAGAACTGTAATACAAAGCATTTTTGAATTTAAATTTTAACCTACTCTAATTATCAATGCAAGGGCTGGGGAGATATCTCAGCAGTCTAAGTGCCACCTGGCAAGTGCAAGGACCCAAGTTTGATCCCTGGTACCACATTCAGGCTGTGCCTGAAACCAGGTGTGGTGGTGCACGCCTATTATCCTAGTGCTGAGGAGGCTAAACAGGAGGATCACTAGGAGTCTGAGAGGCCTTGTGTCCAATTAAAATTATATATATATATATACATATATATATACACACACACACACACACACACACATATATAAATGTAGTGTTGGTTACAGATGACGATACCTTTTTGACCACTGGCCTCTTTGTCTTTCCCAGCACTTAGTCTGCTGACTGGCACTGGGCCTACCAGAGTACAGGACACCCACTACCAACAGGTTCACAACAACACAGTGCCAGAGTTGAACCCCAAAAGCAACAGGTAACTACCATTTGGTGGCAGAAAAAATCATAACTATAAGACTGACTCAGATTTAATCTCAGAGGACTCATGTTTGAAAAATACATGTCCATAAGCATAACCTAAACAACATCAAAAAACCCTCCATACATGAAAATTTACTCAATCCACAAAAGTTTGTTTCTATGTAATTAAGACCTCACAAACATCAATGACCCTCCTTTGCAAAAGAAACAAGACATGTTTTTAAAAATTTGGCACTGATGTACGAGACGTTAACAAAGATCTGTCACAGGAACACAGCAGCACAGGCTTAATGTAATGTATGCCCTACTCACATTCAATGGCTCCCAGAGAAGCTTTTGGAACAACTTAAAAGTTTACAAGGAGTTTTCTCACTTTACCCTCACAACCAACCTTTGAGAGGAGTCATGGACCCTGCATAAGTGGAGGAGACTAAGTAAACCAATGGCTACATGGCAGAACTGGGAATAATCCTAGTTCTGCCATGTAGAGGCCATTAAAGTTCAGGCTGTGACTTTCTAATCTTCCCTGTTGGGAATTTAAACTGACTTCAGCTTTTGCAATACAAGTAACAGTCTTCCTTAAAAAGTGTCCTGCTTTTTTACTTGGTGTAATAGTGCATTCCTACAATACCAGCACTCTGGGAGGCTGATGCATTGGGATTAGAAGTTTGAACTCAGGCTGGGCAACTTAGTAACTTAACAAGACCCTATTTCAGAAACACAAGTGGGATATAGGGATGTAAATTGGTGAATGCCCTGAGTTCATTGCCCAATACTGCCCTCTAAAAAAGTGTTGCACCTTTTAAATACAGAAACTAATAATCAAGACCATCCACACTAATGTTTAGATAAGTACTGAGTATGTCACAGTTCAAATGTCTATTTTCATTTACTTACTTATTTGGTCTTTTTGAGACAGGGTCTCACTGTGCAGTTCAGGCTGGTCTCGAACTCACTTTGTAGCCTAGGCTGGTCTCAATCTCAAAGTGATCCTCCTGCTTCAGCTGCCTCAACTGCTAGGATTACAGGCATGTACCACCATACCCAGCCTCAATATTTTATTACATCTGTTCTCCTGAATAAACTAAAAGAGATGAGCATTCTTCTACCTGGGTCACAGAAGAAAATAATGTTCTGCTTTTGAGAGGCTACATGTAGAACAAGAAACCAATAAAAAGGTCATTTGTTCTTTTGAAAAGAAGACTGTTAAACTATGCCCTGGTCCAGAAGTGAGCCACTGTATCTAGGGGTTACATCCACCCCATTAATACAGTGCCTTGGAACCCAGCCCAACTTTTAAAGGGTCACACTAAAGGGACAGACACAAATCTGGACTGAGGACCAGGGGTCACTAACATCAGGCCATTGTAAATCGTATGACTCTAAAGGGGAAATAGGCCCAGCCACAGTAATCTTTTAATCTGGGGAGCTATGACCTGCCTGCTTTTTAAAGTACTAAATGCACATGGCCCACACAAGCTGTAAGTTATGGAGGCTAGCCCATTAACGTCATTCTGTTAAGAGTCCCCAGGGATGGAATACCAAATCCCCAGAAGGTTTATGTAACACCCAGCATGAAGATAAACAGCACAGAAACATGCTTCACCAAGAGACTTCCATCTATTTCCCTCTTATGTGTATTCATATGCATATCCATAATTGTTTCAGATTTGATAAGGCTCTGTACATCTAGTGCTTTTGCTCCTACCTTATATTGCTGCAAAGAAACAGAAGGCTGCTCTACAGTTGAGCCACTCTCAGGTTCATGTCTGGATTTACCTTGCTCCAACTTGTAAAGTACCTGAGAACTGTCCTGTACCCTACAAAACAACTTTTAAGACAAAAACAAAGCATAAGTAAGCCACACATTAAATTGAAACACCACTATGAAAGGGAAATTTTAAAGCAAGAAGAATACTGGCTCCTAAACTCTTTAAATCTATTATGTTAATTTTCTGCCAGAAAATTGACATTTATTTTACTGCAACCAGAATACAGTCATTACAGCAGTTATTCCATTTCCTTTAAAATGGTTTGAGCCTAAAGATGATATACTCATTTCTGTACCAAGTATTTACCTCAGAAATGTGTTCTGACTAATTTAAGTTGAATTATTCAAAAGTGACCATTTTATAAGGTGCTTAAAAAAAAAAAAAACCTATTAAAAAAATGCAAGAACATCTTTCCTCCTACCATCAAAGTTTTCTTAAATCTACCTTTCACTCTCATTACTAGATTATTCTCTTCCCCCCACCCAAAAAAAAATATATATATATCGGGGGTCCTGAGGAGATGGTTCAGTGAAATAAGTACTTCCCTGGCTGGCCAACAAGGGCCTGAGTTCAATCCCCAGTTTGGCTAAAAAAAAAAAAAAAAAAACTCAAAGTTGATTGACTAACCCAAAATGAAAGGACTCTTCACTCAGGATTTTAACCTCAATTGCAAGCTTTATAAAATCATAGAGCAGGTTTCATAAGATGAGATGTGATTGCCCAATTCATGACCATTTCCACCCTGTCCCAAAACCTGAGCTCTTTTTCAAAAGGATTTCAAGGGCAAAGTACACCATTTTTCCATTACTTTCTGATGCGAAATTCTACCTTTTTGAGAAGAGAACAGATCTGCTGCCGCACTCCAGGAGACTGGCTATTAAGATTGTATGTGATGAAGAACTGAATCCAGTGCATTTCTTCTGCTGAAACTATTTCTGTGCTTCGACTGCTTTCACAAAGCAAGCCTAATGTATCTATTCGTACCTAAAATGTATCAAGCAATAAAATGTTTGTTTGCCAATTAAATACCTAAAGCCTTAACCAACTGAAATGTCTATTTATACAGACTACCAAAGGGGTAAAAAAAAAAAAAGCTTTAGCTTAACCTTATGCACTTGATAAAGGCTTTCTAATCTCTAATCTGTCCACTAAAATTAGTTTTATTAAATGCATAAACCAGGGCTTATAAAAATCAACAGTCTGAGGTCACACTCCACAGCAATGCTCAGTCAACTCCATTCCCTCTCCTCTTTTTCCTCAGTGACAGGTCACTCAGCCCCTCACCACTCACAAGATTGTCATGCACTTTCACTGTTCTCCTGCTTAGCTTTTGTTCCTACGCTGAAAACTCATCACTGAGTTACCTTAATGTGACTTTCTTGCTGAACACAGAGCGACTGTGGTTGCATGGCTTCTTTTAACTGATGACTGGGGAAAAGAAGTCATCAGCCTAACACTGAAGCAGTACATAAAATATACCCAGCCCTTCTCTCTGGCCAGCAAACATCTTCACTGCCCAGCTCTTGTATGTCTGTCCTCCTCCAACATTCCACATTGCTTATCAACCACTACCTACTCTGATCAGCTTCTTCTAAGCCTCCCAGGGAAGGCCTTATGCATGACAGTGCTTTGCCACCTGTGTGCTCTTCTTAGAGTTCTCAGGGGCTTCATATAAGTTTCCTCATTCTCTCAATAAATTTTATCAAGTCTCAGTACAAGAATGAAACTTTTGGGCTAGGGAAATGGCTCAGTAGAATAAGTGCTCTCCAGGCAAGCGCAAGGGTCTGAGTTCAATTCCCAGTTCCACAAAAATAGATAAATAAATAAAAATTAAAAAAGAATGAAACTTTTCACTTCCTATTTGGCTTCCTTAAGAACTTATTCCAAAACAGAAATAGGTACAAGCAGGGACCTCGATTTTTGAACCCTTAAATGAAAGAACAAATTATGGACTCGCTGTGAGGTACAAATACCCAGCTACTATATTCCTTACTTGGCAGTGCTGATGAATTAAGCCTTGCTTTATCCTCGCACTGGACACAAGGTTTTCCCAGGCTTCAGGTGCAGACTGAAGATGTCCATGAGCTCTGGCTGCTCGCAGACATGCCATCAAAGCTCCCAGAGCCCCTCTGCTACTACTGGACCCTAAGGACAGAGAAGACTGCTCTTGTCAAAAGCACAAATACAACAATCATTATTGTGCTATACAGTTTTATAATTTTCAGTGCCCGTGTCCATGTTTCCAACTAACATTAAATTTGAAGAAAAAAATTTAAGCTTTATCTAACATGAACTAAAATTCCCATTCAAAAGTAATTTTTAAAATTATTTTTGTATCAATAATTTTAAGTGGGGCCAGGGAGATGGCTCAGTGGAATAAGCACTTCCTTGGCAAGCACAAGGGCAAGAGTTCAATCCCCAGTTCCACCAAAAAAAAATAATAATAATAATTTTAAGTAAACAATTCTCAGTATTACCATAAAGAAATCAGAACTTATTTGCTAGTAATTTTTACTTTTTCCTTTATACTCAGAGTGAACCAATAAGTTAATCAGGAGGAAAAAAATCAAGTGAAATATTAAAAATAACAATACCAAAATTAAAGTGACTTCCTGTCAAGCAGAAAAAAAATACTTCCCTGACTAAAGACCATTATTTCTCTAAAAATAAACAATGACCCTCTCCATTTTGGGCTAGTATCCTCACCAGTGGAGAAGATAAAGCAGGACCACAAAGAATTGCTAGTACCGGGGTAGGATATCAGCCATTACTGACAGGGAGAAAGAGGGCTGGGGATGCAGCTCAGCAGCATAGCACTGGCCTAACAAGTGCAAGGTCCTGAGTTCAATTAAAAAAAAAAGAGGCAGATGGCTCTAGCTCACAGCACACCTTGATAGAGACAGTTCCAGTTTTCCTTTAGAGAGAACCCTAAATTTTAGATAGCTTCTCAAAAAGGCAAAAATAATTGCTGTTTAAAGTTACAAATAATGGAAGCGAGACACAGTGGCCCACATCTGCAGTCCCGTTTACTGATAGGGCTGAGGCAGGATCACTTGGGCCCAGCAGCTCAAGGCAGCCTGAGCAACAAAGCAAGATTCCATCTCAAAAAGAACTAACTTTTCATACACAAGTGAGCTACAATAATTGTACTACTGGTTTCTATTGATTTATTGAAAGGAACAGTTAATGCTTAATGGCTTGATCAATTTTGCATGCCTATATCTGCTAATCTGAACTACTTAGAAGATAACAATATGCAATATAACAACCATTATTAATATCCTAACTTCTTGTTTTGAAATTCTACATATTTATTATTGTTTTTATTTTCTTTAAATTACTTCTTGCTGGGGCAAGGGAGAAAGTTCAGTAGAATAAGCACTTTCCTGGCAAGTTCAATCCCTGGTACCACAAAATGAAAAAAAACTAAATAAATAAATTACTTGCTACTATACTAAGGAGTTTTAGTCATTTAGGTTGAAAATATTTCTTTAACTGGTGAAGGATACCACATCCCTGCACTGCTAAATAATATAATTTGAAGATTTATTTAATGGCTAATAAGAATCTACTGAGTTTGCTTTCATGCACTGATTCCTTCAGGGTTACTGAGTTTTAATGGAATGTTACCCCTATTCTAAATGACTACAGATAACTTTAGGCTTTATCTTTTCTCCAGAGATAAATATTGCTACCTCCCATGTACTGGTCTTTAAATTTGCATAGGGCCAGTGAGATAGCTCAGCTGCTTAAGTGCCTGCCTGGCAAGTGCAAAATCCTGAATTCCATTTCTAGTACAAAAAAATTCGAATAAGTCCAGTGTTATACTGATTTAATGATGAGCTTATAAATTTGCCTAAAACAATTTTTAATTACTTACTCAATCTCTCAAATAAGCAAATCATGCAAAGTGCACATACTTTTACTGCCATCTGGCAATAAAATAAATAACTGGTAAAAACAAGTGACCTTCCAGTTAGCTCTGGTATTTAAGCGCCTGCTCTTGCAAACAGTCAGGCACAAGATACGGCCCCAGCTCCACCTGCCTGCCTTACCAGACCTGCCCTTCAGGCAGCCTGAGCCATCAAAAAAGAAAAAAGTCCTTTGGGGCAGGAGACATAGCTCAGCAGAGTAAGGGCTTGCCTGGCAAGTGCAAGGGACTAAGTTCAATCCCCAGTTCTGCCAAAAAAAAAAAAAGAACTGGTAAAATGAATTATAACCTTGGAATAATGGTTATCTGATTTTATAAACTGGAATCACTCCTTGAATTGCAAAAATGACTTCAGCCAAAAAATATCTATAGCTGGCCAAATAGCTCAGCAGATTTGCTGAGCAAGCAGGCACCGGGGCAGGGATTTGATCCCTAAGGCCTGCAGTGCCGGCCCCACCCCCAAGGCGCACTGAGAGGGCCACTGAGACTGGGTGTGGTGGTGCATGCCTGTAATCCCAGCTCTTAGGAGGCTGTAAACAGAACTACTATGAGTCCAATCTAGAAGTGAGACCCTGGACATCCTGTAGACCCTTCCCTAAATACAGAAAAATAAATAAATAAAATCTATAGAAATATGCACAGGAACATTTGTCTCTATATGGCAGGGTGTGCTAGCACACTCCTGTAATCCTAGCACTTGGGAGGCTGAGGCAGGTGGATCACCTGGGCTACAAAGTGAGTTCAAGACTAGCCTGAACCACACAGTGAGACCTGTCTCAAAAAAAAAAAAAAAAAAAAAACCAAAAAAGAAAAAAGAAATAGCTATCATTATCTTTCTTTACCCCTTATAGAAGTAGTAATATTTAAATTTGAATATGATTATTATTCTGCCTAGGTGCCTACATTTAAGCATAACTAGAAATTACTAAAATAAAAATTAATTTTTCTTACCAGTCTTAGCATCAATAGAAGTCTGAAGAATCTTTACCATGTACCTTAAGCTTTCAGGGCTGTAATTCAGTAATTTTGGCAAATAATAATCAATCACATAAGATTTTTGATCCAAGTTTCCTTCACAAAGTATATACAGAAGAGGAGAAACCCAGGTCTCGTGCCACTGGTCAATCCAAGTGCTGTCAGCAATGCAGGATTTTAAATGATTCTTATGATTTTTAAACATGGTTTCCAGGAGATCACTTGCATAAGGTACCAATGACTGGTTCCCCATCACCTCTAAGATTTGAGATGGAACAGTATTATCTATTGCCAAAATATGTTCGATTCCTAGGCATTCTACCAAGCAGCCGAGGCATGTGTACTTCCCTTTAATATGCCATTCCAAGTGCAGAAGGGTCTCAGTCAATTCTAAAAAGAAAGGATCAGGGACCACATCTGCCCCTTCTACAGTGAGCCGGTGCATTTGGAGAAGGTTTCTGAATATGATTTTGGTCTGGTGTCTAAGCGCATCCAGAGGGTGTTCCCAGTGCGTATAGATATATTCCAAAAGTCTCTTCACAATGCCTGAATGTCCATTCAGACTGCCCTTCAGGGTTGAGGAACTTGATTCAAGGATATATAAAGCTGAATTTGTCCACAATGCCAAGATTCTAGACAGAAACATTTCTAGCGTCGATTCTTTAATCCTAAAGAAAAATGAACCAGGAGCCATATTCTTATAAACCCACTACAAAAAGAAATTTCATTTTATAACCAGACATTAGGAATACTAACTGCAAAACATGAACATAAAGTTCAATTATTAACTAAACTTACAACAAAAAAATTACAAAGCCAAAATAGATCTCAAATTTGTGTATGAATCTTTGCACTTTGTAGAAAATAACCCAAAAAGAAACACAGAAATTTGGTGGGGATAAATGAATAGTCACCAACTTCATTGTCACCATGGTGATTTCACACATTTTTAACCATGCTGAGGCCCAAGGGTTGAGGAAGACTCAGGCATGAGCCTCACATGTCTCTGAGTGCTTTTTCATTGAATGTTCTTTTTAGAATGATAAAAATATCCACAAAGTTGATTATAACAATGGTTAAGGAACTCTGTGAACATATTAGAAATACAAAAACCTGAGCTGCACATTTTAAAAATATGAAATGGACAGTATAAAAAGTATAATGCCAACATATTAAAAATTATTTTTAGAAGACTATAGGTTTTTTACTATACTTGTAGTCCGCATCATTATCAATTTATCTATAGTTTGATATATTAAATACATGATCACTTTCAGCCATTATGGCAAAAACAACAAAGAAACACAAAACACAGCTCTGTGAAGCCAGAAGACCTCATTACAATTATTGGCTCAGGTTTTAATTAGAAATATGCTTATAGGTAAACATTTACTTTTCTAAGTTATATTTTCCCAGTTCCACCAATTAGATTTCTTATCTAACAGGCATGTGACAATCATACACTATGTGGAAGTTCTTCATAAATTCTAAAATACTGTATACATAGGAAAAAACTGGAGGGGACAAGGTCTTATTATGTAGCCCAGGTTGGCCTTGAACTCAGAGTAATCCTCCTGCCTCAGCCTCCCAAGTGCTGGAATTACAGGTATGTGCCACCAGGCCTTGATATCAATATAGAAATGTTTAGCTTTGTTTTGCTTCTTAGTTTTCGTGCTAGGAACTGAATCTAATGTGCAATGAACCCACTAAGCTAAGCTATATACCTCACCCCAAGTTTCTACAATTTTAAAAAATCTAGCATACAGCCTGAGAATTAAAATTAATTTTAGATGTTCATTACAGATTAAACTGTACCAACAATTTCTATAGCTCTTTCTTCCTTCATCCTATGTTCTCTTTCACACTCCTTTTGCTCCCTATGCCTAATAAATTATTTTAATTAGGATTTGTCCTAATCACTTTTCATTAAATTACTATGTTGCTCAGAGCACCTTTATTTTCATCCATCTATCTATCTATCTATCTATCTATCTGGACTGGGAATCGAACTCAGGACCTTGAACTTGCCAGGCAAGCACTGTGCCGCTAAGCTTCTCCCAAGCCCTTAGGCCACCTTTTAAATGACTTACAAGCAAAACAAAATATAAGCTAGCAAAGTCACAACTCACTGCGAACTCAAGGTGAACAATACGTGCACAGTATCCAAGAGCAGGGTCTCCCCACGAGGGCCCATGCTGCCATTCTGCCAGTCCAGCATCGCAAGTGCCCCCTGACACAGGAATAAGAGAGCTGATGCAGGGATGTCAGCACAACAAAGTCTCCTGCAGCTGCTCAGCAACCACTCTGGGACCATGGTGCGGTCCACTGAGCGGAGAAGTAAACTGCTAATCTGGAAAAATACAGAAGTAATGGGTATAAAGTCTAAGCTTTTCAAGAGCTACTTCAACATATAAATGCAAAAATCAGGCCGGCAAGATAGTTCAGTGGACTAAGTGCCTGCTTAGGCAAGTACAAGGACCAGAGTTCCATCCCTGGCACCACAGGCTGCTCCGGCCCCACCCCTGGATGCACAGAGCCTTCGACCCCAGGTGCAGTGGTACACAACTGTTAATCACAGCATTGAGAAGGCTCAGACAGGAGGATCATTACAAGTCCAGCAGCATATTGAGACCCTATACCAAATAAATTTAAATAACTAAATTCAAAAATCAAAAAATCTCTTTCTCATGAAAATAAAGGTATTTATTTTCCAAGGAAAATAATGGTAAAGTAGCCATAAACATTAAGTTGCTACACTAATAATATTAAAGGAAAAAACTGAGGGCTGACCAGATAGCTTAGATGTAGGAACCAGGGTTTGATCCCTGCTGTGCCGTGCTGGCCCCACCCCCAGAGCATGCTGAGACAGTGACTGAGACTAAAAACAGAAGGATCACTATGAGTCCAATCTCTGTAGTGAGACCTTGTACTAAATACATAATAGATAAATGGAAAAAAATTAAATCCAAGTATATACATTTTTTGCTGATTTGAAAGTATAGTAGAGCACAACACATACCACCTGTAGGTGGATGAGCTTACTGCTTTTAGAGGTGACTTGAAAAAACTTTTCAATTTACCCAGTTACTTTCTGTGAACTCAGAATAGCACTTACGTATTGTGTATAATGTTCTAACAATAAAAGAATAAAATAAATTTCCAGATAATACAGTAAAAGGAAAAAAAAAAGCTTGTAGTAGTATATATAAAACTATGATCTAAATTACCAAATTATATTTCCTATATGACTCAATTCACTAAAAAACTGAAGTCCACAATGCTTCCTATCATAATGCATATGATTTGGGTTGTTATTATTAAAAAGAATATAGTTACCAGAAACTTATTATTGTGTTTATATCTAAACATTAATCACTGCATACTTTTAGTCTGACAAATATCTTTTATGATACTGAGAAATGAAATTAAACATTGTGAACCACTAAAAGAATATATACCCAAGATGCCAACAGTAATTATCTTTGAGATAGGCTTTTCAAGTGACTATTACTGTCTTCCTTTTTTGGAATTGTCTTTATAGAAGAAAATCATCAAAAAGATCCACTGTGCAAAAGAAAACTTTAATTCACTTAAAAAATATTTTTTACCTGGGGCTCAACTGGCAAGACAGAAAACCAAACTTTTTAAAACACACACCTAATTCTCAATGAAGTACAATTCTAAAAAGGAGGTGTACTTACCAAGTTAGGAATATTTTCAGACGGCTGAAACATAGTCTTAATAAAAAGAATAACAGCTAATCCAGAAGTACTCTGAATTGTCTGCAATAGCTCATCTATTTGGCAAAAAAGGAGAGAACGTGTGTTAAGGATAGATGTTCTAGTACAGTGCACGGGTAGCTGCCTCAGGGTCAGAGACTCCTGTCTGTGGTTTCCAGCCTGACACTGCCTAGCTGAGGGGTCTGGAACATGTTACTGATTAACCTCCCAGGAGCTCCGCTTTCACTATTATAAAGTAGGAAAATATAAAATCCTATCTGATAAGGTGTAAGGCTTACAAGAACAATGGACATGATGGCTTTTAATCCCAGCACAAAGACATTTAAGAAATGTGATTCTGTGCTCCCTCCTCTCTCATCCCCTCTTTCCTCTCCATCAACAACCTCTTGTTGTACCCTCCCCTCCAATAATGCCTCTGAAACCCAACTCACAAGCAAACACTTTTATTAAAGGGATTTCAGGGTCCATATAAAGAAGCTGTATCAGTGTTAATTACAAACTATCACTGGCACTGTACTCAAAGCAAGTAATTTTGATTGAGTATCTTCTTTTTGTCTATCTCTAGCAGCCTGATAATATGGTGATTTATTTAAGCTGGACTAAGAAGTATGAAAGACACCAAGAATTATCCACTAAACATCTATTCTGCCATTCATCCCTCATAATGAAGCTGACTATGGGGCAGACACGTGCAAAAGCAAGATGCTTGATCCTTAATCTTTACAACCAAAGGCAGTCATGTGACAGGGTTCAGGCCAGCCCATGCACCTTT
The DNA here is from genome assembly GCA_004027165.1 of Ctenomys sociabilis. Lineage (NCBI taxonomy): Eukaryota > Metazoa > Chordata > Mammalia > Rodentia > Ctenomyidae > Ctenomys > Ctenomys sociabilis. The sequence goes on along the minus strand of PVKA01000003.1, from coordinate 411,739 downwards.
GTCTTTCCCAATTAAAAGAAAAGAACACAGACATGATGCCTGGAGCTACATATAGCAAACATGAGGCAACAAACACACAAATGAAAACCACCATGCTAAACATACCTAACCAGAAAGGCAAGAAATATTTTGGGTCCTACACTATCTACAGCAATTCTGGGTTACTTGCTCTCTCTGGCTATCTGGGAAGGAAAGGGAAGCATATTGCTTTCTTAAGTTTGGTTCTTTGTTGCAGCTACACACACAGCTGATAAATAAAGCTTTAAAAGTATGAACAAAAGCAAAATCTTGGAGAACAACACTGAGTGCGATCAGCTTTTCAGAAAAAAACTGCCTCCTATTAAAATCATATGTTCTCTGTCTTTCACAAAAGTATTCAGGGTAGCCGGGCGTGGTGGCGCATAATTGTAATCCCAGCACCCTGGAGGCTGAGGCAGGAGGATTGTTGTAAGTTCGAGACCAGCCTGAGCTACAAAGTGAGCTTAAGGCCAGCCTGAACTGCATGGTGAGACCCTGTCTCAAAAAGACAAAAAAAAAAAAAAAAAAGTATTCAGGGCTTTTGTTTGGTTGGATTTTTTTAGATTAACAAATCCTGTTTTACTAAAATCAAATATCCTACCCAGGTATCTATAATTTCAGCACTCAAGGAGATTGAGGTAGGAGGACCCCAAGTTTGATCCCCGTCTGGGCAATTTAGCCATACTGTCTCAAAATATGAACTAAAAACGGATGGGGATGTAGGTCAGTGAAGGCCCTGGATTCAATCCCCAGTAGGCTGGGGAGATGGCTCAATGGAATAAACACTTCCCTGGCAAGCACAAGGGCCTGAGTTCAATCCCTGGTTCCGCCAAAAAAAAAAAAAAAAAAGAAAATCCCCAGTACAAAACAACAAAAAAGACCTGAAAATTTATGAATTATGTCTAAAAAATAACTTTAATTAATTTATCTTCCTTTTTTAATCTATTTTAGTACAGGGTTTACAGGGTTCACAGGGTCTCACTCTGTAGATCAGACTCATAGTGATTCTACTGTTTTCAGCCTCCCAAGGCCTGGGACTACAGGCTCTCACACCACCATGCCCAGTTTCAGTAACTGTCTCAGCGCGCCTTGAGGATGGGGCTGGCACAGCATGTTGGGGATCGAACTCCAGGCGCTGCACTCTGCCTTATCTTCCTTTTTTTTAATACTACCTGAGATCCCAAGCAAAAATAAAAACGGAAATAATAACTGAACAATAATCTACTAGGACTTTTACTAATTACTACAGTTAAAAACATAAATAAAATACTATTTTATTCCAATCAGCTTAGCAAATCTAGAGTCAATTACTAGTTACCAAAAAAGCACTAAACTGAATGCACTGACAGTTTGTTAAAACTATATTAAATTCTGGCTGAGCATGGTGATATATGCCTATAATCCCAACTCCCGGGACACTGAGGCAGGAGGGTTGCCACAAGTTCAAGGCCAGCCTGGGCTACATTGTAAGTTCATGGTCAGCCTGGACTACGCAGCAAATCCCTGTCTCAAAACATTAACTAAATTTAACAAAACTGCATTAAATTTATATATACATTACCATGTAGCATTGGAGGTAAAAAGGAAAATGATAATTTAACTTCTATGGAAGTATTTATATCTTAGGTATCCCTTTTGTTAATACTATAATACAAAAAAATAGATATAAAAGATCCAAAAGTTACAGGCTAATAAATTACACAAGTGGATGACCCCTAGACTCACCATTCACAAAAGAGAACTTGGTCCCAGCTCTGAAGGTTAATCCGTGCGCAATCCCTCCCCAAACACTCTCTCTTACTCCAGTGAGCAGCACCCAGACTTCCAGAGTAACAACTTCCTTACAGTTTTCATTAGTTTTATCAACTAAATGTGCACTTCAAGACACTACAGTTGTCTTGAATTTTTTTTAAGTATCTTTTAGATGCCACCAAAAAGATAAAAGGGACAAAGATACCCTCTGTCCCTTTTCAGTGCAATCTCTCTGAACACTGGCCTTCTGACCTGCGGAGCATCCCACAAACTGATGCAATTCAACATTCTTCTGTATCCCTCTGTCTTCTGTAATTCCTGCAAACTGAAAGGCAGGAGCCTTTTCAAATGTAATCCCTTCAGGAAAATGACCTATATTTGCTGTAATACTCAAGCAGGCACACACATATGATCTGGTTTCTCTTGTTCCTTCAAGTTACCAATTGTTAATGTGCAATGCTGCCTACACCCAATCACAAAGGGTTATAAAATGGTGATACTGGGCTGGGGAGATAGCTCAATGGTCTAAGTGCCTGCCTGAGAAGCTCAAGGACCTGAGTTCGATTCTCAGTACCACATGCCATGCCAGCTCCAGAACCCTGGGCTCACACTATTCCAGCCACCAAAACCAAGCATGGTGGTGCATGCCTATAATCCCAGGACTGGGGAGGCAAAGACAGGAGGATCACTATAAGTCCGAGCTGTGTAGCGAGACTGTACCAAATAAATAAATAAAAAGATTTTTTTTAATTTTTTCTAAAAATGGCTATATATCACTTGATTCAATTAATTATTAGAGAAATTTCCCTTTATCTATTTGGTTTCTTGATGGTACAGTTCATAAAGACAAAAGCTACATATGAGATATAAAAAAGAGCATGACCAGGCTCACCATCAACTGTTGTTATTATCTGAAGATAACATGAGTTGCTATAGAAAACTATGAGAGCAACATTAATCTTTCCAGACCTCCCCTCTGAATGTGGAGATTTCTTTTTTTTTATTTTTATTTTTTATTTTATTGAAGTTCAAATATCAATCAGACAATTTCAAGACACTTTAACAAGACAGATTCGATAAATTAATATATTGCAAACTGTTTTCATAATGTCTTGGTATCGTACAAGGTGCATACATGATATTATATTTACAGATATTATTTTAGCAGATGTCTCATCAGTAAATTAAGAGTGTAGCTGCTTACTTATCTTATTTTTTATACCTGACTTATATCAAAAATTCAATAATTATTTTCCTAGTGGATGACCACAGTACTAGAAGCCGACATAATATCCTGTCCAACCACCATTAGTGCAGATCTTGCCTCCCATAGGATTATGTAGAAGCACAGTGTTATCTATCCCAACCGTACTGTCTATACACACACATCATGATTTTTTCTTTCTATACCCCTTCCTTTGTCTACACCTGTCAATTCAACCAATTAGGTGCTTGAACTCGACAACACAATCCAACACAGTCCAGCATTCCACAACAATAGTGAGTTATTCAAAGAAGTTGTCGACTGGAGATTTCTTTTAAACAATTTTCTTTTGTTACTTAAGTCTATGGTTTTCAGCACTAAGAATTCATGGGTTCTTTTCTGTGAACACAACACATAAACTTAGAAAAGTCCTTCAACATTATCCCTTGCTAAACTAGTACATTTGAAAGAAGAAAAGGACTAAAGCCACCATGCAACCCACAAACTTTCCCCACTTTTTAAGAGGCTAAGAAAGAGGAAGTTTAAAACTCAGATAAATATACTTTATACCTTTACTAGGGAAAGCTGATTAATACTCAACATAACCACCAGACACTTACCATCACTTAAAAAGTTGGTGAAAATGCCCAACAAGCCACACATACTTTGCCATATGGGAGAACCAGAAGCCTTCCAAAGATTCTCCTGGAAATCTTGTACTTTCTGTACTAATGTCATTGAAACTCTAATGCCTACCAACAAGTCATGCATCAATTGTGTTTGAACAACATGATTTCCAGTGAACTTTCTGCAAAGAAGAAAAGATACTATTACAAAAGAAAATTCAAATGAAAGTCTCATCATTCCTAACCTTCTCCAAAACAACAACATTCCTCAACCAAATCACCAAAATCAATTTTAGACTGTATTGGACATTTATGCCCCTACCATTTGTACAAATAGCTCAATAACACAGACATTATTACAAACTTCCAACACTCTTTACAGGTCTATCTTTCTTATGAGATGCCTAACCTTACTCTTACTTCTTTAGATTGAATAAGAAATTCAGAAAAGGAGGAGGGGAGGAGACAGGAGGAGACAGGAGGGGAGAATAAGAAATACCATTTACAAACTTGAACATCTCCTCAGTCCTAACACTTTTTCCATGATTACTCAATCTTTTTCCTTTTCTTTTTTAGGTACCAGGATTGAACACAGGACCTTGCACTTGCCAGGCCTCCTCAGCTCCACACATGACTACCTACAGGCCATACTCTGACACTGTCTCACAATCACTTCTTCCTGGAGAACTCAGGGCCCCACACATGCTGAACAGCTGCTCCTCCACTGAGCTGCACCATTAGCCCTCCCTAGCTCTTTATGTCAGAGAGTTTTTAGCTTTCTTCCTTTCAACATTAATTCTCTCCCTAATGCTGAGCTCATGTAACTCACAAGCTTTAAGTTATAACCTATATGCTAATCATTTCTGAATTTTTACCTTCAACGCAGACATCACAATCCCATATTTGGACATCCAACTGGCTATCCAATATCTTCATTATAATGTCTAACAGATAGCTCAGTCTTTTTTTTTTTTTGACAGAAACGGAGATTGAACTCGGGTCCTTGTGCTTACCAAGGAAACATTTATTCTACTGAGCCATTTCCCCAGCCCCTTTCAGTCTTAATTTACGTTCAACTCCAAAACTATTCCACCTGCTGGAATCTCTGCCTACAAAAAGCATTACAATCATCCCTACCTCCTGTCCTCTTCATTTCATCTGTCAGAACAATTTATTGGCTCTACCTTCAAAATGTAACTGCAATCAGACCACCTTGACTGCTACCATCTTCGCCTGAAGACTCTCATCTCTAATTTAGATTACTACAATAGTTTCCAGCTGGTCTCCCAGCTCTACCCTGGTATTTCCCAGTCTATTTTTCACAGAGGAGAACACAAACTGATCCTACTACTAAAACACAAGTCATAAAAAATACTTTGGGAGTTCCTTAAAATGTCAAACATAGGGCTAGAGATATAGTTCAGTGGCATAGATGCCTGCCTGGCAAATGCAAAGTCCTGAGTTCAATTCCTGGTACCAAAACAAGTAAAATAAAATAAACATAGGATTAACAAATATAAACAAAACCTGCAGTCAACCTCATTATTATGACTCAGACCTAGAATGTCCCCCCAAAGGCTTGTTCAAAGTCGGGGCCTTTGGTGGGTGCCTGGGTCATGGGACCTGATATTCACCCGTAGACTAATCTACTGATGAGCACAGTAAATGTGCTGTGAGGAGGTAGGGCCTGGTTGAAAGACGCATGACGCTGGGGATGCCTCTGGAAGTGGTCCTCCCCTCATTCTCAGCTTCCTAGTTGCCATGATGTATGGAGCTCTCCTCCACTAAGGCCTTCTGCTGTACTGCTTCTGCTCCAGAGCCAGCTGACCAGGGACTAAGTCCCTGAAACCAAGAGTCAAACCCTCCACTTTGAAACAGCAGTTGCTGGGCCAGTGACAAGAAAGCTGACTGACATGCCCAATCAGAGCTCAGTGCTGTGTTCAGAAGTATAAATACCCAGCTCAGCCTATTTTTGAATCATTTATTTATTTAGTACAGGGTACTGCTATGCAGCTCAAACTTACAGTGATCCTCCTGTCTCAGCCTCGCCAGTGCTGGGATTATAGGTATGTGCCACCACTCCTGGTTTTGGGGCCAGCATGGCGCACCTTGGGACTCCAGGCCTGACTTAGCATGCAGTGCTGGGGAACTGAACTTGGGTCCTCACGCTTGCCAGGGAGGCACTCAGACTGCTGAGCTATCTCCCCAGCCCTGGCAACTACACCTCTCAGTAAAATTTCTCACAGGAAATGTAGACAGAATATAGGAGAAAAGCAACCTATACTAAACAGAAACCACGGAAAGATGGTAAAACTTTAAGTGAACAAACAAACAAAAATCAAGTAACAGCATCTTCAGAGAGGCAGCAGAAGAAACAGCACCCATGAAATAAGATAGGATTCTAAGAAGAAACACTCGCTAATTCTCAGCATAATTTACTTGACCTACTAAAAATACTAGTAAATAAACAAAAAATAAACTTAAAATAATCACGTTTAATATTAATCAAGAAGGGCAGAAATCACACAGAAAAAAATACAACCTGTGGCCTTCTTGAGAATTTACTCTATACAGAGACCAGGTATACCTGCAAGTGTGCACTTACATCCACAAGGAGCACACAAACACACCACACTCACCTATTTTCTTCTAGGATTTCAGTTAAACTCCTCCACAGAAAATGAAGCACTGAAAGAAAAATAATACAGTGACAAGTCACAACTTAAAACTGTGAGCTTTAATTATGATACCAGAAAATGTTTTAAATCAGTTACCTTGAATGATTATTGGAAAATACAACTGAAATTATGAAGAGCATGGTGTACTTTAGTTACCTACACTATTCTACTCACTGCCAAGAAACTTCAACAAGGCAGTTCCAAAGGCCTCACACAAGCAGGCACTGCTTGTAAAACAAAGTAAAAAAAATAGGACTTACCATTTTTAAGCAGATTACTAACACTTGCTCTACCTATAAGAGAAAAAAAAAAAAAATACCAGTAGGGAGGTTCACTAAATTAAACAACATCATCAATGACAATGATGTAATGACAACATTAGAAAACATACTGGAAAAATATCAGCTTACCTAAGTTAAAATTCTCCATACAGCAAGATACATTGTCAACTACTTTCCTGTAAGAGTACAGATCAGTAGTATTCAATTCTTCTTCAAGGTGAGAAGTAAAACTGCATATAGCCTCAGTTTGAAAAAATTCAGGTAAGCCATTTAATGAGCTACAAAAAAGAATGAAATATTAAAAAACTTAAAAACTCTACCACCAGGATATGTGAGGAAGGTGAATCATACAAATTCATGAATACTGAATTAAATCTTCATCATTACAACCTCACACCATCCTCATGGGAATTCCTGGTCTGTCCCTTCTCATTTAGTCTTCCTGATTCACCATCCTGCTTCCCTTTTAACTCCCATCTATACTCAACAGTCAGAGGGATAATACTACAACACCATGTCACAGTCTTCTGTTGGTGTCCAAGTGGGACTGATTCCAGAAACTGCACATACCAAATTCCAGGGACAGTCAGGTCTCCTATTACAACCTGTGCACATTCTGCTGTACTCTTTAGGTAACCTCTAGTTTACTTCCAATACGAATTATGTTATTACATATAACATAAATGTAATATAAGCACTGTATTTTTAGGGAATAACAAGGAAAACAATTCTGCACATAACCATTCAGATGCAATTTTTCAAATATTGTTGATGACATATGGTTGGGATAAAGACAGAACTCATGGATATGGAGAGCCAACCATCTGCCTAAAAGGCACCAACAACTTCAACATAAGTGCATACCAACAAATGCAGTTTACAGTGACTAAAAGACCTTCTGACATCTCCCTTTTAATTCTGATCATTAACTCCAGCTGTAAGTCTTTCTGTTCTCCACCACAGTCTTTGCCCTTATGAGAGTATCTCCTTCCCTCAGAACACTTCCCTCAAATACCCACTACGCACTGCCTCAGACTTTGTAGGTCAACCTCAAACAATTCCCTCATTTCCTGAGCACAACAGCATATATGAAGAGACCACCATATTTCACACTAACAGCCTACCCGTTCTTGGCGCTCTTTTCCTACTCTCTTCTTTCTTTTTTCTCCGTAACTCTCATACAAGCTAACATCCTATATATGTTATTTATTTTATTTATTTGTACAAATCTTTCTTCTCATTGAATTAAGAGAAAGTATCTATATAAATCTATTATAATTTGTATATACAGATACAAAATGATCCTTCATTTGTATCCCCTTCTTTTCTTTAGTTTTGTCAGATAAGGTATTCCATTGCCATTAAATATTGCAGGTGTGTGAATTCAGCAAAATAATCCAATGTAGTCCAGCAGTCCATAATAGAAATGGGTTATCTGTAGGACTGGCAATGTCAGAAGTTGTTGACTTGAGCCTTTTACAGCTCAGCATATTAATATTGCTTAACTTTTTATACCTCGTTTTCATACTTTTCTGCTGGATGGCTAAGACCATAATAAAGCAAGAACTATATAACAAGAAATGTAACTTTTGTATCTACCAAGGTATTTTCTGTCTTCTGGAATAAGCCCACTCTAAACTGTTTTATTCATTGAAACATAGTGGGCAGACAATAAAAAAATATTAAATGGATAAATTACTAGTACAAATTTTACCTCAAATAATCTAAACCAAAACTAACTGGCTTTTTAAAAATTTGAACAGTTTAAATCTCTTCTGGAAAAAAAATTCAAAAATTAGAATATTCTAAGAAAGAAGAGTCAGTAGAAAACTAATGTACTCCATTAAACAATTAAACCATATTACCAAACGCCAGTAAATGATAAAGTACGTGGTCAGTATATCAAAAAGTCTAAAATCTATCAATTCCATATTTACACTGGAACAAATAATACTGGTAACACTAAAATTATGTGTAGAAAAATGGACTATCAATGGGGTTAAATGACCTCTATATCATTACTCTACTACACTCAAAACTTAATTCCAGATGGATTTAAAAGTACAACAAAATTATAAGGCAAGCAAATAGTTTTAAATAAGTTTGCATTAAAGAAACCATACCAAAGCAAGGCATGAAATTCAGTAATCTATACAAAGAAAATTATCAGTAATACTGATAATAAGAAAACTTTCAAGATAAGATACAATCAATATAATCTAAAGTAAGAAAATAAAGGAATAATTTTACATACATTCTATACAAAATTCTTGTAAGTCAAGAAAACATACTAGCAAGAAAAATGTACAAAGGCTATATAATGATTAGGAGAGTCAAACTCTGCACATTAAAAATGTTCACTCTAGCCAGGTGTGGTAGCACACACCTAATCCCAGCACTTGGTAAACTAAGGCAGAAGCATTGCTGCAAATTTCAGGCCATCCCAGGCTACAGAGTGAGTTTAAGGACAGCCTAAAATACATAGTGAGATCCTGTCTCAAAAACAACAAAAAAGTTCATTCTTACCAGTAATCTTGTTACAATGAACATCGTAACAAGACAGAAATTGACATCTTTAGATTTTAAAATATTTAAAGATGCTGGGCAAGACAGTACATGCCTAGAACACAGACGCTATGGGAAGCTGAGGCAGGAGAAATGCAAATTTAATCCTAACCTGGACAACTGAGTAGCAAACCAAGACATACTTTACCTCAAAGATTAAAAATAAAAACCTGGGGATTTAGGTCAGTGTGAAGGCCCTGGGTTCAATCCCCAGTACCACAAAAAGAAAAGAAAGGATGAAGGAAGGGGAGAAGGAAGGAATTAGCCAGTGCTAGAAAGATTATTTTTAAAAAAGGATACTATACAGCTAGTAAAAGTATAAACTGGAATAGCTTTGGGGAAACACAATTTAACAATATGTATAAAAACTGAGTAAGTATGACTTCTGGTCCTACTTCAATGAACTCTTTCATGTTAAAACACAAATACAATTATACACATAATTGAGATAACTATTGCAGCACTATTAAGTACAGAAAATTTAAAAACTACCAATGGGAAAATAACTAAACAAACCACTTAAGATATACTATAATACATAGTTTGGTATATATATAATGAACTTATGCTAAGCCCAAAGAAAAGGTTAAGAAAGAAAGATCCCCAAGTGCTATGACAACCCTTTAAGGAAAATGAAAAAAGCCAAAATGATGAAATGCATGCCTGACCATTTGGTGCACTTCAGTACTGCTTGAAACTTTTGCATCAACTATGTATTCTTGTATTACATGTGTCAGAACAGCTGGCAGAAATAGAGAAAAAAGTACCAAGACAACGAATTTAAACAAAAGGGAGTTAGTAAAATTATGGCTCATAGATCAAAGCCCACACAGCCTACTTTTTAAGGTCTGTGATCCAAGAAGATTTTTTACATTTCTAAAGAAGTGGGTGGGTGGGAGGTGGGTGGGAGGTGGGTGGGTAGGTGGATGGGTGGGTGGATGGATAAACAAAGAAGAAATTGTATGAAGGAAATTTTTAAGGATATATCTCAGTTCTGTTTTAACAAACAGTACAGGAGCCTGGGTTAGTTTTTCTAACACCTGACTTTCCCTCCTTATTATTCTTACCTTGCCAGGACTTTCTTCAAGGGATTCTTCAGACTCAAAGAATAATAAATGCCTGCTAAAATGTCCAAACAGCTCTGAATAGTTGGATCACACACACCATTTGTATCTGCCTTCTCCAGTAAAGGTACAATCTGTAATTCAAAAATATTCAAAGTAATGTTTTCTAATATCAAGTACAGTAAGGTAATAAGGTTACAAATACTCTTAAGCCTTACTTATACAGTGAAATGTTTCCATACTATATTAAGGATACTGTTCAATGTCTATTTCATTACTTATTAAAATTTTTAATCCATGCCACTGCCTCTCTCCTTACCTTTCACATTTATCTCCACTGAGAATCACATACCTAGTATTAGCTTAAGGTACAGAAAAATTGGTGGCAGTCTTTAAAAATCAGTTATACATTCAATTGCTTTATCAAAAAATATTATGCAAGCTCAAATGATGAATCTAAATTGTGAAATACTAACAAGGACAATCTTTATATTTTAAGTTAACTTTTAAATTGCCTGTTGAAGAGTTGTGAGGGTTTAAATTACGAGAAATAAATAAAAAATTTATCTCCACAAAAAAATGCATAATTATTTCCTATCCTATCAATTTACTGTTCTAATTATGTGGAAGCTTAAACATGGATTCTATTAAGACTTTAAATAAAAGGCTATTCCACAATGAATTAAGGAAAAACTTAAGTTTTTGGTGATTACTTATTTATTTTTGAGACAGAGTCTTGCTCTGTAATTCAAGCTGGCCTTGAACTCACTATGTAGCCCAGGCTGGCCTCAAACTTAAAGTAATCCTCCTGTTTCAGCCTCCCAGTTCTGCGATTATACGCATGTGCCACCATAACTGGCTCAGTTAATTTTAAAAATCCACAATAACCTAATAATCTTCAAGATTTACCCAGGAACAGTTCAGCTTTACCTGTTTAATATAATGGATTTGTGATACTCCATCCTTGAGTTGCACACAATGTAACAGCAAAGAAGCTAAATTCTTCCCTTCCACATCAGCAAAAGCTGTAAAACACACATACATACACACACAAAAAAAGTTCACATACTTAACAATATATATAAATTTAAGTTAAATATAACTTGGTTATTGCTACATAATTTTTTAAATTATTAAACACAACAGTCCCAGATGGAAACTTAACTATTTGACACTCAAAACTGAATGAAATAAATATCAAAAAATTAAATAAATTTGAACACTGTGTGCTCTTAATCCCAGAGATTAAAATACCTTGCTTATAAACTGGAAAATATATTAAAGTGGTTTAATATAAATAAATACATTTATATAATATATTCATATATTTAATGTACATAATATATGTTCATAATATTAAGTATGTTTATTAATACAACCATATCAATATATTAAATATATTACATGCCTGTAATCCCAGCACTTGGAGGCTAAGATAGAAAGATTACTGTGAGTTCGAGGTCAGCCTGGGCTACACAGTGTATTCAAGGCTGAATTATAGAGCAAGTAAAGTCAGAAAATACCTACATCTCAAAGTTTCAAGGTCCTGATGACGAACAGTCAATGCAGCAACTTGCATCTCTCTCTTCTTCTTTACACCCATTTTAAACAAAATTAATAGTAGTCACTGAAAGAAAGTAAAGTTCAGTGTATTAATGCATCGTCCCGTGGGGTTTCTCAACCTCAGCACCGCTGACATACTGGGCCAGATAAGCCTCTATCGTGGGGTGTCCTCTTCTCTGCAGGACGTTTACAGCCTTTCTTGCCACTGTGCACTACGTGCCAGAAGCACTCTCCCATAAGTTGTGACAACCAAAAATGCACTCCAACACTGTCTGGTGTAGTGAAATTGCCCTAGGTTGAGAATCATTGATCTAAGGATTTGGACTTTGAAAAAAAAAAAAAACTTTTTCTAAGGTCAAGAAAAGTTATTATTGTCTAAAGTTACTTTTACCTATTATGACATGTCCTGGTTTGTTTGGGGTTTTTTTGGTACTGGGAATCGAGCTCGGGACCTTGAGCTTACCAGGCATGCACTTATGCCACTGAGCTATCTCCCTGGTCCTATGACACATCTTTGTATTTTAAAATACAAGGGCCAGGGAGATAGCTCAGTAGAGTAAGCACAAGGGACTGAGTTTGATCACTGGTTCCTCTTAAAAAAAAAAAAAAGTTTAAAATACAAAAAAAATCTTCATCTTAGCAAAAACTAAAGAAATCAACATTTTTCAAAAAAAATATATTGGGCCAAACTAATCTCAGAGGCTTGTCAGATGGACAGATCAGGAAGTGCTACTCTATCTTGCTTTTAACAAAATATAAAGGAATATTTTTCATTTCAATTTATGTTTTTTTTTTTTTTTTAATGTATTCATTACAGGGTCTCACTACCCCAACTGGACTCACAATGATCCTCCTGCTTTCAGCATCCCAAGCACTGGGATCACAGGCATGCACAACCACGCCCGGACTCAATGGCTCAGTGCACCCTGGGGATCAAACCCTGGTCCCTGGAGCCCTAGTTCCTACACTTGCCAAAGTAGGTACTTAGTCTGCTGTGCTATCTCACCAGCTTTGTAAGGGAAAGTTTCTGTGAGGTTGATTGTAATTAACAAATCAATGGCTTCATAATGTCCTAAAAAACCTTCCTCAAAGCCTATACAATCATAATTCCATGTCATCTAGAAAGAAATACCACTAGGCTTTTGTCATGTAGTTAACATTTTTAGCAGTGTTTACAATGTAAACATCAGAGCACATTAAATAACACACTTAGACATAAAACTGGGTGGACATGCTGAAGGATGGAATCAACTCAGTGAAGCAGAAAAATAAGCAAAATGAAGTCTACCAAGATGAAATAGAAATGTCAAATGTTACATTTAAATTAGAAATGCATGAATACACATAGACATGGAGAAATACAGGGGAAGATACCAGCAGGAAGCAAAACTCAACTTGAAACAGCTCAGTATGTCAGCCGACAGCACAAATGGCTGCTAAGAGCCACAAGGGAGGCCGGCCAGCAGAGTGCCTGAAGGAGCCCCAACAACAGCCCTTCCCAGGCACAGCCAGATCTGTGCGGGGTCTGAAGTCGTACATTCAGGAAGCAACAGTTAAACTAAAAGTGTCTAGCCAGAAAAACACAGGACATGTCCCTTAAATAGTTACTGGGCTACTTTACAGAAAAGGCTCAATAGGAGTCTGCAAACTTCAGGGTGAGACATTTGAGCTCAAATTAAAGAACTCTATGGGCCAACAACAGAATGAACCACCTGTAAATAGCATTTCCCAACACGGGACTAACCAAGCAGAAGGTGATCAAACAAACACATCTCCTGGTCACCTGATGCAGCCTCCTAAATGCTTCCCTTATTTCTACCCTTGTCTCTGAAGAGTCCATTCTCTTCCACCTTTTCAGTGTTTTAAAAATATTAATAAGAGAATGTAAGACTGGTGTGTGAGTAAGACTGCCCAGGGCATCTGGACCCTGACGTGATCCAGAGTGCAGGCCCAGTATGTGTGTGAGACTGCCCGGGGCCTCCAAATCCTGAATAGACCCAGAGCACAGGCCCAGTGTGAATGAGACTGCCCGGGTCAACAGATCCTGAAGGGACCCAGAGTGCAGGCCCAGTGCGGAACCCTTCAGCAGAACTCCCTGGAGGGAGGCTAGAGGCAAGACCCACCCAGCTGACTCAGGAGCAGAACACCTTGCCAGAGTGACACAAAGGGTTCACCTGCAAGACTGAAGCAGGAAGAAGTGGAGCACAGCAGCCAGACCCAAGCCACACCCACCTGGAGGAGTCTGAACTTCCTAGATCTGGACCTGGTGCTAAGGTAATAACTCTATCTAAGCTCTACACCAAAGGTCAAAATTCAATCGTATACAAAATGACAAAGAGAAGAAACAAAAAGCAGTCTCAGGCCCTGTGTCCACCCAGTATAAATGCAGAAGACACTGGCATAGAGGAAATTGGAAATCACATACCTGAAATCTCTACAAATAATAGCTTTGGAAGTAAAGAAACAACTGCAGAAAGGTATAGAAGAGATCAGACCAGTAACTGAAGTAAAAAATGTAGTGATAACTATAATCAAAGAAATACTAAATGCTTCTAAAGAATACACTGATTAAAAAAAAATAGAGCAGAATGTAAAAATGATGGAACTCCTGAATAAGCAATATAGGAAAGAAATAGAATGTATGAAACAGATCCAAAGTGATATACAGGAGATTAAAACCTCAATCACAGCTGGCAAATCCATTTAAGTGAAAATGAAAATAGACTTTCTGACCTTAAAGACACCATTGCAGCTAGTGAAAAAGTAAGCAAAGATCTCTTAAAAACAACTAGGATGCAGGAAAAAATAATTCAACACATGCAAGAGGATGCAAATGAACAATGTGAGACTAATAAGCATCAATGAGAAGGAAGGAGTCAATACAAATGATATAAAAGGAAAATGGCCAGAGGTAATAGCAGAAAACTTCCTAAATATGGGGCAATAATCTAACATTCAGGTAATCGAAGCATATAGAACTCCAAATAACATCAACCCAATTAAAACCACACCCAGAAATATAATAACCAAGATCCCAGAAATTCAGCACAGGAACAGTATACTAAAAGCTGCTAAAGAAAAGAAACAGATCACATTTAAAGGAAAACCCATCAGAATAATGGCAGATTTCTCTTCACAAACCATCAAGTCAAGAAGAGCATGGAACAAAGTACTTCAAGTCTTGCAAGAAAACAAATTCCAGCCCAGACTGATAAACCCTGCAAAACTCTCTTTCAAGTATAATGGAGAAGTAAAATACTTCCATGACAAAGAACAACTAAAGAATTTCATGATGACAAAGCCAAGTCTACACAGACTACTAAATGATGTTCTAGAGAGGGAGCAAAAGGATCACAACCCTATGAACGAGAATGGAAAGGACCCACCAAATAGGGCAGACAAACACAGGAGAATAAGAGGTATACAATAGTAGTCTTTCAGTTATTCTTTTATGTACAGCAGCAAAATATTTCCATCAGCACACTCTACAAATGGACTTCTCTTGCACCCTATGGGTCAAGATTCCATATGGGAGTACAGGGTAGATTTCAAGGAAATAGCAGTAGCTCAGTCTCACAAGTGACACCTGGCCACCAGTAAGTATCATGGTTATCCATGTCCACCACACACTAGTACTTTGTGCAATATCAAATCCCCAAACTCTCAGAAGTGATGGTCATTTATTTGCCCTTCCAGCATTTATCTTATGTTTTATTCTTAGGTTTACTATCATGAAAACTTTTTTTTTTCGTTCAATTGTTTTGAAACATTTAATTTTTAATTAATTAGTATTTAATTTTCTGAATACTGCTTAATCTTAATTTTTGTTTTAAGATTTATACTGTATCTTCGAATTACAATTTATCTAAAAGACACTGTATGATATCTTCTACTTTTAGAAACTTTAAAAAGTATATTTCAGCCGGGCATGGTGGCGCATGCCTGTAATCCCAGCACTTGGGAAGCTGAGGCAGGAGGATTGTTGTGAGTTCAAGACCAGCTTGAGCTACAGAGTGAGCTTAAGGTCATCCTGAAGTGCATAGTGAGACCCTGTCTCAAAAAGACATTTAAAAAAAAGGGTTAATCCAATATATTTTATATAGTCCTGTATAACTATCACTTTGAGAGCTCTTTATTGTTCATCCAGGAGCATTCTGCAACTTCTCTCATGCCTTTTGAATTATGCTCTTTGTTATTTCCTATATGCTATGTCTGGAGGTATTAAAATATTTCAAGTTGGTATAACTAAAAAATATTTTATTTTAGTTCTCAAAGGTATGTTTGCTAAGTATAAAATTCAAAGAGGATAGATCTTTTTTTTTCTTTCAGTCCTTTAATTAGTCTAGTTTCTTACACAATTGGTCCTTTTTTCTTCTAATGTGGAATAAGATGCTATTTAATTTTGTTCTTCCATAGCTAATATTTTTTTATGTACTTATAACCATTTTTTTCTTTATAATAAGTTTTGGACAATTTCATTTTTGTGTATCTTGATATGACTTTAAATTTCTTGTGCAAAAGGTTCATTTTCTTGGAAATGTGGTATTATAAGTTGAACTAAATTCAGAAATTTTAAATCTTTAAATATTTATTGCCTACTCCTTCCTACTTTGAGAATTCTAATTATATGAATATAAAAAAAAAAGAAAGGAAGGGCCAGGGAGATGGCTCAGTAGAATAAGCACTTGCCTGGCAAGTGCAAGGGCCTGAGTTCAATCCCCAGTTCCAAAAAAAAAAAAAAAAGAAAGAAAGAAAGGAGCAGTTAATGCTTACAATTTTTGTTTTTACTCTGATTTTTTTCCCTCTCTTGAATTTCTTATAACTTCTTAGTTATTGTTTTTTTAAAACAAAACTTACACATTTATATCTAGTATTCTGAAAAACTAATTTGCACATAGCATCATGTAATACAGCAACCATTGTTGGATTCCTATTACTTTGTTTAGTGAAATCTTGTATCATGTATAATGCTGCTTTCTTCTATCGCTATTTTGTTGTCTTTGAAAATAATAATAAAAAGTACAAACAAAAAAATCAATAACACAATCAAAAATATCAATAACACTTTTTTTTTTTTTTTTTGTCTTTTTGAGACAGGGTCTCACTATGCAGTTCAGGCTGGCCTTAAGCTCACTTTGTAGCTCAGGATGGTCTCGAACTCACAACAATCCTCCTGCCTCAGCCTCCCGAGTGCTGGGATTACAGGCCTGCGCCACCACGCCCGGCTCATCAGTAACACTTGTATTTTCTGCGTAAAACTTTCCAAGGGCTTCTACCTATACCTTCATAAAATCCAAAGTTGATACTCTGGTATTCAAAACCCTCAGCTATTCATATCAACCCCCCAACACACACACACACACACACATACACACACGCACAGAGCCAGGCTCTCAACCCTCAATCTACCCTTTGCCTGGTATTCAAAACCCTCAGCTAAGATCCTTCCCACTTCCTGTTGCTCTTACTCCCATCTACCAGGGTTTACACTTCTCAGTCTGCCCAGGACTGTTCCCTCCACATCTGTTCAAGGCAGACCCACCCATCATTCAGGTTTCTGCCCAGATACCACCTCCTTGAGAAACCTCTTATAACCACCACTCAGAGGCACATGTACACAATCCCTTTACTTTCTTTACGGCCCTGTCACTAACTGAAATTATACTAATCTGTACTCATACACTGTCTTTCTCTTCTAGCAGTAAACTTCATAAAGGCAGCAACCTTGTTATCTTCAGTGTTTTCAATTCTCAGTTCCTAAACAGTGCCTGGCAGATGATAGGTGCTTAAAAATTTTCAGTGACTAAACAAATGAATTAGCAAACATTTGCCAGAAAGCTGTGAAAGGGATATAGGCTTTAAATGGCGGGAGGGTTAGCCTCTGGTATCTTAAAGTACATTCTATAGCTAACTGACAGAACTACCTGACACTAAAGAGTGTATTGTGCGGTTGGATGCAAGAAATCAATACAGGAATGTTAGGTGAGCAGCACTTAAACCAAAAATAGTAACCAACATGGATGTAGCTGGAAAGTCAAGTGACATGACTAGATTTAGGGAAATAATGAAGCCTCCCTCCCAGAAAAGTGACCAGTGAGAAGGGACTGAGGAAGTGGGAAAACAATTCTGTGAGCAGTACAGGAGAATGTTTCTGCAACCTTCATGACTACACAAAAACAGACTCATTCGTGCTCAGTTGAACCCTAAACGTGTGGGGTTCTACCCCAAGTAAGGAAAATCTGTTTTCTAACGTCCTGATTAAGCGGTCATAAGGAGCCAGCACCTTCATTCCACCTGCGGGTCTCGCTTATTGTTACCCTTCTGGTCGCCCCTTCCCTCCCGTCTACATGTTTCTGAGTCCCACAAACATTCTCTGGGCGATTTCCAACCACGTGGAGTCCAAATGACAGGTGTATAAAAAGGGGTTAAAGGGCAGTCTCCATAGAGACCTAAGCGACCGGAAATCAGTGTCACAGCCGCAAGGCGACACTGAACTAACTGATGAGGCTCTCCATCCGGCCCTGGCAAGCCCGCGCGGCCGCGCCTGGAGTCCTGCGCTGTGCGGGTCTGGCAGGCAGAGCGCCAGTGAGCCAAACCTCGTGGCCGTGGGTGTCTCCAGCAGAGTCGCGGCTCTCTGGGCGAGTCCTGGAAGCTGGTACCGTCCACGACGTCTCTACGGCTCACAACGTGCTCAGTGGCCGACTACCGTGTGGAGGCGAAGGGAGGTGGGCTCGGGACCCGGAAGAGGAAGCATCAGGGGAACGGACGTAGGCCGGTTCCGCCAATTTAGAGGCTGACGTCGTGACGTCACGAGCCGGGCACGGGGGCGGGGTGGGTTAGCGCCTGTGGGCGTGCGGTCCCGTCAGGTGTTGGGTCCGCTGCCACCTTGTCCCCTTCCTTGTCCCCTTTCCCTTTCCCTGGGAAACACCTTTGCGTACTAACATTCCACTCATTTACTCATTTATCATCATCCAGTGCCGAGACCTGGCAAAAAACTACCCTACCTTCCGAGCCTGGACCGGGTCCCCAGCGACTTGAGAAGCAGGCTTTGAACCGAAGCCTGGAGAGCTTGAGCGAAAATGTGAAGCGCTCGAATAAACTTAACAGGGCCGGGAGATGGCTTAGTGGAATAAGGGCCTGCCTGGCAAGCGCAGGTGCAATCCCTGGTACCGCTAAAAAACAAAAAAGGAATAAACTTAACGTGTGGCAAAGTGCATTTTATTCTTCCGGTAACTACTTAACGAACTGTGCAGGCCTGCTGCTACTCCTGAAAGTTGCCCCTAAAGGATGCATATCGCAGCTCCTATAGATTGTTACACCACTCAATCCTTTAAAAAAGTGAAAACTGAAAATAATAATAATAATAATACATAAATAAATAAATAAATAAAAGTGAAAACTGATAGGTTCTGGCCATAGTATGAATTGCTAAAATCATCATGATGGTCATCTAATATGGCTGAAACTCTTAAGACAGAAGCTCATCTTCCCCAAGACCACCTCCCCGTTTCTTCTCCAACTCAGTGTAGAGTTAAGTTTCCTTTCACCCTTGTCGCCGCCTCTAGGAAGACCCCCAGTCAGCTCCCTCAGGTGTATCTAAATATCCCCTCCAAGCTCCACCCCTGGCAAAAGGCCATGAAAGTCAGCCTCCCTTTGTTCCAATCGAGAGAATTTCTTATCTTCCCTAAATTCGCTCCGTGTTCTCAAAGAAAATAAAGCCCATTTCACTTTGACTTCTGCCTGTTTCTCTGCTGCTCCAAGTACCTGAAAAAACCTATCAAAAACTACTCAGAGGCTGTGCTGGGAGCTGAATGAGACAAGGGCAGGATTTCCGCATGATGCCCTCTTGAGCAATGACCGAGGAAATAAAAACATTCCAGGAGCCTGACTTTTTAATTGGATTGATGACTTTAAGCTTGTAATCATTACTTCTGTGAACTTTGTATCATTTTTGCTTTTTTTTTTTTGTAGTTTTCCGCATGTGTGAGTCTCACTAATCAGGACCTTGTTTGTTTTTAAGCTTTGTTTATGGGATTGTATACCTAGTCTCCAATAATTCACTGCTTGCAGCATTCCTATTGAGACCACACAAAAGCATGTGGAAACAGTTGTATCGTTCACTGGTATATAGTGTATATACAGACTTTTGTCCTAGTCTCTAACAACACAATGTAACAATTATTTGTGCCAGGTGTTAGGGTGCACAGCTGTAATCCCAGCACCTGGGAGTCTGAGGCAAGAGAATCACTTATGTGTTCAGGTAGAGCTGGAACTACACAGCAAGATCCTGTCTCAAACAAATAAACAAAAACCCCACCGTTATTTGTATAGCATTTACATTGTGTTAAGCAGTATAACTAATCTAGAGATGATTCAAACTACAGAGGAAGATGCGCAAAAGTTATAAACTATGCTGTTTTCTAGAAGGGATTTGAACATTTTGGGGTCTTTGTAGCCGCTCTAGGAGGAAGGAGGTGCTGGGAACAATTCTCCATGGATACTGATGGGTGATCATAGAAATAACACTCAGTACTTATAGTCACAAAGGGGCAGATTCTGGGAGGAGTAGCTGGAGTAGAAGCAAGTCAAAGAGAGGGCTGGTTGGAAGGCTGAAACAATAGCACATTTAGAGAAAAATGTTCTTTTGTTCTTGCTAGGCGCACAGTGATACTACCAATGTGAAAGTACCTTTTTTTTTTTTTTTTTTTTTTCTGTGCTGGGAATCAAACCCAAGGCTTCCGGCGTGCTAATCAAGCACTCCATCTCTGCAGTACTGAAACTACTTTAAATTCACTGCTTGAAATTTTTCAGAACGCAGTAACTAAAATTTGAACCACAGGCTTTTTAAAAGTAACTTTATATTTCATTGTATAAAATACAAACCGACTTTTAAAGGATTAGTAGCCCTTACTGTATATAGAATTGTAAATCAAAATACATTTAAAGAACAGTAAAAGTGGACTAGATAAGATAAGGAAAAAGGAATATATGTGTTCACATTTTGCTCAGTGTAGCTCAGCACTGTAAACGTGTGTCTGAATGTTTATCATTCAATTATAGAAAGGAAGTTTTTATAATTTAATGATGCATATCTTATGTAATTTTAGACATTTTACACTACAAGAACATTTGACCTATTAAAATTTAGCCTTTTAAGACCACAAAGAAGGCTGTAACTGCTTTTACTAACTATTCTTGAAGATCTTCATGCCAGTTAAAGCTTTCAAAGCAGTACAACTGACCAATCAGAGATTCACAGCTGGCTTCCTTGCAAGCATTATTTTCCCTACTGAAAGCATAATAAAATCTCACAGTTCCCTGATCACCAGTACATTCCTCTCCTCAAAGTTTTAATTTATAATAATTAGCCAAGCATGGTGATTTATATAAGTAATCAATATTCATAAAAATCTTCATTTAATAGTTTTTGGTCTAAAATTAAATCCAAAATAATATGCTAGAGCTATGAATATGAATATTTTGTTATTTTAAGTACGAGAACTTTTCTTGTCATTTCTTGAATTTTTAATCTTTATTTATCTATTTATTTGGTACAGGGTCTGGCTATGCAGGTTGGACTCATTGTGATCCTCCTGTCTCAGCCTCCCCAGCACTGAGATTATAGGTGTATGCGTGCACCACCATGCCTGGTTTCGGTGGCCAGCACAGTGTGGGGCCAGCACAGCACGCAGTACCAGGGATCAGGCCCAGGTCCTTGCACTTGCCAGACAGGCCCTTAGACAACCAAGCTGTTTCCCTGGCCCTATTTTGTCATTTCTTAATATAAATTTGTTCCCACATCAATGAAAAAAAGCAAAGTACCTCTATTATTTGTCTTATATCTACCCACTTTAAAATACAACACTTATTATTTCTCAGTTTCTTTGGTTCAGAAATTCAGCAGCAACATGGCTAGGTACGCCTATCTAGGGGTTGCTCATGAAGTTGCAGTCAAGATGATGGCTGAACCAAACACAGTGGCACACACCTCTAATCCCAGCCACTTGGAAAACTGAGGCAGGAAGATTGTAAGTTCAAGGCCAATCTGGTTAGTTTAACAGGCAGGACCTTGTCTCAAAATACAAAGGGCTGGGGATGTGTGTGGCTTCTTCCTCCACTCTACAGGTCCAATCTCCAGAACTACTTTCACACAAAAATATTGGCTCAAATGACAATTCCCTGAAGCCTTGAATGGGCAGAAAGAGACGCTTCAGAGATGACACACTCATCGGTGCGAGCTGCTTATAAATCTTAAGCCCTTCCTACATGGGTCTCTCTTAGGTTGCTTGAGCAATCTTAAAACCTAGTGGCTGACATTTCTGGGAATGAGCAAGAAACATGGGGGAAGAAGCTGCGTGACTTTTGTGGCCGGCTGCAGAAGTCACACCCTTCTGATCAGATGCTATTGGTTACAAGGACCATCTGTGGTCAGTAGAGAACAGTGTTGTAGTCACTTTTCTCATTGCTGAGACAAAGTGCCCAACACCAGTGGTTAAAGGAGGAAGGGTTTATTTGGCTTACGTTTGTAGGGGTTTCAGTTCACAGTTGGCTGGCTCCAGGGCAGGGTGGTGTAGCAGAGGGACATCACAGAGGAAAAACAGTCCTTTGGCAAAGCAGGGCAAGCAGAAGGCAGCAAGTAGCAAGCAACAAGGGACAAGTGACCACAAGCTAGCAAGCCCTCTTTCTGTCACTCATATTTTCCTATGGCACCTTTCGTCCAAGCCAGAGCTATGTGGACTAATTTAGTAATCGTGTACCTTTAATCCTAGCATCACACATGCTAGATCCAGCCACCCCTGAAAATGCCCCGCCTACGACTGCATAAGGCTTTGGGGGGACATCTAATCACAAGCAAAGGTTGTACACAATGATGTCAACACTAGGAGGCTGGCATCACCGGAGGCCATTTGGCAGCTGATATCACAGTACTATAATTCATCTGAAGAGTTCTCTTGATTTTTTCCCCTGATGTTTAAAGTGTGCTAAGTAGTGGATCATAATTAAGGTGTGATTTGAGAGTTATTCGAATGAAATTTCCAGTATCTTTTGCAGAAATACAAATGCTCATGTTGACATTCAAAGTTATTTGCCTTTAATGGCATACATTTCAACAGATGCTGGCCCAAAATTTAAACATAAAATCAGATTGATTATGAAAAAGGAACATGTTAGGGTTTTTTTTTTTTTTGTGTGTGTGTTTTTTTTTGTGTGTGTGTGTTTTAGGGAAGGGTCTACAGGGTGTTCAGGGTCTCACTACTAGATTGGGCTCATATCTGAATCACAGTCTTAGCATGCCCTGGGGGGGGCCGGCACGGCAGGCCTGTGGGTCAAACCCCCGGCCCCTGCACCTGATTGCAGGCACTTTAATCCTTTAAGCTATTGGACTAGATGTTCTTTCTAAACAATTTTGATCTTATCCCTCCCTATGTAAGAATGCATGGCCATTGTCTAAAGCACTGTCATTTCTGGTAGAAAGTCTTTCTTATTCCCACCTAAGAAACTGTCACACTTGAAGATCTGTCTCACATGTCACTTTCTCTATAAAACCCGACAAGAAGTCCCTCTCCTTTTATCAGACTTTTACAGGGGGTTGGGGGTGGAGGCAGTTACAGCATTGTCATTTTATTAGTACACAATAGTTATTTGTATTAAGGAGGCTAGACAGGCCTCCTCCTAATTCAGTAACTTTTCCAAGACTGAGACCATCTTTAGGTCCTTGAGGCATAGTGGAACGCCCAGAATAAGTATCTGGGCAAGTGTTACTGGGTTAGCCTGTCAGAGACGGCAATTTTCTTCAAGCAGTAGTGCACAGTGGCGCTTTCTCCACCACTATGCGGCAGCAAATGACAGAATCATTACCACCTTTTAGTGAGGAGTTCAACCAACGTGAATATCAATCAAACTGTACACAATAATTTGGGGGAGGGGAATTATAGAGAGCCCCCATTGTTCTAGTGCATACTCCCCACACTCACTTTGGCAGCGTATATACTAAAATCGGAACTGATCTGTATTCCTTGATTTTTAATAATAGCATTTTTATATGAAATGTAGCATTGATGGAGTAAAGTTCATAAAAAATACTTTAGCTTGTCAATTTCCTACTCAAAAGTATTTTAGAAAAACCTGTCAGCTCAGTTTAAATAATATACATATATTATGAAATACAACTCTGGAATAGAAAATTACTTTGTTATAAAAACTTCACAATATTATGATTTTTAATAATCGTCCATATTGTTGTTTATACTTTTTACATTTAAAAGTATTTAAACCTCAACAACAAATTTAATAATAGGAAAACATAGTTGTAAAATAGCATGACTTAGAAATATTAGAATAGAAAAACGATTTCTATAACTTGATAAAATAGGGATGCCATGAAGGTTTGGAAAAGTATATTTGGGAATCTGTCAGACTGGTACAATGAGTGAATCTTTTTCTTCTTAAACTTTAACGTTGCAACACCAGTGATAAATTTATCTTTTAAGATATATTTTTAGAGATTGAAGGGTGCTACGTGGAACTCCCCCATGGGTATTTACGTCCCTGGAGTTGTGTGACTATAGTCTTAAAGAAAAGCAGCAAATATGTTGGACAGAGATAGAAAATCAGAAATATTTAAAATGCAAAGGGCTGGCCAAATAGCTAAGCAGATTAAAGCACTTGCAAGCAGGAGCAGGGGATAGGGGTTCGATTTCCGGGCCCTCCGTGCTGGTCCCGCAAGACTGGGCGTGATGGTGCATGCCTGTGATCCCAGCTCTTGGGAGGCTGCAAACAGGAGAATCACTAGGAGTCCGATATAGCATCCTGTAGACCCTGAACATCCTGTAGACCCTTTCCTAAAATAGATAAAGAAAGAAAGAAAGATGGAGGAAGAAGCCACACACCGAAGAATGCAGGCAAACTCTAGAAACTGGGAAAGAAAAGGAACAGATTCTGCCCTGGGACCTCTAGAAGGTCAATACTTTGATTTTAATGACCCATTTTTCACCTTCAGAACAATAAATGTGTGCCGTATTTTAGAGCTACTAATTGTGGTGTTTTCCTAGCATTGCGATGTGATATCACACACTCTCTAAATTAAACAGGAAGAAAGCCGGGCATGGTGGCGCATGCCTGTAATCCCAGCACTCGGGAGGCTGAGGCAGGAGGATTGTTGTGAGTTCAAGACCAGCCTGAGCTACAAAGTGAGCTTAAAGCCAGCCTGAACTGCATAGTGAGACCCTGTCTCAAAAAGACAAAAAAAAATAAAAAATAAAAAAAAAAAATAAATTAAACAGGAAGAGAGAATGACAACAGAATCCTGGATCCTCCAGCCCGTGTCCAAGCCACGCTTGGAATACCCGGGTGGTTGCCGCCAGCCTGTTCTGTTAGCTCAGATACTTTGGGGCCAATCTGACAAAGCCTATGCAGAACTCTAC
Organism: Ctenomys sociabilis; assembly: GCA_004027165.1. Classification (NCBI taxonomy): domain Eukaryota; kingdom Metazoa; phylum Chordata; class Mammalia; order Rodentia; family Ctenomyidae; genus Ctenomys; species Ctenomys sociabilis. The sequence goes on along the minus strand of PVKA01000003.1, from coordinate 386,564 downwards.
ACTAGTCTTCCTGGCTTTCTTGCTGGCCCTTGAGCAGGCACAGGTGTGCAGCTGGGTAGTCACGCAGTTAAGGGAGGACCGTCAGGGAATATGAGGAAAACCGATCCCAACTCAGTGACCAAGCAACACTCTCACGGCACACACAAGCATAAGGACACAAGGCTTTGGGGTTAAAATAAACCACCCTGTCTATACCCCAGCATGAAAGAATCCTTTGTGCTGTTGTAAGGAGAGGGAACAAACTCCAGAGCACCCCACATAGGAGGATCGGCGCTCAGCCCAGGAGTCTGGTTTAGGTTGGAATGCATTTTTTAGGACTTAAGGTGTTCTTGGTGAGCAGCATTCTCTCCAGCATCCTACTCTGAGAGCCTCAAGAAGAACTTGGGGGCCCAAGCAATGTTCCTCATTTCCCACTGATGATCCCAGCAGCCCCCTACTTAGAGCTTTTCCAGCAGAGGGCGAACTTCTTTACTACCAAGGAAGAAACTTGTGCCAATGCACCAAGGGGCCACTTCTCTCTGTTTCAATGCTCAGTCTGGGGCTCTTTCTATTGTATTCCAAACTCTCCTTTTTCACGTGCAAACAAGAGCAACCACGGCAGTGACAATTTCCTACAAAATGCAACAATGCTATAATTCCAAGGGCTTCAGAATTAAAGTTACTAAGTGGGTAATTTGGGTTCAGTGTTAAATCTTGGAGTAGATGACCTGCCAGAGAGAGAGTCTTTCCAAATGTCACCTCTGCCATCTGGTGGTCAAATGAAAATATAACTACAACAACTGGGCATTGATACTATCATCATATGTCATGTGTGACCTCAGGACTGAGTGAATGACTGCACTCCGGGCTTTGACTTTTAGGGCCTGAGATGACAAAATAAAATGTTAAATACACAAACAAAGGTCAAAAGTTTCCGTGCTATCTCTGCTCAGTGTGAAGAACAGCATAGTTTACAGTAAAAGAGCTGCTTCATCCATTTATTCAACAAATATTTATGAAACAGTCTTAGCTGGTTTCCCAGGAAACAGACTCCAGAGATGTGTGTGAGGGAGTGTGACTGGGGTGTTCTCCTGACGATGACCCTTTTCCGTTTCCTTTTTTTGCCATTCTAGGGACTGGGTCCAGGGGGTTTACACTGAGGTGCATTCCCATCTCCTTTTTCATTTTGAGACAAAGTCTTGCTAAGTCAAGCGGGTGGGCTCGCACTTGCAGTCCTCCTGCCTAAACCTCCTGGAGTGCCAGAGTTGCAGCATGTGCCACCACATCCAGCTCTTGAACACAACCCTCATAAGGGCTTGAGGAAAGGAGTAAACTGGGATGAATTTGTATAAAGGCCTCAGTCTGTGCTGCTGGGCCCTCTGCCAATGTCTGGGCAAGGCAAAGCAAGCCTGTATGCTTCTGCATCCAATAGTCATTGGACCAGGTGAGGGCTGGACCAGCCTGCATGAACACTTTACTCATAAGGGGAGCTGGAGCAGAATACCACAGCACCCACCACAGACACCCACTGTGTGCTGGATACTGTGCCCAAGGTCTAAAGATGGAGTGTTGGCTGAGGTGACACTTCTTCATACAAAGGCATCTAGAGGTCAATCAGAGCAACAGAAAGCCCTTCCTTGTCCCCATATCGGTCTGGGAAGTTTATATTTGTAATCCAATGTGCACATTATTGGAATCCCATTGCATTAATTCCAATCTCCCACTTGCAGAGCAACCCACAGCAAGAATAAAGACACTACAGCATATTTATAGTTATGGGGAACCAAGGGGTCCTAAGTCTAGCCATGGTGATGGCTATCTGGAACAAAGGGCTTGACCTAGGGCCAAACCCATGTTTTATTTGGTCATGCAGGAGGAGTGGCTTGTGGATGAATAACTGAGAATTACAGAAAGTAGGTGAGTAGTGGGAGCTGGGCTAGGTCAGAGGCCTGAATTTACCTCTGCCATATGCAGACAGAAGGCTATGCAGAGAATAATATGCGTTACACAACTGAGACAGTATCTAATGTTTTGGGGTCCGGTGCTTCAGCTCTGATGTGTAGTCTTTCAAGCCCCAGGAAGTCATAGCCCCTATCTCAAGGCTTGATCCCAGCCAACAGCATGGAGCATGGGCTCCTCATCCTGTCTTGACCAGGCTCGTACTGAAGAGCAGCAGGTGAGGGTTATCAGGGAAACATGCATGCTGTCTTCAAAAAGACTACCCCCAGCACCTCAGCTAGACCAATATGCATTGCTTAAAGCCGATTGCAGGAATAAGGAAAAGTCCTTGCCAGCTGCTACACATCAATACAGGGGGAAAGGGTCAGGCTCAGCCACAATGGAGACTATTGCTCATCTTTCAAGGGGAGTGCCCAGGTGGTCCTCTGCAAGAGCAAAGAAGTAAATATGCAAGTCTTAAAAATCAGGAAAGGTAAAGTACTTATTATATAGCTAGAAAATGTGTCATACAAGATCAAGCAACAAAGAAAAACTTGCTTTTTCTTCATGGCAATAAAGAAAGTTAGAAATATTTGGGGTGAAAGCTGAGTTCTCTCTCCAATGATATAAAAACTGAAGAAGGAAAAAAACAGAGACACTTAACACGCCAAAGCAGCAGGAGGTCACTTTGGCATCCATCTCTCCAATTCTCTCCATGAATAGCTCGCAAACTTCCCTCACTCCTGCTCTGTGCTATGGGAAAGGGGGGCTGCCTGCTGACAGGTGTGGTGCTCGGGTGGGGGGTCGGGGGGGCTGGCTTGTGTTCTGTCCCCACAGGAAGCAACTCAGAGCCATCAGGAAGGACAACTCCTCAGTGCCTGCCTCCGTGGAGCCAGGAGGTTTGCGTGCTGAGCCTGCTCTGCCCACCTCTTGCCTGGGACCCAGTCTTAGGGTCTCAGCCAGCCCTTCCTCCACATCCCCTTGTTTCTTCCCTTTGTCAACTTGTAGAATCTTTATGTCCTCTCAAAGAAAAATACTAGCGTCTGAGCCTGTTCTTTCCAGCCAGGGATGGGAAGACAATGAACAGCATGACGATGAACTCTATTCTCTTAACTTTTTAGGGCTTAATACTTGAAGATCATGTAACTATTTCTCTACCATAAGTTTCAAAAAAAAAAAAAATCACTTGGAACTTAGAGACCAGGAATTGCCCTACTTTTTCTTTGATGTTTGTTTCTTATCGTCACATTAGTAGTACGTAATGGTTATCATCCCTCAGAGAAGTTGGTATGTGTATATAGTGCATCTTAATTCTTCTTCCTTTTTTTTTTTTTTAGCCTCTTCCCTTCTCCCTCCCTCCCTCCCTCCCTTTCTATCTCTGGGTCTCTTTCCCTTTTCCAAAAGATCTACCTCCCTATTTCTTATTATCCTTTATAATTTGGGTTTTAGATAGGAGTCTGATTTATTTCACTGAAATTCTTCTTCTTCTTCTTCTTCTTCTTCTTCTTCTTCTTCTTCTTCTTCTTCTTCTTCTTCTTCTTCTTCTTCTTCTTCTTCTTTTTGGAAGAACTGGGGATTGAACTCCAGCCCGTGCGCTTGTCAGGGAAGTGCTTATTCCACCAAGCCATCTCCCCAGCCCTCACTTAAAATTATGACCTTGAGGTGCATTCATTTCACTGCAAATGATGTAAGTGTATTCTTCATGACAGAGTAGTACTCCACTATATGTAGATATAACCCAAGTGTGATAGTATAAGCTTGCAATCCCAGCACTTGGATCTTTTTTTTTTTTTTTTTTTTTTTTTTTTTTTTTTTTTTGGCGGAACCAGGGACTGAACTCAGGCCTTTACACTTGCCGGGGAAGTGCTTATTCCACTGAGCCATCTCCTCGACCCTCCACTGTATGTAAATACTACATTATTTTATTCATCTGTGGTTGGACACATGGGCCTCTTCCAAGAGCTAACTATTATGAATCATGCTGTTATCCACCTAAAATGTATATATCACTCTACTATGAAGTCTTTAACTCTTCCAGAAAGATAGCTAGAAGAGGAATGCAATTTTTTTTTTTTTTCAGTATTTAGGACAGGGTCTACCGGGTCTCACCACATAGATTGGACTTGTAGTGATTCTCCTGTGTTCAGCCTCCCAAGTGCTGGAATACAGGCGCACCCCACCACGCCCAGTCTCCATCGCCATATCAGCACAGCATGCCAGAGATTGAACCCCAGCCACTGCACTCTGCGTAAGCAGGCGCTTTAGGAGGAATGCAATTTTTAATTTTAGTTTTTTGAGAAATCACTATTCAGGATTTCCACATTCACAATTTATATTCACAACAAGGTAGGAGCTTCTTGTTGGAGAATTTTGAACAGAACCTGTATCTTTTGGAATTATGACTGTCATGCTCATGGAAAAAGATAGCTAAATACAAAGTCCTTCATTGAAGCAATGTCTGATTTTCTTGTCAACCATTAGACATCCTCTTCCTCACAGGGTGTAGTTCCTGAATATTCCACATGCTCATCTCCATCTCAGCTTCCGATTCCACAGATCTAACAACAGACAAAGAGTAATATTAAATTAATTATTAATATTAAATTTATGGAAGAAAACTCATTGGTGGGTCTCTGCCTCCTTTACTTATCCTACAAGAGCTAGAGTACAGACAGATAGAAGTAAATATACCCAAACTAGATCCAGGTCTGAGTCTATATTAGATTTTTAAAAATCTTTTATTAATTTATTTATTTGATACAGGGTCTTGCTATGCAGCTTGGACTCGTAGTGACCCTCTTGTCTCAGCCCCTCCCACACTGGGATTACAGGTGTGTGCTGCCACGGGGGGCATGCGGTGCTGGGGATCATACCCGGGTCCTTGCGCTTGCCAGGCAGGCACTTAAACTGCTGAGCTATTCCTCCCAGCCCGTATATTAGATTTTGATTTTCCAGATTATGGCACTGTCATTTGTTTTTTCTTGATAGGAAAGCTTGGGAATTTTCCAGTCTACACCACATATTGGAATCACAAAATTACATCCAGAAGCAATATTAGTAATGTATCAGTTATCCGACAAACTTTCTTGTTTTGTATTTAGTACAGGGTCTACAGGATTGGACTCATAGTGATCCTCCTGTTTTCAGCCTCTGAAGTGCTGGGATTATAGGCACGCACCACCACGCCCAGTCTCAATCGCTGTCTCAACACACTAGGGGGCAGGGTTGGCAAGGCCCCCCAGGGATCGAACCGACCACGGCGCTCTGCCCAGGCAGGCACTTTACTCTGCTGAGCTATCTGACTGGCCCCCACAAACCTTTAGTGAGTGTGTACTTATGTCAGACTCTTTGGGTTCCTAGTATCTGATGATAGGCATGCAAGTGACTGAGACATGTTTTCTGCTCTCTATAGAATTCTCTCCAATATTAAAAAATATATATATTGCCAACAGCTGTCATGGAAAAAAAAAAAAAAACAGTGATTATAGTGAAAGGACACATAATTCCTTTGGCTTTAGTGGGTCAAAAAAACAAAACAAAGAAAACCTACTTAGCAGAGCCTGTTTCAGAATACAGAAGGTTTTTTAAGTGGTAAAAATAGTGGCATCCCAGCCAGGCCCAGCACAGAAAACTACACATGCAAGACTGAACTCAGGAAGCCGGGTGTGGTGGCGCATGCCTGTAATCCCAGCACTAGGGAGGCTGAGGCAGGAGGATTGTCGTGAGTTCGAGACCAGCCTGAGCTACAAAGTGAGCTTAAGGCCAGCCTGAACTGCACAGTGAGACCCTGTCTCAAA
>PVKA01000003.1:345668-380750 GCA_004027165.1 Ctenomys sociabilis | reverse complement strand
GGTGGGATTAGAGGGGTGCACCACCACACCCAGTCTCAATGTCTCAGTTGCCATCTCTGTGCACCCCGGGGGGCAGGGCGAGCACAGCAGGCTGGGGGACCAAACTTCCCGCCCCTGCATCTGCCTAAGCAGGCACTTTAATCTGCTGAGCTACTGAGCTTTTCTATATGTCACTCTCTTTGCTTGGAACATTCTACAACTTCTACTCATTTTTCACCTGAACTGTCCTGAGTCTCATCAGGATGTTACTTCCTGCAAACATTCAAGCTGGACTCCTTTAAGACTGAGATTGATGAGGTTGGCCTGTGGTCCCACGGTGTTTATTAGCCTCTCTACCTGTCATGGCTGTATCATCAGTGTGATTTGATCTCCATTTCCTGGTCCGTGTTCCCCTCTGACTAAACTACTGCCTCCTGAAGGGCAGAGGTTCATCACTGCCCATTATCCTCTGACAACATAAACTAAGGAAAACAGGGATTGTTTGCTGAATAAGTAAATGAATGCTCCCAAGTGAAGCGAAGTTAGGAAAATATATTAATGTACTCAAACATTTATTCGGGATTATTGTACATTGGACATTTCTAAACGCCAAAGGTAACTGGACTGTAGATACAGCCTCTCAGTTGGTGGGATTAGAGGGGTGCACCACCACACCCAGTCTCAATGTCTCAGTTGCCATCTCTGTGCACCTTGTGAATTTTACATTTTAGGAGGGAACACAGGCAATAGACAAGCTGCTATAAAGAAATGTGAGACAGGATAGGAGAGTTTATTTCATATAGGATTGTCAGGGAAGACCTTACACATAAGGCTGTATGTGAGCAAAGGCCCAGTGGAAAGGGGGTATCAATTATAAATACTAGGCAAATAGGGTAGTGGTAACTTTTTTCTCAGCAATAATTTTTTAAAACTTCCCACCATTATTGGTCACATATCAGGGCTAACTTCTGTCGGTTATTGTGGGTAATGTCAAGAAGGGTTTTTGCTAAACTTTCACTCTTGTTTTGGGTATATCTTTAGATACTAGCAAAACATGTCAAGGTTTTAAAATTCCTTGTCTATTTTATAAGGATTGCTATTGTGGTAAGAAAATCTTTTTGTTTCTAAAGCATTTAGAAATCATGGACTTATCTCAATAACACCTGTTATAAATATACTGTTAATAGTTTTTAGTACTGGGGAACCAGGATGTTTTCACTGAGTTACATCTGCAGGAGGGAGGGGAGGAACAGAGAGAGAGAGAGAGAGAGAGAGAGAGAGAATCAGGCTGGGTGTGACTTGAAACCCTCCATTTCAGCCTCCTCCTACTGTGGTGGAATTACAGGTTTATGTCACTATATCTACTGAAGTAGAAACATTTTTATTTATGTTATCAGGTCTAAACAAGAGTAATTAATACGGCTATTTGAAATTATTTCATTTCTGTAAGAAGCCTAAATTTTAAGGATACATTTAAGCATGTCATAGCCCAGTTTCTCTGGCAATTTTTAGTTTTCCTTTTTAAGTATGAACACTTATACTACAGAAACACATCAAGGATAAGGACCAGCAAGATAGCTCAGCCAACTAAGCGCCTGCTTAGGCAAATGCAGGGACCAGGTTCAATGCCTGGCACCACATGCCGCACTGGGCATACAGAACTGGCCACAGAGGGCATACAGAGTCCAGGCGTGGTGGCATATGCCTGTAATCCCAACACTGGGGAGGGCTGAAACAGGAGGATCACTATGAGTCCGACTGTGTAGTGAGACCCTGTGCCAAATACATTAAAAAAAAATTTTAAAATACATCAAGGGTATTCAAGATAATTTCTAGATGATCTCAAAGGGAATGGAAAGTTTCCTGACATGCTCACAGGGCTCTGTTTTCCTAGACAGAGCAAGATGAGTAGCTGGATTTGTGCTGTGACATGAGCCAAAGCAAAGAGCAATGTTTTATAAAGGTCAGGTAATGGGCTTGAAAGTGGTGAGCACTTGCTATTCAGAGAAGTCCATAACGCACAAGCCATGATGTTTAGTGGAGAACATGAACAAGAGCAACTGAAGATTTTTTAAAAGACATTATTGCTTTCACAGTTTTGGACAAAGCAGGGATGTCTGGGCTACTCAGTGAGATTCGGAAATAAGCAATAAGCCTCTGAAGACCGCCGAATGGTGCAGTTTGCACATGATCTGAGGTGGTCTCCCAAGAGGCCATGAGTGAGAAGCTCGTTTTCCAGAGGTGCTGGGATATCTGAGAGAGGAGACTCATGTGGTGATGGGGTCATGGAGGCGCTGCCCCCTGGGGTGAGATGGATGTAACTCAAGGAGTGAGTGGCTGAGAAAAAGACGAGAGCAAGACTGCCCTCTGCCTGCTTTTTTTTTTTTTTTTTTTTTTTTTTTTTTTTTTTTTTTTTTTTTTTTTTTTTTTTTTTTTTTGTCTTTTTGAGACAGGGTCTCACTATGCAGTTCAGTCTGGCCTTAAGCTCACGTTGTAGCTCAGGCTGGTCTCGAACTCACAACAATCCTCCTGCCTCAGCCTCCCGAGTGCTGGGATTACAGGCATGTGCCACCATGCCTGGCTTTCTGCCTGCTTTTTTGGCTCACCAGGCATCTCTTGCCCACCAACTCCCACCATTGTTATGCCATTCACTGTAAAACCTCTTCAAAGCTGAGCAGAGCCAGCACTATACTCTGGAACTTCCAAAACTAGGAGCTAAATAAACCTCTTTTCTTTACAGATTCCCTAGCCCTAGGTATTTTGTTCTAAAAAAAAAAAAAAAAAAAAAAAAAATAGGCTCAGATACTATGTATTTGCGCTACTACCACTAGTACTTATTGAGATTTCTTATGAAGAATTTCTCTTTCTTCCCCTCTTATCTCTTTCTCTCTCTGTCTCTGTCTCACTCCCTCTCTCTGTCTGTTGGTCTCTGTGTCACTGTCTGTGCCTGTCTGTTTCTCTCTCTCTCTCTCTCTCTCTCTCTCTCTCTGTCACACTGTGTAGTCCACACTGACTTGAAACTTGTGATCCCCCCCAGCTCAGCCCCACACATGCTGGGATAATGGGAATTTGCCACCAGGCATAGCAGCATGCACTTTTTAAAACTTAAAAGTAGACAAACAGAAATATATTTGTATTAAGATGTTTTACCTAATTTGCCTAAGCAGGTAACTCCCTTTTTATTTATTATCAGGTTTTTAAAAAAAATCTAATTTAGGGAAAGAACTCTCATATACAAGTTTTAAATGAAATTCTGGAGAATGTTAGACAAACCTAATTGTTTCCTTTTGTTGTTGCTCTTTTATAGGATGATGGAATAGCTCTTCCTGTTATCTAATAGTTATTTTAAGAAATGAAGGATAGAGATACAGCTCAGTGGCACAGTTACCCGACTGGTAAGCACAAGGTCCTGAGTTCAATTCCCAGTACCAAAAAAAAAAAAAAGAAAGAAAGCAAGAAGTGGAAAGATAGTTTAAATGAGTCATCATAACATTTTTATTATTCTGATTCTAAGGATTGAACTTTGGAAAGACAACATGAACAATGGTTAAAAGAGACACAATATAAGTCATAAATATCTAAAGATGAACAGTTCATTGCAAAACTATGAAAACCAGCAATAAACAGCAACAGTTACTAGGAGCTTAACCTTTCCCCCAAGTCAAGGATTCCTAAAGAATAATAATAATAATAATAATAATATTAATAATAAATTGAAGAAGGTCTCAGTTAGCCGAACAATTTGGTGACATGTACTGATCTATACACAAAATGACTTATCCATTTTACAGAAAAAATCCAAATGTTAATTTTCTTCTTTTGTATATTATTCATGTAACAATTTGTGGTAAAAAACTTATTAGTATACCTTTCTATTTATATATTTCATCATACATACAAGATGTATGAATATAAAATTAGGATTAATTTGAAGCCTTTATAATTTTTTTAAATGTATTTGGTGCAGGGTCTCACAACACAGCTCTGACTCATAGTGATCCTCCTGATTTAAACCTCCCCAGTGCTGGGATTAGAGGTGTGAGCCACCACGCCAAGACTCAGTAGCCAGCTCAGCACACCCAGGGGTGGGGCTGCTGTGGTGTACTGGGTGGTTCCAGAGACTGAACTCCCATCCCTGTGCTCACCGAAGCAGGTGCTTAGTCCACTGCGAGCTATCTCACCGGCCCTGAAGTCTTTATAATTTTAACATTATAGCCATATGGTGTATAAAATGATAGGTATTAAATTTACCATCTTAAACTGTAGCTTTTTAAATAAACAAAATGTGTATCTGTTTTATATCTGTTTCTTTTTTAGAAACCATCCATTCAAGCATTATTTATTAATTAACTTATTTATTTGCCTAAGGTTTTTGCATTGGAAAATTACAACTTAGCTGACACTTAAGTCTTTGTAACTTTGTAAGGAGCCCTTAAAATTAAACACTTTAAGCATTCATTATAATGTCATTTAGCTGAATACAGTTTTATGCATACAATTTTTGAAAATTTTAAAATAAATTCTACACACACACACACTCCCAAGAGAACGACAGGCAATTGCTTTCCACATAACTTGAGTCCCTGACAATTTTATCAAGCTGTGTAATTAAAATGTCAGGTCTTATTAACCCCCTAAATACAAAAATGAAGGAGGAGTTGTTTCTTAGGTTCAACTGAAGTTTTCTTCTTTCAAACAAGATGAATAATCTCATCGAGGGCCTCTCCACTCCTTTGTTCTGATTTATTTCTCATGTGAACAATCTTGTCCATGTCAAAATTTCCCCAAATTGGCTATGGCGCTGCAAATTTTCCTTGGTAAGATTATATGAGTTAGAAAAACTAAGAGTATGTATCATCAAATACATAAAAATCATGGAGGAGGCAAGTACTGGCCTGGAGGAGGCACAGTTTTATATCGAGAAAACTCCATGAGAACTCATTCTCTGACCTAGAGGGAAAGTGCTTAGTTTGTGTCTCTGGAGTATGCCCAAAGGCCAATTGTTCTTAATCCAAAGCTGGAGAAAAACCTTCCAATTTGGTGTAGATGAAATGAAACAGGCCAGTTGTCAGGGAAACAGGAACACAGGCTGGAGAAGTCCTTATAAAGTTGGTCAACATGATCCAAGAAGATTTCAAGCTGGTCTGCAGGAACCTTTGAACTCCTTAGCCCTTGAAGCTGACTAGAATGTAAATTTATTGGTTTTATATCATTCTTTCCCCCACAGTTCTCTTTTTATAGGCAAACACTCAAAATGGTAACTGAGCAGAAGCAGGTATTAGAGCTCTAGAAAATAAGGCTTTCAAAGAACAACACAAATCTGGTTAAATATAAGCAAATTTTAGCTAAGCATATTGTTCAGACCTGTCGTCCCAGTTACCCTGAAGTCTGAGGCAGGAGGGTGGCCTGAGCCCAAGAGTTTGATGCTAGCTTCAGAAAGATGGTGAGACATCATTTAAAAGACAAAAAAAAAAAAAGAGAGACTTCATTTCTGTGAAGACAAAATGAACTCAACACTGAAGGGCTTCAGCGAGACACCGGGGTTCGACGCAGGGCGTGTATATGAGGGCAGGAAAAGTCTGAGATGGGCATGTTATTGCTAAGGGTCCTGCTCCAACGCCCTGAAGACCCACCCGAGCCTGGCTGGATATTCTAGTCCTGTTAATTCCCTGCAGCCAGACCACCGGGAATACACTTGCAGTAGAACAACATAAGCATATTTTCCATCGCATCTAACACCGACACGTACTACGAGGAATCATGATAGCTCCATCGGAGGGTACAAAAAGACCCATGGACTGTTTTTCAAGCAAATGAAGGTAAAACGTTAATAAAATGTGAATGTAGGTAAAGTTCTTATAGATTCTCTGTATACAATTTTTATTCATGCAACTTTCCCTCAAATTGTAATTAAAAAAAAACCTGAACAATAACAAATCTAGTTAAATTTTAAATTGCTTATACACTCAAAATTAATCAGATGTGGTGGTGGTAAAAGGCAGCCAGGTAGACAAGGTCTCGATCTGGGTTAGATAGTATTAAGTGAAGTTGGCAGAGCATGGTGGATGCATCAGTAGTCCCAGCTCTAGGACTGGGAGACTGAGGCAGGGGTGCCCTGGTGCCTGTGGGTTTGAAGTGTAGCAAGCCTAAAGAACATAGAACACAGGGCTTTCAATATAATGGTACAATAAAAAGTGGTTAAATGAATCAGTTATAAGAGTATTAATAACTCATTAAAATTTCAAAATAATACTGAAAAACAAGGCAAGTATATATGCCATAACGTGCAAAAGCAAGATTAAACAAAAAAAAAAAAGATTAAAAGAGAGAGAGAGAGAGAGAGAGAGAGAGAGAGAGAGAAGCCAGTCAGGTATGGTAGTGTACACTCGTGGTGCTAGGTACTCAGGAAGCTGAGTCAGAAGGGTCCTGGGCTTGAGGCCAGTCCAGGTGCCATAGTGAGACCCTGTCTCAAAAAAACAAACAAAAAGCCTAGGAACTTTTCTTGTTTCAATCCATGACCCTATTCCCCCAAATCAGTGAATGCAGTACAATCCCACATGTGGAAGGAAAACACAATATGGGTATAGAAAAAAAAAAAAAGACTGAAAATGATTGTTTTTATGAATGAAGGGTTGTAGAAAATTTTATTTTTTTTATTCTCTGCATCTTTTGATATTTTTAATGAAAATGTTTATATTGTTCTTATTTCCAATAAACAAAATATTGTAGAACAAAAGTGACAATGAAACACTTTTGTAAATGCTTCTATGAGCCGGGTCTGGGTGGTGCACACCTGTTACCCCAGCATTCAGGAGGCTGAGGTGAGAGGACTAATGCAAGTTTGAGGTCCACCTGAGCTACATACTGAGCTCCATGCCAGCTGGGACTACATAGCAAGATCCTGCCTAAGAAAAAGAATTATGTAAAAATTTCTGTGCTGACTTGAGGACATAGCAAAGAAGTATATTACTAAAGTTCAAAGCATAAGTTCCCCCTTAGAAATTTGGTGACCTAAAGGAAAAGTCATTACTTTTCCATTTCAACTGTTAGTTCAGAATGTTGGCGCTAAGCTGTTTCTTGTTGCTTCAGGCTTGCCTAAGGAGGACCCAGCCTCTGGAGTCCAGCAAGACACTGGCTCGTCTGTTCCTGCTCAACCCCTCCCTCGTTTCCCCATTTCCTTGTTGCACATGGCCTTTCCTTCTCACCTTGGCTTCTGGGCTGTTTTTGCTATGTGTCTGCCAGGGTTTCGCTCCACGCGAGGTTCTAGTACCCATCAAGCACATGAGGGTTGTACTTCATTTAGCTCAATGGAATCAAACTGAACCAAACTCCTCTTAACCTCCTGCCAAGGTTTCTGAAACCTCTGGAATATATTCCATAGGCAAAGAGAGTAGATAGGGCTGGTGCCTGAATGCTCTTCCCATCATCCCCCTGCTCACTGCTCTTAATTCTCTCAGATACCAGCTCCTATGTTGTTTGGAGAAGGCCTCCTTGATTCCTGAGCCTAGGCCTTATCATTTAGTTGCATAATACTTGTGCCTTTCCTTCAGAGCAATTAATTAAAATGCAATTGTTTACTTATATGTGCAACTATTCAATGAACATGCAGCTTTCTTCCTTGACTGCAAGTCCATAGAGACAGATAGTCTGATAGAAATATAGTTTGCTCATTTTTGTATTCTTCACACCTTCGTGCAATCCCTGGAATGTCATAAGACTCAAGAAAATGCATCCCTTGCCACATTTGCTCATTCATTCAACAAGTATTTAGTGTGCATCTTCTGTGTGCCAGGTATAAAGCTAGCTATATGGTAAAGAGCAAAACCAGACAACATGTCAGTCTTCATGGTACAGTGCAATGGGACTAATAGGCAAATAATTACAAATAGAATACTGCAGCTGAGGCAAATACATCCAGAGAGATTTTCTATCTGCTGCTACCTAACATAAAAACATAAAATTCAATAGGTAGTTTTCTTTTTAAAGTCGATTTATTAATAAGTTTAACATATAACTCTCTCATCAAGTTGTATGTGTCCATGGATATTAGTACATTCTCAGACTTTTCCAACCCTTTCCACACATTTTAGAATGTCTTCATTACTCCAAAGAGCAGGCTCACTCACCGTGACTGTCACTTGGCCTAGCTTTTCTGTCTCGGCTGATTGGCCTATTTAGGACATTTTATATGAATGGAATCATACAAATAAGTGCTTTTTTCTCATGACAGCTCCTTTCACTTAGCATAATTTTTCCAAGGCTTATACGGTGTGGAGAATACTTTAGTACTTCATTTCTTTTTATCACTAAATAATATTTTATAGTACTATGTACTTTTAGTACAGTATTTTTCTTTTAGTATTTTTTTTTTTAAGCACAGCATATTGGTCTACTTTTTTCTCCCTGGCCAAGCAAATTCAGTTTGTCATGTTTTTAGAAAAAGGTGACAGTCAGTAAATGTTGGCTGAGCTTTGAGAGGGTGGTGACCGTGTTTAAAAGCTGCTTTTCATGAGTAACTTTATTCATTCAGTTCTCTTAGTCTATTTAGTATTTCTGACTCACAAACGGAAGTGATTCTATTTTGGCATTCTTTCTTTCTCCTGCTTGGTCTCTACTGACTTGCTGTGTTAAATTATGCAAGTTACACAAACTCTGTTTATTTAACTCCTGCCTGCTCTGTAAAAGAAGCCCAGTCCAGCTCTCTTGTTTGCCAAAGCTGTTTGGAGACAATTTTTCATATGATATGGATCATCAGCTCCCACAGAAGGCAAAAGGAATTTGATGTGTGGGGGTAGTCTGGGATCCAATCCAAAACTAGTGCTCATCTGGAAGAAATATGGAAGCCTGAAGCTCCCTTGCTGGCCTTTTAGTCGTTTTCACTTACTGCCTTCCTTCTAAGGAACTTTATAAATCTGTCTCGTGTTTTACGCTATGAAGGATGAGCTTAAAAAGTCTGCAATGGAAAAAGTCTTCTGATACTCTCTGTTGGCCACCTGGGAGTCAAAGTGGGCACCTTGCCCTTTCTTTGTGCCCTGGGGAAGGAATAGGCGTAACATTCAGGGTCTGTCCTCTTTGTCTCTGATTTTGGCCAGGAGAGAGCCTTTCGAGACCCAGCTTGAGCTATAAAATCTAGCTGGATTTAAATTATCATTCGTCTACCCACTTTTATTTTTTCATATAATTGGTACAAGGACTCATAATGATTCTTCTGTTTTCAGCCTCCCCAGCACTGGGATTATAGGCATGTGCCACCAAGCCAGGTTTTGGTGGATGGGGGTGGGGCCTGGGCAGCACGTGTGCAGGGCCATGAAACCCCCATCCCAGCGCTTGCCTAAGTAGGCACTTAGTCCACTGAGCTATCTTGCCAGTCCCCGTTGGTCTATGCATGCTTTCAAATGCTAGGCAGTCTAATGGAGAGCTCTAGTGTGGCACCTAAGGCCTAAAGAGAAAGTGGCAACAGGGAAAAAGAAGAGAAATGAGATTTCTGCTAAGCAGGGCCATAGAAACAGTGACCTAGAGAGTCCTTTGAACTCTCTGGAGGGTGTTCAGAGGACAGCTAGGTAACAAGCCGTAGGCAAACACTTCCAGGGTGGGTGAATACACACCCCAGGGCTCCAGTGTGCAAAAAATCAACCTGAACAGGTGGGGTGAAGGCCTTGAACACTATTCTAGGAACTCTATTTTGGTAATTTAAGCAAAAAGAAGCCAATGAAGATCTCTGGTAAAGTGCAGCAAAACTAAACTGGCGGACAATTACCCCGACGGGAGGATGGAGCATGGATTGGCAAAGGGAGGCCGAGAGGCTAGCTAAGGAGGAGACTGACAATCCAATTGAAGGTTGGGAAAAGGGGCGACGGACTTTTGGAAAAGCTCTGAGGTCTAGGTGTGGGAAGGCAGGGCGTGAGCCCGCCTCACACAACTCCCTCTCGTGTTGGGGGATTGGGAGGAGCCAAAGTTATAGTCTCTCCCTCTAGTGACGCCCGGTGCTTGGTACGGACCTCTGATTGGCTACCCCTACTGCCAGTCCTGGGACGGGGCGGTCCCATCCCGCCCCTCCCCGCCCACTTGGGGGTCCGAGTGAGAACCCATAGAGGAGGGATCCCCGGCGGGCGGCGCGGGGACTTCGGGCCCTCCGCAGAGGTAGGCAGGTGGGAGGGGCCCGGAGCCGACGGCGACCCCGCGACTCCGGCACCCCGCGTCCGGTTCTGGGGTCGCCACGGGGTGGGCGGGGCGGGCGGGGGAGCGGATGCGCGACCCCCTTCCCCACGTCCGCGGGGCTCCTGTGACGTTCCGCGTGAAGCCCGCGGTGCTGGCGGCCCCCCGCGTCCTCGAGGCCCCGAGGCCCCGCGGGTCGGGGATGCTGCGGCGCGGCCCGACGTCTGCGGAGCCCCACCTTGATCTCGGGGGCGCAGCCTCTCCAAAGCTTGCGGAGCGGCTTCTACGCCGCGAGCGGTCTGAGCGTCGGTGCCCCGAGGTGACCTCCCCTGCTGCGCGCCGTGGGTGCCGGTGGAGCGGACCCCTCCGGAGACCGCCTGGGCGGCGCACCCGCGCTATAGGGGGACAAGTGGAGCGGTTTGCTCCGCACCGGCGCCGCTGCTGGCTACCTGCGGGTCGCCGCTTTCTTTGTGAAAACTGCAATCTTTGCGAGCCTGGGCTGCGCCTCAGAGCGTCCCCCAGCGTGCAGTCCAGCGTGGGCAAGCGTGGCCAAAGTGGGGCTAGGTGGTGGTGGGAAGGCCCCTTCAACGAGGCGTGCGTCGCTCTGGTTAAAGACTTTTCCGCCTTAGGGCCGAAATACAGTTACCTGGTGGTCCAGTTAATTTGTTCTTGTAAGAGAAGAGAATTGAAGAATATGAAAGACTAACCCAGAACTTCAACCGGGTAGACCTAATTCACCGGGTAGAAGAATTCTTTCACTTCTTTTTCTTTCCTTTTTGGGATTTGGAAGAGAAACAGGAAGTCAGAGATTGAGGAAAGAAAAGAGCATTCACTCCACAATCGTAAACAGTTTATTTTGTGCGAGTAAATATTTCCAAAAGTTATTTGAGGTATTTGAAAAACCAAGACATTTCTGTTCTCTGCAGAGAAGGTAGATCACTGTCACATTCAAAAATTCTAGATGTATTTATTTAGAAATTGGTTATAGCTCCCAAGTTGAAGAGCATTATAATGGTTATGCGCACAAGTGCATGCGTGTGTGTGTGTGTGTGTGTGTGTGTGTGTGTGTAAGGGTGGTGGCCAGTGTGCAAAATTAAAATTTTTAACTATCCAAGATGGTCACCAGACACAACAGTTATTTTCAACTGTTAACTACCTGAACTTAATGAAACAAGGAAATCAGGTGTATAACCCAACTAATAGAGACTGCGATGTTAAAAGCTGATTTCATAACATTCTTAAGGCTTTACTAGTTTACTGTAAAATACACAGCGTAACTAAAGAAATAAATAGATGTATCCGATTTTGTCATGTCACTTCAATAACAAAGTACTCTAAGATATGTGTATTGTATTTCTTATATTTGAGGTTATTTGATCAGACTTGAATTAATGGTGAAATTTTTGGCAGGGATAACCACACATAATAGTTAAATCTGTGACTGTGGTTAGCAGACCACATCTAATGTACTAGTATATATCCATTTTAACTGCTACATTTCCTTTACTCATTTGTAGATATAAGCTGTTTTCATAGGGATGTAATTCACAAACCTTAAACTTTACCCTTTTATTTTGACTTATTTTAGAAATCTAACTTTGTTAGAATTTGATAGGCCTCAAACATATATGGTAGGATCATAGTCAAACAGAAGCCCACCTAGGAAAATTTTAGGTGACCAGTAACCTAGTCAATTAAGTCTGCTGGTCCTGGCCCAATTCCTGGGACAATCTGAGAGCCGGATTTAATTTGAGTATGTCCAGCATCTTGGATTCAGTGCTTGCCAGGCCAGCGCTTAGACTGCCGAGCAAGCCTCCCAGCCCTCCATGTTCTCGATTATGGAACATTTGGCTCATCCTAGCACACTCAGCTTGGCTGCTGGAGTTGCTTGTGATGTGAGCCTGCACTGGGGCCTCCAGGTTCCCTCTGGGACAATGGTTCTCAAAAACTTGACAAGTGAGATGGACAGAGACCCTGGAACTGAAGCAAGCATCTTGGGAGAGAGTGGGGAATACAAAATGATTCTTGTGGTTAAGATAAAAAAAAAAAAAGGACATGGAGAGTGTCCTTTCTCTTCTTCCTACCCTTTCAATGTGTATAGTTTCATTATTTGTAGTACATTTTACAGGTACTCTTAAAGTATATGGTTCAGGGGCTGGGGAGATAGCTCAGTATAATAAGCACGTGCCTGGCAAGCTCAAGGACCTGAATTCAATCCCTGGTTCTGAAAAAAAGTATATTCAGTGATTTTTTTGGCCATATCCTCAGCCATCACCACTAATTCCAGAATATTTTCATCATTCCTGAAAGAAACCCATGTCCATTGCCTCTCTGCCTTCCCCTTTCTTTGCAGTAGTGGGGATAGAACCCAGAGGTGTTGAACTGAGCTATCTCCCCAGGCCTTTTGGTCCTTATTATTAATATTGTTTTAATTTTGACACAAGTTCTAGCTAAATTGCCCAGATGGAGCTCAAACTTGTGATCTTTCTGCTTCAGCCTCCCAGAGTGATGGGATTACAAACATTTACCACTATTCCTGACTTTGCTCTCTCAAGACCTCTGGAGCCCACTAAACTGTTTTCTTTCTTTTTGAATTTGCCTAGTCTGGACATTTTATATAGACAGAATCATATGATATGTGACCTTTCATGTCTAGGTTCTTTGGCTTGAAGTACATTTTCAAGGTTCATGTATTATAATGTGTGATGCTACTTCATTTTATGGTTGAATGATGTTCTGTTGATGGATATATCACATTATTACCCACTGTTTATCATTCATCTGGTGGTAGGCACTTGGAGTATTGCCTATTTTTTGGCTGTTGTGAATAATAGTGTTATGAACATGTGTATACAAGATTTGCTGTGGACAACGTTTTCATTTCCCTTGCATGTATACTTAGCATTGGGTTTTCTTTCTTTTTTTTTTTCTTTGTATTTTAGGTAAGGGTCTACAGGGTATTCAGGGTCTCACTACTAGATCAGACTTGTAGTGATCCAGCTGTCAACAGCCTCCCAAGTGAGCCTTGGGTTTTCTAGAGCCTACAGTAACTTTATGTTTAACATTTTGAGGAATTGTTAAATTTTTATTCATATAGAAACTCCATTATTTTTACAATTCCATCAGCAATGTATCAGGGTTACAATTTGTCCACATTCTTACTAATACTTGTTTGTGTTTTTTTTTTTCATTTTATTCTATTCATCCTGTTTGATATGAGAATGGAATGTCATTATGACTTTGATGTTTCACTTTCCCTATAATGATGTTGAACATTTTTCATGTGATTATTGGTTATTTAGTTCTTCTTTGGAAAAGTATCTGCTTAGATACTTTGCCCACTTACTAATTGCCTTTTTTATTGAGTTTTATGAGTACTTTACATATGCTGGACACAAATCCTTTATCAGATGCATGATTTGCAAATATCTTCCTCCATTTTGTAGATTATTTTTACCCTTCATTGGTAATGGTTTTTGTTGTTGCTGTTTTTTTAGACAGTGTCTCACGATGTAGTTCATGTTTGCCATCATCTCACCATGTAACCCAGGCTGGCCTTGAACTCATGACTATAATCTTGCCTCTACCTCCTAAGTGCTGGCTTACTTGGCAAGGGCCACCACACCTGGCTGTGTGTACATGGTATGAGGTAGGGTACCTTCACTTGCAGGTGGGCGTCAAGTCGTCCCTGTATCATTTGTTGAAAATACAGTTCTTTTCCCCATTGAGTTGTCTTGGTACCCATGCCAAAAAAATCAGTTGACTGCAAATGTGAGGTTTTGTTTCTGATTCAACTCTAGTCCGTTGATCTATGCTTATGTTTGAGGACTGTGGTAGTATATTTAGAAATTTGAACATGTGAGTTCTCAAACTTTGTGAGTGAATTGTAGTGTAAACTTATTGTTATTTTGGTGCTTGGAATTGAACTCAGGACCTTGTGCTTGTCAGGTAGGTTCTGTGCCACTGAGCTATATCCCCAACTTGAACTTGTCAATTTCTGCAAAATATTCTGTGAGAGTTTTTGTTGCGATTTATTTATGTGTATTCATTTGCAAATATTGTCTTCCAATCCATATTATACTGTTTCTTCCATTTATTTAGATCCTTAATGTTTTTCAATTCAGTTTGCCAGTTTTCACAATACAAGTTTTGCGTTTGTTTTTGTTAAATTTATTCCTAAGTATCTTGTTCATTTTGATGCTGCTGTAAATGGAATATTGTGGTTTGGGGGCTTTCAGTATAGAACATCTGATTTTCCTATATTGAAAATTTAGGAAAATATATATTGATACAGTTTTCTGACAGCTCACACTAAGCTCAGTAGATTTGATATCATTTTATGGATTCCTTAGAATTTTTATACATGATTATTTCATATGAAAACAGAAAGTTTTCCCTTCCTGTCCAATCTGGATCCGTTTTTATTTTCTTGCTCTGGCTAGAATCTCTAATACAGTGTTCAGTACAGTAGTAAGATCAGACATCCTTGTCTTGTTCCTGATTTTAGTACAAAAATCGTAAGCCACTTACCAGTAACTACGACATTAGTTGCTTTGCTTTTTGTAGATGTTCTCTATCAGGTTAAGAAAAATTCCTGACATTGCTAATGTACTGAGTCTTTTTATTAGAAAGAGGGTTTTGTCATGTGTATGTGTGTGTGCTATTGTTCAAATGACCCATGGCTTTTGTCCTTTTTTATATTAATATAGTGCATTACTTGGGTTTATTTTTATTTGTTGAAAAATATGTATTCCTGATGTTATTTTCAAAACTGTAGCTCCAAGGTAGAGTACTTGCTTAGCATGTGCCCGGTCCTGAATTTGATCCCCAGCTCTGCAAACAAAATAAAACAACAGAACAAAACCATACAACCTGTAGACATCTCACACTAGAACATAAATGAGCTATTCCATAAGTAGAACTGGTAAGATCTGCCCTAGTGTAAGTTGCTGAAATCATTATGGTGGTCATCCAATATGGCTGACGCACTTACAACAGAGGCCCGTCTTCCCAAGGCCACCTTCCCTTTCTCCAGCTCAGCCTAGGACATAATGTACTTTCACTCTTCCTGCCTTTCCTCAGGAAAAACCCCCAATCAGTTCCTCAGGTATATCTAAATATCCCCTTCAAACCTCTCCAATGGCAAAAGGCCATAAAAGCCTCAGCTTCCCTTTGTCTAGGAGAGAGAAAGAGAGAGAGAGAGAGAGAGAGAGAGAGAGAGAGAGAGAGAGACTTCCTCATCCTTCCCCACATACTCTCCTGTGTTATCAAAGAAAATAAAGCTCCTTTCCCACCTATCAAGGACTAAGCTTAATCAACATGAAATTGACTTTTTGTAGCTTAGGATAGATGGGTGTCCCTACATTTCTGTGTGGTCATATGAATGGCTCAAGAACTAAGGATGTCTGTTTGATGGTGAGTTTTATTTCTTAATATTTTTCTATATTTTTTCTTCTCTCTAAGGCAAATAAATAGAGAAATGAAGTGGCAGTGGCTTTATGACTGACAAGCTGCTTTATCTGTTCTTAAGTCTTTGATACAATGTAAATGGTCGTGGAGGACCATCTGGGTCACTCTCCTTGAAAGAAGAGCAGTTGTCTGTCTCCATTTTGGCTGTGCCTGACCCTATATCCATATATTAATAGGTACACAGCTGGCTAGGACTTTTCCTTATCCTTTCAGTTGGCTTTAAGCAATGCATATTGGTCTAGCGAGGTGCTAGTGGTAGTCTCTGAAGATGGCATGCGTGTTTCCCTGATAACCCACACCTGCTCATTAATATGAGCCACGTAGAGACAGGCTAAAGAGCCAAAGCTCCACGCTGTTGGCCTGGATCCAGCCTTGACATAGAGGCTATGACTTCCTGGAGCTTGAAAGATTATACATCAGAGCTGAAGCATCGGACCCCAAACCATTAGATACTATCTCAATAGTACAATGAAAATTACCTTTTCTGCATATGGCAGAGGTGAATGCAGGTCTCATGCCTGGCCCAGTTCGCAGTCCTCACCTACTCCCAGCCATTCTCAGTCATTCATCCTCAAGTTACTCCTCCTTCATGACTGAATAAAATCTGGGTTCGGCCCTGGGTTGAGATCTTGGCTCCAGATAGCCTCTTGGCTCCACATGGCTGGACTTAGGACCCCTTGGCTCACCATAACTATAAACATGCATTAGTGTCTTTATTTTTCACTGTGAGTTGTATTGGGAGTGGTAGATTGGAATTGGTGCGATTCCAATAATGTATCTTTGGGATTACAAATATAAACTTCTTGGACCAAGAGGAGAATTAGGAGGGAACTCCAACAAATGGTGATGTGAATAATTAATAGAAAATGGTAGTATGGGAAATGAAAATGGCCCTGAGAAAGGCTAATAACCAAAAATAAAAAGAAAATACTCAGAAAACAGTAAGGTAAAGATTCTGTAAAAACAAAAGAACAAAGACAAAGTATTTTAGTCCTACAATTTTAAGTTGGGTCGAAGTTAGGGATATCTGGAAGCTGGTTAGGGTACTGTTGACAAAAATTGTAGTCTTTGCAAATCAATTTGTCTTACTTATTTCTAAATTATTATGAGATTGTGTCAGTTCAGTATTAATGTGAAAACTGACATAAGCACAATAATGTTTATCCTAGGAAAATCTTTTTCTGAGTTTTTAGCAATATGTGATTTTTAAAAATTGGTATAGTCTTAAGGAGTTGGGTTGTTACACTAAATCCTAGAACAATAAACTTAGTATACATATTTTTTTAGTGTATTTGGCACAGGGTCTCACTACATAGCTTAGACTCATAGTGATCCTCCTGTTTTCAGTCTCCCCAGTGCTGGGATTACAGGCGTGTGCCACCATGTCTGGACTCAGTGGCTGGCTCAGTGTGCCTGGGGGCAGCGCCAGCCTGGAATGCATGTAGTACCGGGAATCAAACCCCGGTCCCTGTGCTTGCCTATGCAGGTGCTGAGCTATCTCGTTGCCCCCTTAGTTATATTTTTGCAAAACAAAATAATAGTACACTTCAACTGCAGTACCCTTCACAGTTCTGAGTTCACTGCCTGTTCATCTGGGCTCATGCAGAAGATACATTCCTGAAGCAAATTGTATCAGTTCATAGCAAGAGCAATGCAGAAAGGCGAGAAGGAAGAGGAGAGGAGGAGAAGGCGAAGTAAAAAGGATCTAGGTGCAGTGTATGTACAGTATGTGCCCACTCTACAGGGTGAATATATTTATTATGAATTGCAACCATATGCTAAAAATATTTTTAATTATAAAGAGCAAAAAAGAGAAATATATTACTAGGCTACTTCTTAATTATCCCATTAAACATTCACAAGTATTTAAAATTGCTTTCATAGATCTAAGAGCCAGGAACAATCATGCTTCCAAAATCAAATAATATTTTAGAATTTCAAAACCAAGTCCCTGGCCCTTGTCCTTTTCCTTACAATACTTCTTGAGATGAGCTCCCAAAGGAAAGGTAATATCATGGAAAATACTGATTTCAGGTACATGTTTTCTTTTACACCAATAAAAGTTGGGTGAACCTGTCAGGATCATACCTAGTTAAATGCTCCACAGGATTTCTGGCTTGAAAGACTTAGCTTGAACCGGAGCAAATTTAAAATAATGCTAAGTAAAAATTACTATTAAACTATAGTACAAAGCTAAACCACCATTGTAGAGCTCTTCTATCTCTTTATCATGCTACTATTTGAATAAAGCTGTAAGTCTTCTGTACATTTAAGAGTATGGTAAAATTATGAGTTGATAGATTTAAGAAAAATCTTAATGTGCAGCTGTGTCAAAATAATAGTTGTGTTTCGTGCCATATTGTACTAAGTTTTGTTAGAAACAGCAATATTTCATTCGTTCTCACAGCATACCCCTGAGGAAGAGCAGTTTGTGGTGTTCAGCATCCCTTTTTCTGGATTGGGTAAACTGAGGCCTCGAAAGCTTACGGAGCAGTTGCAGAAAGGCTTTCATCCTGGCCTCCTGTCTCCTGTTAGGCTCATGAACCGTAACAAGGGCTGGAAAGTATTTTAGAATTTAAAACTCGTCTCTGAATATTATTAGATGGTGACTACAGTTGCAATTAACACTATAAAGTATGTGTTGACAAAAGTAATGGGCTTCTTAAATGCTAACGTGGTGTACTGTTGAATGCTTTCTTCTTAGAATGAACATGGCTGAGCTTTCTGAGCCTGAAGGACCAGTAGATTGGAAGGAACGATGTGTAGCTCTGGAGTCTCAGCTCATGAAATTTAGAGTTCAAGCAAGTAAGATAAGAGAGCTTCTAGCAGAGAAGGTAAGTGTTTGTTCCTACCCTCTTAGTACTTCGGAGGGTATGATTTGCTAGATGTGGTGGCACATGTCTGTAATTTCACCATTCTGGGAGGCAGAGGCAGGAGGATTGCAACTGTGAGCCCAGCATGAGACCCTGTTTCAAAAATTTCCAAGTTTATGCTTGTGTGTGTGCACGTGTGTGTGCCAAGACCCTGGGTTCAAATCATAGTACCGCCAGAAAATTAAATAATTGTATAATTTAACTTCTTGCCAAGTGTATTTGAAGCTGTATTTGGCATATTCTTTCACTAATATCAGGGAAGATTAGCCAGTAGGATAAAAACATTTGTTTGTAAATGCTGATACAGAAACTGTTTGATGAATGTAGAGTTCATTTGTTACAGAGAGACGAACTGTGATTCATTTTATTTTCAGGAATTTAATGACATTTAGAGCTATTAAATGTTTAAGGATATCACTTAAGAATGATTATGGAAGGAAATTCCCTTGATGATAAAATACATTTATAATGCATCTGAAATTATTCACTATATAAGAATCTGTATTGATTGACTGTATGTCACTAAACTATCACCTGGGCTATAGTTGTGTTTACTATAATTGTATGCCTCTGTGTATGTTTGTTCATTTTGAGATAAGTTCTTGCTCTATAATCCAGGCTGGTCTTGAACTCACGTCAGTCCTCTTGCCTCAGCCTTCACCTGGGACTACAGGTGTACTATACCATTCCTGGCCTTGCTTCTCTTATTAGTTCTAAGAATATAATTAGAATTTTTTTTTTTTTGGTACCAGAAATTGAACTCAGGACTTTGCATTTACCAGGCAGGCACGTGTGCCCCTGAGAGCTATATCTCTGGTCTTGTAATTAGAATTTTATGTCACAGGAATTTTGATTTTGCAAATATTTATATAATGCCAGTAATTTTGTTTGTTCATTTATTCATCAAAAGTTGAATGTTGTTGAGGGCTAAGTATGTGCCACATACTGTTTTTAATACCAGAGTTACATATCTGAGTAAGACAACCTATATTTCTGATTCCAGCAAACTTGGATTCAAGATCTGTGCTGTTTGATATAGAAGCCACTTACTACATGCGGCTATTGGCTTCAAATTGAAATATATGCAAATGTAAATACACAGGGGATTTCAAAGGTTTAGTATAAAAGAAAGACATTTTAGGGGCTAGGAAAATGGCTCAGTGGAATAAGTGCTTCCCTGGCAAGCACAAGGGCCTGAGTTCAATTCCTGGTTCCACCAAAAAAAAAAAAAAAAAGACATTTTAGCAATAAATTCTATATTGATTATGTTGATAATACATACTTTGGACATTGGGTTAGAAATGGACAAACACACTAGATGTTGGGTTAAGTGGACAATATTCAAATTAAGAACGAAAACTACTTTATGTGTACTAGATAATTTTAGGTGACACATGGTGTTCACATTACATTTTTAGACAGTAATATCTAGATGGCTGGATGAATGATATTCATGGTTCTTTAGAACTGATTAAGAGAATTTACAGGTGGTTTGTTTTTTTCTTTCTTTCCTTTTTTTTGCACCAGGGGTCAAACTCAGGACTTTGCACTAGCCAGGCAGGTGCTTGTGCCACTCAGCTATCTCCCCAGCTGCAGATGGTTTCTTGAGCTCAGGGCTGTATAATCCTTTTGGAATGGACACTGGCACACAAATCACATATCCAAAAAAGGTTTTAAATCTTCCTTTCATTGTTAGCCAAGAATATCGTAGAAGTATTCTAATAAAATCTAATGGAAACATCATTCCATTTAAATCTTCATTTTTATCATCATAAATGTTTGTACTTTAATATCTTTTATATGGGAAGACTAAGGTTATCCTCATCTTCTTGGCCTTGTGGAATAAACCTACATTGCACTATGCAGTATTTATTGATATTATTATAAAAATTATAACTTGACAAAAAAAATCCCACTTTGAATATTTTCAAGTAGGGGAAGCTAATCCCCACTCACAGGGCTGACTCATCATTGTCTTTTGCTCTTTTCTCTGTGAAAATCATCTCCATGCCGAGCCGAGCCGAGATCTGTCTGGTATTTGCAGCCCCCGCCCCCTCCCACAGTGACTGTGCCTAGGTTCATGCAGTCCGCCCTTGTTGTTGAGCCTCGTGGACACTTTCCAGGGACTGCCTGAGCCTCTCTTACTGGCTGACACTGTGGAGTGCAGCCTTTTTCTCAGAATTTTTGTTTTTTTCCTTGATTTCTGTGCACTCTTAGTTTTCTTACAGCTTAAATGGAAGTGATATTTATTTGGATTCCAGTTTGCTGGTCTTCAGGTCTTATGGCCACATTTGTCCCGATCTTTAGAAAGCATGCTGCAGCAAGTTTCTGAGTGTCCTTTTTTTTTTTTATTGTAAAAGAGTTGTTTTCTTTGTAAGTAAAATCGTAAGTAACTTGTAAACATTTTCAATCTGTGTGCCATTTAATTTAATGTTTTCTTTAGAAGTGATATCAAGAGGAATATTGCTATTTTAGTTATAGTTTCTTTTTTCTTTCTGCATCATGTATCTCTAATTCAGATCCTTTGGCAATACTAAGAGATGGAATTATTCAGATGCATTTTACATATTGGAAAGTGTTTCTGTTGTTTTTCATTATAAAATAGTTTTCTCAGTTTTGAAAATTCCTTTTTGTATCCACCTGTATTTTAAGAAAAATGCTTAATATTCATTAATTTATTATGTGTTAAACACTATAGTTATCATTTATTTAATATACCTAACAACTTGTGAAATAATAAGTTTTGTTGGCCCCATTTTATAAATTAGGAAACTGATGCTAATTATGTGCCAGGAAACGATCCAAGTTAACATACAACAAGTTATATATTATATATTAACTTGTTAATTCTTCCAACAGTCTTTGTTGTTTGCTTTTGTTTTCTTTTGAGACAGAGGCAGTGTAGCTCAGGCTAGCATTGAATTCACTGTGTAGCGCAAGCTGGCCTTAACTCATGGTGATCCTCCTGTCTGGGTGCTGTGATTACAGGTGTGCACCACCACACCTGGCTCTCTTAACAATCTTTTTTTTTTTTTTTTCTCCCAACTATCTTATGAGGTAATATTACCCATATTTACACAGGATCAAATTTAGACACAGAAAAGTTATTTCAGTTGGCTTAGTTCATACTAGAAAGTGGTAGTGCCATGATTTGAAGCCAGGCATTTCGTCTCTAATGCATAGTTGATTAGCTGTTACCCTATATAGCCTTTATAACCTGGTTTCATTATTAACCTCTTTGTTTTCTTTGCAATATCTGCCCATTCATTGATCCTGTCCTCTGTTCAGCCATAAAAGATATGTAAGCCAGTCTGCATGTGTGTTACTGTGTGTATATGCATGTCTTTGTGTGTGCGATAATAACAATTTATAGAACATTATATGTTTTTTCAAAGCAAGCCCTCTTGCATTGCTCCTAAGAGCCAGTCAGGTATTACATTCTGGAGGCGAGTTGAGTCTAACCTCATCTGCAGCCTTTGGTTTTGTGTTAAGACTAGTGTGCTCCAGGGCTGCTTCTTAGAGTGCTTCCCTGGCATGGATGTAGCCCCAAGGGTGAAGATTCTTGAGAGAATACTCATTTAATGCTTTAGCTGTTTGCCAGGGATTCTGGCCAACTTCTTTTCCCTTTAACAATTCTAGTTCCCAGTTCTGTTTTATTGCCAGTGGCCATAGGCAATTAAGCCTAACTCCCAAATATGGTTCCCAAGTTTTACTATAGCCGTTAGCTAGTTTAAACCCCATTACAATGCTATGAAGTAGGTTCTGTCATGTCCAATCTAAAATTACCATTCAGGCTGAGAATAATTATGTCCAGTATTAAGTTATTACACAGTTAACAAATAGCAGAACTACTCTTGAGTCTTCTTTTATTTTTTTTGCGATACCAGGGATTGAACTCAGGACCCTGCGCTTGCCAGGCAAGCACTTATTCTACTGAGCTATCTCCCTGGCCCTTAAGTCTTCTTTTAGATTTGTGATACAGCTAACAGAGTAACAGGCTCATAGAATTAACTCATTATTACTCTTCTTTTTCTTCAGTGGTACAGATCAAACTCAGGGCCTTGCGTTCCCAGTGTTCTAATGGACACACTGATTAACTGTATGAGGAGATGACATGTGATTACAGACTGGTAGGAAACAAATGGAAGAAAAGCATGACCTATTTCAGAGTATCTTTATAATTACAGATGGATTTCAATAATATATATGTCATATATTTTGAAGATGGAGGTAGAACACATGAGATTTTAAAGATAACCACTTTTGCTCCTAATTTGTTTTCCATTTCAATTTCCAAGTAACTTAGAATATTTCAGCTTGTGAAGAAAAAGTCCTTATTGAAGCCTTGAGCAAGTGCTGCTGTAAGTGGGAGAGGTCTTTAGAGGAATTTAAGGAATGGTGTTGGAAATATCCTTAGTATGCCAAATATAAACTCTTCAGGGAAGCTGAGATTTAAGTAGTTTTCCTACTTTACAATATTGCTAGCAGAGTTTTCTGAGTCAGGGAGGAAGATATGAAAGCTTCCCTTTAAGTCAAAGTGAAATATTATTTCTTTTGAGTTAGATTTTTGGTGAAAAGGAAAAGAAGAAAAATATGAAAAATTTTCACTTTGGCAGGAGTATGCCCCACGTAACTGACTGCTGCTGCCTTTACCTGGGGCAGCATGGCCATCTGGGATCTGGCTGCCACTTGGCCTTCCTTTCCTGAACATAGTTCCCTGAGGCAGTCTAGGTCTAATTTAAGGAGTAAGGAGGCCATAGGCTGGAACAGCAAAAAGCAAATGCTTTTTCACAGTGGTCTAACACAGTGCCAGAATGAATCTATTTAAATAACATCCTCCCTAGTTTCTCTGTTGACTCATCCTAGGGTGCCGCTAACAATGACCCATACAAGCTAATTTAAATGTCACTTTTGGAGTTATTGGAGATATTATTTATTACAATACAAATTCTAAAACGGTTGGGTGACAGGGCCTTTCATGGGGTCTAAAGGCAAAACAATCAGAAATAGGAATATGGCACTTGGTTGGAAATCACTGAACACACCAGTGAGTAGGAAGGTCCTAAGCCATTCCATCTGTTAACCAAGTCATTGCACACTGTGCTCGCAGCACTGCCAGGATTGCTGAGTATAATGTGTGGTACTGTTGTGACCCAAATTCAGATGCAGACTCCGTTCTGCTGCCAAGGGCACTTTTGTAGAAATAAATGAAGCAAAGTTTTGAAGTTGTTACTTCATTATAAATGATCCATAAATAAAATACTATATTTTTGTCTGAAATTTGAAATGGGACACTTTTTTTTTTTTTGGTGGAACCCGGAACTGAACTCAGGCTCTTGCGCTTGCCAGGGAAGCCATCTGCTCAGCCTGAGATGGGACACTTAATCTAAGGATTTCAAATTCTTTTTTTTTAAGATAGCTTAGTATGGGTGGTTATAGGCTTGATTTTTTTTTAAGGTTTACATTATAGTCTATTTTGTGAACACAAAAACTTACATGAATATGTCCTGCATTATTTTTCTGAGTATTTTGCAAAGTTATTTCCAGTTTGAATGATTATGAAAGAAACAATCAGTACTACTTTTATGTTTGAGCTGTTTTGAAGTGTTCTAAGCTTTATCACATAGCCTTAGTCATATATTTTTACATTAATTTTTTTTGTGTGTGTGGAACCAGGGATTGAACTCAGAGGACCCTGCACTTGCCAAGCAAGCACTTATTTCTACTGAGCTATCTCCCTGGTCCCCTAACATTAATGTAATATTAAGCCTTCAGTTTTTATGATGTATAATATAGATTGTGATGAGTGGTGGTTTCTACAAATTACTTTTTTTGTAAAGAGTTAAGGCTGTCATTCATTTTTTTCTTCTTTATTGGCAGAACCAGGGGTTGAACTCCGGCCCATGTACTTGCCAAGCAAGCACTTATTCTACTGAGCCATCTCCCTGGCCCCTTTTTGTCTTTCAGTTGCTCAAGAAATTTTTTTTGAGTTTCTATTAGTATTCATCACCCAGCCTCAACTACTGTTGGATAAGTACATAATATACCCAGATCTGAAGTGAGTACTCAACTGTTTCCTGCCCAGTGATGGCTCTGTTAGAATCTCAAATTCCAGATATAGTCACTTTTGATTATATCTCTATAACTCTGTTTCTTTTTATGGTAGCTTGTCTAGGAACTCTTAAGTCTTAGATGAGTATTGATACATATATATAGTTTTTTGTTTTTTTTTTTTTTTTTTTTTTTTTTTTTTTTTTTTTTTTTTTTTTTTTTTTTTTTTTTTTTTTTTTTTTTTTTTTTTTTTTTAGGAAAAAACTTTATGGGTTAGAAAAGCTTCTGTCAGAGAGGGACAGAAGGGGGGCCCGAGCGTTGCCCAGGAAGCTGCCTCTTTCCAGGTATTTTTATAGGGTAAAACCCTGTGGGACATGGTTTTAGACAAGGGGTTTTGCTTAGGTGGATGTGGGGTGGGACAAAACTATAGTCAACCAATGGGATTAGAAGCACCATTGCTCAGATAAAGTTGATTAGGCCCAGGACCAAATGGGGAAGCAAGTCACGTAGTAAGCAGGGTTTCTTCTCCTTGGGGGTTGGGCTAGTGACACACTTGGGTCTGTTTAGGTGATTGCTACCTATTTAGAATATCAATCCTAGGTGCTATTCTTTTAACATTTGTTTGGCGTTTCTGTCTGGTTCACAGCAGGAGCATCCCTCCCTCCAATAGTTGTCTTTGTCTTCTGGGTTAACTCCTCCTAGAGCCTGGCTCTGTCTGTCTATAATATTTCTAGCTAACTCAGCTGCCTGCAACATTTTCCCCCTCTGAAGAAGTAACCTGAACTGCCGTGAGGGATTTGGGCGATGACTGCTCTGGCTTCTTCACGGGTCGTAGTTGTTGATCAGCAGTCAGATGTACTCTTCAGAGGTTCTATCTAAAGGCCCTCAATAGATGACAGGCATTTTTATTACAGCTTTGAATCTGAAGAAGACAAAGGCAAGGAAACAAGTATGTATGCGTCAAATAATAATATCAACAGGGTGACTATGAAAAAGACAAGTTAGATATCTCTTAAATGTGGAGTTTAATCCCTTTTTTATCTTTTATAGCCATTTTGTATAGTTTTAAACTGGTGTTTTTTATTAATGGGGCACATGAATTGTCAGAAATAGGGAAGTGAGGCCACTGGCTGTGTAAGTACCAACAAATCTGTATAGACAAATCTATAAGCATCTATTGAAAGTTTTGCAGGCTTTTCCCTTATATTGGCAGTTAGCATGGGTTCCCTCAGGCTGAGAGGGAAAATACATAACCATCTCAGTCTGAAACTTTCTGACTGCATCATAAACACTTTTTTTCTCTAGCAGCTTTGGACATTTTTTGTTTGAAATGTTCCTTTTCTCTGTCTGGATCTAGGGAAGCATAACTTTTTCCCATTTTCGGACTGGGCTTTGTTTCTGTAGGCTGTTAGTATCACCATTCTTTTTTTTTTTTTTTTTTTTGTCTTTTTGAGACAGGGTCTCGCTATGCAGTTCAGGCTGGCTTTAAGCTCACTTTGTAGCTCAGGCTGGTCTCGAACTCACAACAATCCTCCTGCCTCAGTCTCCCAAGTGCTGGGATTACAAGCATGCGCCACCACGCCCGGCTCTGTATCACCATTCTTATTTTTTAATCTATAATTTTATTTTGTATCCTTTTTACTGAGACACCTTTTGAGCAATCTTTATCAACTTAGACAAATTTATTTTTGTAAACCCTTTTTACTTTTGTAGCTCGTGTCAGACACTGAGGTCCACTGAACATACAGACAAAATCTGGTGGATGTCAGTTAAAGGAATCTTAATCTAGCATATTTGTTATAGATTTTACCTGTATGATTACCTGGGTTTTTGGTGTCTTCTAGGAAAGAACAAATTTTTTGAGAAGTTGGAGCACAAAGTATGAACATTTGAGCTAACAAGTATATTTATAAACTTTTTTGAGACCTAGCAATAGTAACTTACTAGCTCTTAGACCTCTGTATTTATGGAGTCTGACAGTTATAAGTTTTTCTAGCTTTAGTTAAGTGACATCACACCTGTATTAACTATGAGCATGAAATAACTGAGTTACATCAGAAATCATTCAGATTAGCTTATGTATTTATCATGAAATACACAGCATTTGGTCAGATTAAACCAAAGAAATGCCTTTTAAATCTTGTACATGAACAATATATTACATTTCTAAAATGTCAGTCTCAGCATCATCTTGATTAGTAAGTAACCTGAATATATTGTAGCATCTTAGTTATAGCTAAAGCAACACATCTTTTAGAATCTTTTTATTGAGGTACAATGACTTGAAGGAAGCTCAGGGCTGGAGAAGGATAAAGAGACCTGTGCCAATGTCTAGTAATAGGCTGTTTTTTTTTTTTTTTCTTTTTCCCTTTAGTCATGATTACTCAGGGCTCCTCTGATGAGATGACAGGTAGAGACTATCTGTCCAGAGGGAAGATGCAGGCCCAGGGCCCTTTAGTCCTTCTGGACCACCTGGGAAGCTGAGTCTGAGCTCTGGGGCCTTCACCTCACAGTGCAGTCTTACTTCTAGTGGCTGCTTTGGCAGTCAGGACATGGCTTGTGGGCCTCTTAAGGCAGTCCCTCTTATGCTGTGTTAGCTTCTGACAGCAGTAGCAGATTAACCTCATCGTAATTGAGCTCTTTTTGGAGCCAAGAGAATCAGATTTAGGGAGGGTCTTTTAAGCCTGTAAAGGCAGCCATTTTTTTAAATCTCTTTGTTTTTTCTCCCTGGTTTTCTCCAGTTTCGATTATAGGACATTTAAATAGTTCCTACCAAAGTATCAAATGAGTTGTCTGGAATAGAAGCTGATCTGTAAGAGTAACTTTTTCTATTGAACTAGCATCTCAGGAAGTATGTTTTACTAGTGTATCTACTAAACATTACAAGAAATCAGAGGGGTGTTTATCTTTCTCCTGGTAAATAGCTAAAATTTAAAACAACTAGAAGGCTTGGTTCTAGTTTTTAAGACCTTTAACAATACACACTTGAAAAAAATGACTTTTTCAGTCTCCTGCCTGGCCTGCTTTCAGGCCAGCAGGGGTCTGACTCTTTGGGCTCCAGTGAGAACTGAAAGTTCCACTGATTGTCTACCTCTTGGCTCTTTAAAATTAACTCATTTCCAAATGCAGTGGCATCTAAGATTAACTTTTACATCTCTTTAATCTAGTTCATAAGTCTGAATAAACCCTCTAAAAGACATCAGTGTATTTGTCAGGGTCATCTAAGGCACATGAACTCTGAAAGTTCTAAATTGTCTTTTTTTTTTTTTTTTAAAGGATATTGTCCTTGAAAAGCTTGTACAGATTCAGCTAAGAATGGGTGTCATCCTGGAGAGGCCTGGATTACAGCTGTCCACACCCTCTAGACTAGAAAGGCAAATAGGGAAACCTTACTTTCAGTAATGGTGAGTGAGGCTGTGCTTACTGCTGCCTTGTCCTCAGGCTCCAAGACAGTGATGCCTCGGGCACCTGAGCTGCCTGGTTCTTGGTGCTCACATCTGCACTTCCAAAACTTTATTAAATAACAATGTCCTTTTTAATACAAACCAAATCTGAAGACATTTTTACCATTTTTCTTTTTATATCATCTTTCTGTTATAAAATATCATAATTTATACTTTTTTTCTGCATTCCATTTGGATTAAACAGCTCTTTACCATGTAAGAATCAAGTGTCTTCCAGTGTTTAATGAGGCACACTCTAAAGGAGTAAGACTTAACTGTGAGATCCCCATATCTGGAATACAATAAGAAACTGTAGGGCGTTCCCCTTCCTTATTTCTAATTGATTCCCTCCCCCAAGGTGTCCCTTGAGTAACCCTCTTCAGAGCAGGTGGCTGCTCTCATTGGAGAGAAGGGAGACAAGGCCCCACCAGCCTATCCACCCTCGAACTGGTGTAGATTCTTAATCTCCTGAACGTCTCACAAACCCTTCACTTACTCTTACTGACCATTTGTGAATATGTTACAATTGTTCTGATAACCAGAATATCTGCAGAAGGAAGCATAACTATGGTATAAAAGGTCAATTAGAATTGAGCAACTCTCAGGCTATAAAAATTACTCCTAGAAATTGATAGAACAATTGACTAGAGGGATTTGGCTCTGCACGCTGAGCCAATCTCCAGACACTTGATTTCCATCTGTTCACCTAGGTAAATACTTTTAGCAACAGGATAAGACTTAACCTTGAAGCTTACAGGTGAAATTTATATTTTTATCAAGCAGTTAACATTTTACATGTTGGTAAAGACAAGACAGCTGGCAAAAATCTTACTTTTAATTAACACATAAGGCACAGATATAAAGCACTTTCCCCTGATAACCACTGTTGTAAGCTGTCTCAGCATAATTTTTGAAAGAGTGACTTATTATTCTACTGAAAAGCTCATGTAAAATTCCTAGTTTACTAGCAAAAAGAGAGAAAAAGTACAATAGGTAAGTGGAGATCTTTCAGTGGTCAGGAGCCAATTTCCACCAAGGAACCTTCTGGTTTGGTGCCTTCTCCCCTCAGGCATTCTCGGTTTCTTTTAGCCCTCACAACCAGAGAGCTCTCCAGAAAGGAATCCAGCAGTTTCTCTGGTCAATGTTCCATCAGCCATAGGCTTCAGTGGGGATTCACCAAGGAACAGCTGGGGAATCCTGTCCTATTTTAAAGAGTGGCAGCTGCTCTAAGAGCATTTACTAGCTGGCAGAGTAGCCACTGTTTGTCCAAGTTCTATAAGGGATAGTTAAAAGCCTGAACAAGACCACTTAGTTTTAAAGTCCACAACTTACCTCTTATGTACCTAAATAATAACCTAGGGAGAAAAGGTTGAATCCTCCCTCACACTAAATGTGTTTTGGTCCCATAAGTGTGCTGCTTTTGGAGATAGCTCCTTCTGGTGTCACCCAGAAGTCGGTTCTCTCCACTGTGTCTCAAGTTTAGCCTCCCAAAGGAGACTCGCCCAGAACACTAAGCCGGGACATGGCTTTTATATGTGTTCTCCTGGACAGGCATAATCCTCTTTGTCTCATCTGACCCAGAGACAGGGTATGTGTCCTTTTTTTAAAATGACTTTCCTGTCTTTGACATTAACAAACGCTCATTTTCTAAGGGCTTCACTTAGCTAGAACAGTCAGAATTTTCCCAATTTTACACGCCTCTAAAAAGAAAAGTACAAAGAGGTGGGGAAATTAGGAGTAAAGTCAAAAGAAGGAAACTGAAACAGAGCAGGCCTGACATTCCCTCTAGCATGTAGAGGGGGATCAGAACCAGTCTATCCCAGTGAAACTTGTCCTCCAAGTCTTAAGAATGGTTGCCGACCTAATGTCATTTAACTGGCAAAAGGAGTCCCATGTTTCATATACAGGCATGTATATTTCCTAAGTCAGAGCTATATTTAAAGGTCCCATTTTACCCTTTACATGAAATCCACTAAGAGTCATCACTCTCTCTAGCACTACTGTCTAAATCCAAGCAAGGAATACCAGTACATTTAGCATCTAGTTCAAATGCAACATATACAAGTACACAACAGTCATAAAATGTCCCACTAAAGTAATATCATAAACATATAACATTTCCATGTTAACTTAGATTTACCAACATTTTGACCAACATTTTAGCAAAACCATGAGACAAATCATAAGCAATTGCAAGTAATTTTAACAGTACTATGAAACAAAACTGTGAGGAAAAATGTGAACAATTATAAGCAATGGGCAAAAACATATAAACATTTGAAGCATAAAAATTTGTTACCTCAGCAAGTCTCAATTCAGAATTTATAAAAGAAAAGCAAACTCATACCTCTGTCCAATGATCTCAGTGGATGACCTCCAAATGATACAGGGAAGTAAAACTTCCAACCTAACCTGGATGAGTTCGTGTTCTCAAAAACTGAGGAATGAATTTTAGGAATAAACGGAGGTTGAAGAAAAAACTTTATTGGATAGAAAAACTTCTGTCGGAGAGGGACAGAAGGGGGGCCCGAGCGGGTTGCCCTTAATATTTTTTGTAAGTTACTAGTAAAAAGATTCCCAGGCTAAAAGAACAGCAGCCTAAGGACCAAAAAAAGTCCAGTGCCTTCCAGCTAAGAATTTTGTGGTTTTAACCAAAAATAAATAAATAAAATAAAAATAAACGAGCCAGGCCTGGTAGCGCAGGTCTGTAATCCCAGCACTTGGGAGGCTGAGGCAGGAGGATTGTTGTGAGTTCGAGACCAGCCTGAGCTACAAAGTGAGCTTAAGGCCAGTCTGAACTGCATAGTGAGACCCTGTCTCAAAAAAAAAACAAAATAAAATAAAGAATTTTGTGGTTTTATGTATTTGGGGTGGGTTCTTAATATGGTTCTGCATTAGTATACATTATGTTTGCTATTTATAAATATTAGAATAGTTATGATTCTATAGAGAGCCCTTCCTGGTCCTCATCTTGGTCTGGGAAGTTAGTATTTATAATCCTATGGAGAAGTTTTTGGAATCCCATTAATTCCAATAATTTAATTCCAATCTATCACACCCAGTGCAACTCACAGTGAGAATAAACACACTAAGGCCTATTTGTAGTGAATGGGAGCCAAGGGAACCTAAGTCCAGCCATGGCTACTAACCAGAACAAAGGCCTTGACCCAAGGCCAAACCCAGGTTTTATTCATTCATGAAGAAAGGAGTGGCATGAGGAGGAGTGAGTGCCAGAGTGGTGGGAAGCAGGTGAGTGCTGCGAGCTGGGCTAGGCAGGAGGCCTGTGCTCACCTCTGCAGTGTGCAGAGAGAAGGATCTGTAGAGAGAGTGGTCTGCGTGACACAGCTGAGGTAGCATCTAATGTTCTGGGGTCTGTGTTTCAGTGCTCATGTGTAATCTTTCAAGCTCCAGGAAGTGATAGCTACTATCTCCAGACTCATCCCAGACAGTGTAGAGCATTGGCTCACAGAAGGGAACAAGGGATGAGGGTTTTGGGGAAACATACCTATAGTCTTCAAAGACTACCATCAACACCTCCCTAGACTAATACACATTGCTTAAAGCCAGTTGAAGGGATAAGGAAAAGTCCTAGCCAGCTCTGTACATAACAATACATGGAAATTCAGTCAGGCTCAGCCAAAGTGGAAACAGTTGATCCTCTTTCAAGGAGAGTTGCTCTGGTGGTCCTCTAAATGGTTCAATAAGATCACTAGACAATCAGAAGGTTAAAGTCCCAGCTGTGTCACAGGAACATAAACTCACAAGGCATACAAATTCTGAACTGCCTCCTAATCTTTATCAAACAGGTAACACATTTCATTTTGTGGTACTGATACAGGGGAATGAAACTCCCAACCATAAAGATACCTGGGCCAAGTTCATGTTCTCAAAAACCAAAGAATGAATTTTAGGAAAAATGGAGGTTAAGAGTAGAATGTATTTATTGTGGGAAAGAAAGCTCCTGTGTAAGAGAGGACCAGAAAGGGGACCAAAGCGGGTTGCCCCCAATCTGTCTCTTCCAGGGATTTTTATAGAGTAAAACCATGTGGTGAGGCAGGTCCAATGTGGAAGAAATGGGAACTTGCTTAGTGGGTATGAGGTGGGACAAAACTATGGTCTGCCAATAGGATTACAAGCAAAATTACTCAGGTAAAATTGATTAAATCCAGGACCCAGTGGGGAAGTGAGTCACATAGAAAGTGGCCATG
Organism: Ctenomys sociabilis; assembly: GCA_004027165.1. Taxonomy (NCBI): domain Eukaryota; kingdom Metazoa; phylum Chordata; class Mammalia; order Rodentia; family Ctenomyidae; genus Ctenomys; species Ctenomys sociabilis. Next base: position 348,572 of record PVKA01000003.1, on the reverse strand, counting down.
AATATAAAACAGGGACTTTCCCTGTAGGGGGCTGGGTTCCTGACTCTTCCAGGCATCCTCAAAGTGAGAGACCTAGTAGAATATCAGTCCCTGAAATGTATCCTTAGGGAGGTATGCATTTGTTTGATCTTCTGTCTTGAGGTCTGGCCCACAGCAGGGGTGTCTGTCTCTCCTACAGTCATCTTGTCTCCCATATTGGCTCCTTGAGGGCCTGGTCCTGTCTGACTGCCTGTAATATTTCTATCCAATTCAGCTGTCTGTAACATTAGGGCTGTGAAATATTGTATTTAAAAGTGTCATGATCCTAAAGACTAATTAGAATTTCTAAAAAGTTCTCTTCTATTCCCTATTTTTCTTTCCTTTGAAATTATTTTCCTGTTTTTACGTTTGCTGTTGTTTTCAGATTACAAGCTTTTCTCATGTATCTGGTGGTCTTTGGTGTTTAGATGTAGGAATGGCACATTTATTAAGGTGGCTGACTGCTGTGTATAAATAATCAGTACTGGTCCATGCCAACTTTTGCTAGGGTGAATGTGTAAGAGACTGTCTATAAGGTCATGTTCATAATACCACAATTGTTGGATGAGTGTGTGCCAAACAATTTATTAAATTTTGTAAGAAATAAATTTTCAATTTTTTTTTTCCCTGATGTTTTATTGCTGGACATTTGGAATCTGGGGATAAATGTAAAGGTTTCATGGAATTAATTGATTCTGAAAGGTCATGTATTTCTATCAATTCCCACTGTTCTGAGTGTGACACAAGGCTCCTCCTTGAGGGTTTCATAGGATGCCTCAGGGCATTTGTCTGTGACCTATCTGAAGCCTCTGAGCCATTTTTTAGACTGTGCTTTCTGATCTACTGCCTTCCCCAAGAGGGGCTTCTGGCAGTGTGGGTTGCATGAGGGTCTACAAGCTTTCAAAGGGAAAAATACAAATCATATCTGAAGGATCAGGAAGCAGAATGGCTTCAACCTCTCCAAAGCAGTGTTGCAAATTAGAAGACAATAAAACTGGGTTTTCAAAATTCTAAAGGAAAATTATATTAAACTCAAAGTTCCATTCCAAGGCCATTTGTGAATTTTATTTGAAGGTAGAATATTAAAAATATTTTTAAGATATGCCAGGTTCCATGTTACCATTCTGCAGTATCTCCAGCAGGATGTGTTCCATTAAAAAGGGGAAGTAAACCCAAGCCCAAGGACGTCCTGGGATAAAGGAAACAGGGCATCCATCATGGTAGAAAGCTGAGGGGACTTCCAAAGAAGACAGCTGTGGTAGACAGCATCCCAGGTATCCCACTGAAGTGGCATGGGCCAGAGATGGCTGAGGCAGCTTCAAGAAGAAGAAATTGGTAGAAAACCAGGTGTGAATCAAAGTCTTGAGTGATTATTTTTAAAATTTTTTTTTACATAATACAGGGACTACAGGGTCTCACTGCACAGGTCGGATTTGTAGCCATCCCCCTGTTTACAACCTCCCAAGCACTGGGATTACAGGCATGTGCCACCACACCCAGTCTGAATCAGTCTCAGTGTGCCCCGGGCACGGGGTTGGCACGACGGGCCAGGGATCAAACTCTGGTCCTTGAATCTACTTAAGCAGGCACTGTAATCTGCTGAGATATCTGACCAGCCCTTGAGTGACAATTTAGACAGTGGTGGGAATTATAACTTGAATTATTAGTAAGTTCACAAAAAACTAAATAAATCAATAAGAACCTTGGGCCAGGGAGATAGCTCAGTTGAATAAGTGTTTCCCTGGCAAGTGCAAGGGCTTGAGTTCAATTCCCGGTTCCTCAAAAAAAGAAAACAATAAGACCCTTAATTCAAGGGAAAAAAAATCATATAGGAAATGAAAAAGTAGCCATAATTTACTCTTACATTTTAGTTATGTATGAAAGTCATATAATCACCATTTATTAGAGGATATATTGTAACCATCATATATTGATATTGAGGGGATGGGAGATACATCATGATCCTCTATTGATGGCAAGGAGAACAAAGAAGTACACCCTCATTGTCCATTAAGGGAGTGAGAGGAAATCCCTAAACAAACAAACAAAAAAAACCCTGAACAGAATAGAAGCATATTACTTAGAACATAAAGACAAATATGAAAAGAATTAGCTAAAACAGTATGCTTATTCTTATAAATAAGTATTTTGGCATTAGTTGACCTGTAGGTATGCATGGCTTGAAATACATAAAAGTAAACAAAAATAAGCCAAGTTGTGAAGTCAATAAACTTGTTTAGTCTTTTTTTCTTCTAGTAGTGCTTGGAAATTTTTTTCTTTAAATTGAGATCAGGTCTCACTAAGTTGCCTAATTTTGCAGGCTGGGTTTGAATTTGTGATGCTCTTGCACCAGCCTCCTAAGTGCTGGGGACTGAGACACCAGTGTCCTGCTTGTTCAGTCTTCTGGAGGAAAATCATAATGGGATGTTCTGTGGAAATTACCGAAACAAAACAATTATTTTCAGGCTTCAGATGATGTCAACAAGAATCAAACTTTTTGCTACATATACACATATTTTTTAAATTTTATATATTTATATTAGGTGCACTCAGGATCAAGACTGCTTTCACTTTTGATGAATTACTTTATTTGTAATTTTTTTGTGTGCATGCTGAGAATCACACCTAAGGCCGTGTGCATTCAAGGCAAGAGTTCTACCACTGTGTCACATCCCAGTCCTATTTATAATTACTAATTTCATTACTCATAAAATTGTCAGGATAGCTTATTCCTTTATCCCCATCTCTTATCTAATAATAAGTTCCTTTTCATGTCATCTTTTTTAGGTTCCATATTACGCAGAACATTCACTGTTTCTAAGATTTTCTTTGTGTACCCCTATTCTTGCCTTTTCTTTTTTTTTTTTTCCTGTTTTAAATTCTTTT
>PVKA01000003.1:126052-345568 GCA_004027165.1 Ctenomys sociabilis | reverse complement strand
TGACATTATACTTATAGACATTATTATAGCAGATGTCTCTTATCAGTAAGTTAAGAGAGTATAGCTGTATACATATCTTATTTTTCATACCTGAATTATATCAAAGATTCAATAATTAATACTTTCTAACTTATTTTCCTAGTGGTTGTCCATAGTACTAGAAGCCAACATAATATCCTGTCCAACCACCATTAGTGCAAATCTTGCCTCTCATAGAATTATGTAGAAGCACAGCATATCTATCCCAACTGTACTGTCCATACACACACATCATGATTCTTCCTTTCTATATCCCTTCCTTTGTCTACACCTGTCAAAGGTGGGCACTCCATTGTCATTCAACCAATTCAGGTGCCTGAACTCGATGACACAATTCAACACAGTCCAGCATTCCACAACAATAGTGAGTTATCTGAAGAAGTTTTCAACCATAGCCATTTACAGCTCAACTTATTATTATGGCCCCACGGTGTATACCTCATTTTTATACTTTTCTGCTGGATGGTTAAGACCTAGATAGAGCAAGACCTATATACCAAAACATGTAGTTTTTTTTCTAATGAGGTCAGTGAAGTCCCCTCAGGGTTTATCTTGTAGTCCTGTACCTTATTCTGTAGATCCTTTGTCTGTGTCATCCATGTGGATGAGTCATGGCCAATGCTTGACCAGTTTGCTCTCTGTGAGAGCCTGAGAGAAAGTTTTCTCTCCATATGATTCTCCCTAGGCACACTATAGAATTTCGATCTCTTTCCTTTAAGGCTCCATAATCTCCTCCTTGTTCAGAAAATTTGGAGCTCAACTGAGTTTCATGATGTTGCAGTACAGGTTCTCCTATGCCCTGAGTCTTCACTGACCTTAAAAGGCTAGGGCCAAAAGGTTGGCTGGCCTGTGGCTCTTCTATTTCTCCAACTCTGACTTGTGATCTTAGGTTGTTAACCATCCAGAAGAAAAGCTGATTAGTACCCTGCAGCATATGCTATTCACTTTGCCTTATCTGACTCAATTGTTTTTAGTTGCTGTAGGTTTCCATTTGTATTTCTGCTCTAGTCCTACTCCTTTGAGGAGTCTCCACACTGACCTCCACAATGGTTGTACCAGTCTACATTCCCACCAGCAGTGGAGAAGTGTTCCCTTTTCCCCACAAACTCGCAAACATTTGTTGTTGGTTGATTTCCTTAAGATAGCCATTCTTTCTGGAGTGAGATGGTATCTCAGTGTTGTTTTTATTTGCATTTCATGTATGACTAGTGATGTGGAGCATTTTTTCCTTCCTTCCTTCCTTCTTTCTTCATTCCTTCCTTCCTTTCTATCACAGAACCAGGGATTGAACTCAGGCCCTTGCACTTGCCAGGGAAATGTCCTGATCATTGTTGGTTCTGGAAGCTACCAGTTGAATTTCTGTTCTTTTAAGTGCAACTACTTGTGTTGGTCAGCTTTGATCATTATAACAATGAAATAATCAACCTATGAAGAAAAAAGGTTAATTGTGACTCTCAGTTCTGCAGGTTCCCATGCATTACTGGTTGGCTGTGTGTCTCTGGAGCTGTAGTGAGGCAAGACATCACGGTGGGAGCATGTGGTAGAGCAAAACCACAACTGGAAAGATGAAATTGTCCCACCTTGTTCCACAGAGAGAACTCGTGTTTTTTTCCATAAAACTGCAAAACTACCTACTTTGAAAGCATGTGGTACTGTGGGAATGGGTTGGAATGGGTCTTGGTAGAAGCACATTTTGGGTGGGATGAGTAATACAACTGAAGATCTTTCATCTTGGAGAATTCAGCCCTCAATACCCTGTAGTCTGCCATAGCTTTGCAACAAAACAGCAGTAGACTTTTGTGCTTTTATTTTTTTGTTTTTTGTTTTGAGACAGGGTCTCACTAAGCTCACTTTGTAGCTCAGGCTGATCTTGAACTCACAACAATCCTCCTGCCTCAGCCTCCCGAGTGCTGGGATTACAGGCCTGCGCCACCATGCCTGGCTCAGACTTTTGATTAGTAATATTAGGTACATTTTTATTCAAAAAATTAGCTTCAATCTCTAGAAAAGTCTCCTAAGGTTAATCTACCATTGTATCATTAAAACTTAATTATATATTTAATCTGGCATATATTTTAATGATTTAAATTGACTTTTTAAGAAGGTCTTGCTATGTAGTTCTGGCTAGTCTTGCAGTTGTGGCAATCCTTCTGTCTCAGCCTCCTCAGGGCTGGAATTGCAGGGATATGCCTCCATGCTTGGCCTAAATTGACATTTTATTTGTGTATTTGTTTGTTGCAGGGTTTCACTACACAGCTTGGACTTGTGATCCTTTTGCTTTCAGCCTCCCCAGTGCTAGGATTACAGCCATCACCACCACCTCTGGATTTTGGCCATCTCAGCCTGCCCTGGGGGCAGGCCTGGCATGGCACATGGTGCTGGGGATCGAACTGTGGTCCCTGTGCTTGCCTAAGCTTGCCTAAGTAGGCACTTTAGGCTGCCGAGCTATCTCACTGGCACCCTAAATTGACATTTTAAAACCTCAAACTAAAGCAAATTTGTAGAGTAGTGGTTCATTGTGTGATTGTTTATCCACAATTTGTTTATTCACTTAGTAGTTAATAGACATTTGGGGTTATTTTCAGTTTGGGCAATTACGAAAAAAACTGCCGTATACATTCCCACATATATGTCTTTTTTTTCTCTTAGATAAACAGAAGTAGAGTTCTGAATCTATGCTAAGTATATACTTGACTTTATAAGAACTTGTTAAATTCTTTCTAAAGAGATTATTATTTGACTTCCTACAAGCAATGTTTGAGAATTCTACTTGCTCTGCATCTTTACCAGCATCTGGCATTTTCATTATTTTTAGTTTTAGTTATTGTAGTAGATAAGTAATGATATTTCATTGTAATTCTGTTTTTCCAATAAATAATAATGTCAAGCCCTTTTCATATATTTCTTACCATCCATTTTTATTCTGTAGCAATTTGGCTACATTCTTTTATCCACTTTATTTTTATTATTCATTTATCTGCCTTTTTAAAAAATGTATTTGGTTGTTACAAGGTTTCACTATGTAGCTTGGATTCATAGGGATCCTTCTGGTTTCAGCCTCCCCATTGCTGGGATTACCTGTGTGCGCCACCATGCCTGGACTCTGTGGCTGGCTCAATGTGCCAGGGGGCAGCGCTGGCATGGCAAATGGTACAGGGATTGCCCGGCTCAGAGGTTGGGCTTTTTGGAGGTGACTGGGTGTGGAATGTGTAAATGTTGATTAAGGCTGTGTGATCAGTCCACTGATTGGCTTAGTGTTGTTCTTGATGTGGCTAACAGGAAGGCCCACACCTTGGATATTGGTGGTACCACCCAATATATTTTGGATGGGATTAAAGGAGAAAGGAGACTTGCTACTTTGTTGATTCACTGTGTCCTCTCTGCTCTGCCAGAGGACTCTTTTTCCTCGGCCATGCTCCTGTGCCATGCTGCCCCACCTTAGAGCCAACTGCCTGTGGACTAAACCTCTACTAACTGTGAGGTAAAATAAACCTTTCCTCTTTTGCCTTGTAGGTGTTGGGTATTTTGTCCCAGTGATGAGAAACTAACTAAACTAAATATTACCAAAGAAAAAAAAAATATTTGTAATTTAGATATAAAATCAGAACACATAATTACCCAAACTATGCATATCTAATAAAAAGCAGAACCCCCTGTGTGCTGTGCTGGCCCCACCCCCAGGGTGTGCTGAGACAGTGGCTGAGACTGGGCATGGTGATGCATGCGTCTGTAATCCCAGCACTTGGGAGGCTGAAAACAGGAGATCACTGTGAGTCCAGTCTGTGTACTGACCCTGAAGACCCTGTACTAAGTACATAAAAAAAGAAAAACCTCCGGAAAGACAGAATTTTAAAAATACTTAAAATTCTGTATATGCTTTTTTTAAAATCTGGCTCAATGAGGTTACAGGAAAATTGCTTCTATTTTCAGTTTGAACTCAGATGTCCAGAGCAGAATATTTGTTGTCTTGCAAAGGATCTTCTGACCTCAAATTTTTACCGTAGAACATTTGCCATTTTATACGGATTCTTTTGTTGGTGAGATTATGTCTCATGGTAGTTTTGATCATGGTGCTAAATTTAAATCCTTCCATTGGTTCTTAAAATAATTTGAATTTTTTTTTTTTTTTTTTTAGACAGTCTTACCTTGTAGTTCTGGCTATTCTTGAATTCATTGTTTTTTTTGGCCTCAAACTTGTGATGATCCCCTTGCTTCATCCCCACCTCCAAGTGCTGGGATTCCAGGTGTGTGATACCACATCTGACTAAAGAATTTGACTTTCAATTCCTTGCTTGCATAGCATTTTTAAAGAGAAACAAAATTTGTTTCTTAAAGTTTTTCGGTTGCTTTTTGAGATAGGATTTTCCTGTGTAGCTCACTCTGGCCTTGAACTCAGTGATTCTCCTGGCTCAGACTCCTGAATACTAGGATTACAGGCATGTGCCACCATGCCCAGCATGTAGTGTTCATTTTTAAAATGAAGTTGTTTGTGTTATTATTGACTTATAAGAAAATCTCTATGTATCTTGGGTGTAAGTCCTTTGTCCCTTTTTTTTTTTTTTTTTGTATTTTAGTAAGGGTCTGCAAGGTCTCACTATGTAGATAGGACTCATAGTGATCCTCCTATTTTCAGCCTCCCAAGAGCTGGGATTATAGGTGTGTGCCACCACACCCAGACTCAATCACCCTCTGGGTGCTGGGGCTCAGCCAGCACAGCATGCCAATGATGGAACCCCAGCCACTTCATCTGCCAAAGCAGATGCCTTAATCTACTGAGCTATCTGGCCAGCCCTAAAACTTGAGAAGGATTTTTTTTGGCTGGCTTGGGCTGCCTTAAGCTCAGGTCTGGTGTGATCTTGGGACTGAACCATGGTCCCCTGAACCTGAGTTTGCCTAAGCAGGCACTTTAAACAACTAACCCGCAAGCCCACTGTCACACATGTTTGAATATAGTTTCTCCAGTCTGTGGCTTGTCTTTCATTTTCCTAATAGTGTTCTTTAAAAAGCATTTAACATGCAAAGACAACAATATGAAATGTATTAATTTGTGTAACTGTCCTAACCTGTTTTGAAACTGTCTCATTGCTACTTCTTTCTCAATAAAATTAATATAAAAAATAAAATCAGTATTTCAGAAAAAAAAATGCATTTAACATTTCCTGAAGGCCATTTCACTAACTTTTTCATGAGTTCATGCTTTTAGGGTCTTTTCTTAAAAATCTTTTGTAACTCCAAGTTATGAAGATTTCTTTTTTCCTGTGGAGGAGGATAGTTTTTGGCAATGGCACAAGAATAATGGTTAGAGTTTATTTATTTCATGTAAATGCCTCTTTGTCCCAGTACCATTTGTTGAAAAGACTTTGTCCTTTTAATTACATGGATAGCTTTTTATACCTGTTAGGCTGGCTGCAGTCTAAGAGGGGCCATAACAAGCATTGATGGTGATAGGGGCACAATGAGCCCTCATATATTGCTGATGGGAATGCAAAATGGAACCACCATTGTGGAAACAATTTGCCCGTTTTTCAGAAACTTAATTATATAGCTGGTCATGGTGGTACACATACTCTGATTACCTAAATCTCTGAGGCTTAGGCAGGAGGATTGCAAACTCAGGTTCTGCCTGGATAACTTAGTGAGACCCTGTCTCAAAATAAACATTTAAAAATTGGCTGAGGATATAGCTCAGTGGGAAAGCAATCCCCAGTGTGCACACATGCCTGTGGATTCACACACACACACACACACACACACACACACACGCACACACACATACACATGGGTTAAATATAGTTATATGACCCAACCATTCTACCTCTAGATATATACCTAGGAGAATTAAATATGTATTTTATCACAAAATCTTATCTAATAGCACTCATAGTATTGTTAATTTTAATAACTGAAAGGTAGAAACAACCTAAAAGTCCATCTACTGATTAATAGATAAAAAAAGTGTATAAAGATGTAGTGTAATATCACTCAAGCATTAAAAAATAACATAAAGTGACCATACAGGTAGATATTTGAAAACATTATGTTAAGTGAAAAGTCATATGTTGTATCCATAGAAATTTAAGTAAACACTAGCCTACAGTGCTTGGAGTTTTGTTTTGGTTTTAGTACTGGGAATCCAACTCAGGACCCTGTGCTTGCCAGGCATGTGCTTGTGCCACTGAACTATATCCCAAGCCAATGATTCTCTTCAAAGCAAATTTTAGTGAAAATACTGAGTATTAAATAAATCATCTTTAGGTGGCCAGATAACTCAGCAGATTAAAGTGCCTACTTAGGCAGACGCAGGGACTGGGGTTTGATACCCAGCCTGCTGTGCTGGCCCCACCTCCCTGGGGTGTGCTGAGGCAGCAAATGAGACTGGATGTGGTGGTGCGCATCCAAAATCCCAGCACTTGGGAAGCTGAAAAGAGGAGGATCACTACGAGTCTGATCTGTATAGTGAGACCCTTTAGACCTTGTAACAAATACATTAAAAGGGTAACTACTAAAGAAAACATCCTTTAGTTACCCAGGCAAAACCAAAACCATGATTTTGTATCATAAGGAAACAGAATCACATTATTAATTGCTATGTTGATAGCCATGCTTTGTGCAAGAAGGAAATGGAAAAAAATAATGTTTTATAGAGCAAGAAATGAACATGTAATCTAAGGATTTCATGTCCAGCTGAATTAATTCTCAAATATTAGTGGTACAGCAAACAGCACAATTCTTAACAAGAAAGAACTGAAAAAATATTGTTTACAGGAGTTTTTGCTGAGTTTAGAAAATGAAGTCCTGACAACCAAAATAACAAGAGAATATCAATGGCTATATGATCTTGCAAGGAAGATAATGTAGGCCAATATACATGCAAAAAAAAGCCAAGGTTGTAGCTCAGTGATAGAGTACTTCCCTAGCAGGCATAAAGTTCCATTTTCTTTGATCCCAAGTTCTGAAAAAAAAATTGTCTGAAAAAGGGAAAAAATTGTGATTGTTTTCATTATGTTGCCTAGACTACAGATCTGGGTTTACAAATTCTTAGATACAAATGGCCCTCCTGCTTCAGTCTTCCAAGTAGCCAGGGCTAAAGGCATATATTGCCTGTATATATTGATGATATATTTTAAAATATACTTTTTTTTTTTTTGTATTTTAGGGAAGGGTCTACAGGGTGTTCAGGGTCTCACTACTAGATCAGACTCATAGTGATCTGCCTGTTTACATCCTCCTAAGAGCTGGGAATTATAGGTGTGCACCACCACACCCAGTCTCAATTGCCATCTCAGTGCACCCCGGGGATCAAACTCTAGCCTGTTTCTGCTTGCAGGTGCAGAATCCACTAAGCTATTTGACCGGCCCTTTTGAAATATACTTCTGAGCTCTCTTTTGTTTCATCTATTAAGTATGCTTTTACATAGTACTTTCTTTATTATTACTACTATATGAAATGGCTCGACATCAAATATTATGCCTTTAAATTTTGCTTTTATAATTTGCTTTGGCTATTTCTATATAAGTTTTAGAGCCTGATTCCTAATATGTGTTGAAAAAAATACAGGCTGTAAAGATTTTGAATGGAACTATGTACACTTCAGATTTTGGCAAACTGTCATCCTAAATAATATTAACTTTTCTAATTCGAAGTTTCCAATTGTTTATGACTTCTTTCACTGTCCTTATCAATATCTTATGGCTTTTAGCATAAAAACACCACATATTTTGTTAAATTCATCTCTATTTTGTGGTTTTGAGGATATTCTGTGGGGTCTGTATGAATATTCCTGTTGGTGATAATCTGAACTTCCTTTGCTTTGTCAGTCTGGTTAGAGATTTATCAAGAATAATGATCTTTCAAAGAACCTGATTTTGACTTTATTAATTTTTCTGTTTTAAACATCATTGATTTTTCCTCCACTCTTTACTTTCTCATTTTTGTTGGCATTAAGTTTTAACTTGCTCTTCCTAGTTTCTTTAGTTTACTTTTGCATTTCTTTGTGTGCCTTTGCTTCACCCTACTGCAGCTGTTCTCAGAAAGGTGACCTCTTAGTTATCAGTGGCATCATCCTATTTGTCATCTAACTAGATGCTACTTCAGCATTATGTCCTTTATTTTTATACTTATACATATCTTAATTCTACAAGGTATTGGAGAATCTTCCTCTAAATTTTTAAATTAATTTTCCAGAATAAGCAGAATTAATTTTGATTGACAATTTCTAATATAAGCTTCTAATATCTTTTTCTGTATCTCCGTTATCTTTTCTTTCTTCAATGACATAAAACTTCCCCTGATTTCCTTTTTTTTTTTTGGTCTTTTTGAGACCGGGTCTCACTATGCAGCTCAGGCTGGCCTTAAGCTCACTTTGTAGCTCAGGCTGGTCTCGAACTCACAACAATCTACCTGCCTCAGCCTCCTGAGTGCTGGGATTACAGGCATGGGCCACCATGCCCGGCTACAAAAAGTGGTTTTTTTTTTTTTTTTGGTTTTTCTTTTTTTTTTTTGTACACAGGGTCTCACTATACAGCCCACATTCATAGTGATCCACCTGCTTTCTGCCTCCCTAGTGTTGGGATTACAGGCGCGCGCCACCACGCCCACACTCCATCGCCGCCTCAGTGCACCGAAAGGCGGGGCCGGCGCGGCAAGCGGAAGCAGGGATCGAACCCTGGCTGCTGCGCTTACCTAAGCAAGCGCTTAGTCCGCTGAACTATACCGCCGGCCCTCTGCTTTCTTATCATAAAAATATAGAAACTGTTTTACCCATGATCCTATCACCTAGATACAGACAACTCCTTGGTATCTGTCATCCCATGAAAAGAGACATACATTTTTGCAATAAAATCAGACTAAAACATTCATTACTGCTTCAGTCTTTTCCCACCAATATATATTTTGCATAGGTTATCATTCTATATATAATTTGAATTTTCTTTTAAATATGTCATTTTTGTCTTTTCATATGTACTTAAATTTTTTATTGGAGAGATTTTCAAATCAATAAAAGTAAACAATATTATAATAAACACTGAACTATGCATTACACAGCTTTAATGGTTATCAGCTCAGGACTAATCCTCTTTTATCTGTATACTGATCCACTTCTCCTTTCCTGTGTTATATTGAAGCAAATTCTAAATATGTTACACCCAGCTGTGCACATTAGTAATGACTGTATGGTTTCTACTTGCATGGATATGCTATTATGTATCTTGAAAGTCTCATTCTTAGATCTGTGACTTTTTTCCTGTGGTGAGAATCAAACCCAGAGCCTTGTTTATGCTACACAAGGGTTCTATACATCCAACTCTGTGGTCCATTTTTATTATGAAAATTATAACACTATAAATGGTACCACTGTATTTTTAGCTAATGAAATACAAGTAAATTTTTACATTACTTTTATGTATGTTTCAAAATTTTGGCCTTACAATATTATGCATGTATGGTAGTTAGAGCAAAGTTTATATTATTCTTATTTTATATATAAAAATCTTAAAAACCAGTAGTGAACTGTTGGTGAGCAGTAGAGTAGGAACTAACTCTAGGTCTCATCAATCTGTGTTCATTTTGAACTAAATTTCCCTACGTTAAAGTTATCCATAACGTAATACATGCAAATAGCAGAAATACGTTGCATTGAATTTTCCTTCATGATGTCAAGTGAACATTTATTATTAGATACAATGCTGATGCTTTCCTACTAGTCATCATATAAATACTATAAAATAAAAATTATTTCATATTACAGACAAAGACTGGAGACCCAGGGAATTTATATAACTTGCCCATTGTCACACTCCTCATGAGTAGTGGAATCTGATTTTTAATTTAGGTCTTCTTGCCTCCAAGTTCAGTGCTTTTTCCACTTTTCAAGGACAGTGCCCTTTTTTAAGTTAAAAAAGCAAGCCACTTTTTGAATCAGTGATTTAATTCCTCTCTTAAGGTACCTTCTCATTGCTGAGGCACCTTAGCCAACACCCACAAGGAGAAGCTTATTTTGTCTCATGATTACAATGTCTGGTTAGCTGGCTCCAAGACAGAAGTGGGCCTATGGCCATGCCACCCTGAACACACCCGATCTCACCAAGCTGGGTTGGGCCTGGTTAGTACTTGAATGGGAGACAGAAATGAGATGATGAAAAGGTCTAGCAGAGAAAAGCTTCATCAGAGTGACAGGTCACATCATAGTGACCAGGAAGCAGAGAAGGGAAGAACTGGGGAGAGTGAGAGGTGTACCCTTACAGAACATTCCCCAGGGACCAACCTTTCCAAAGCAGACACACCTTTTAATAGCAAGTCAGCTATGAATTCATTACCAGTACCTTTCAAACACTTTTGAAAGTGTTTTGAAAGGCTTTTGGGGGACATCCCAGATCTAAACCATAATATTCTACCCCTGGACCCAAAAGATTCATGTACATCTCTTTATGAAAAATGAATTTATTCCATCTATAAGAGTCGCCAGATTTTCAATAGTACCATCATTCCTAAAAAGTCCAAGTCTGAAGCTTCCTGTGAGACTCAAGGCAAATTCTTAAGCATGAGTACATTTTTTCAAAAAAAAAAAAAAAAGTTAAACACTTCTAATAAACTAAACATTCCCATTCCAAAAGGTATATATGGAGGATAGAAAAAACAAAAAACAAAGCAAGACCAAAACCTAGCAGAACAAACACTACATGCTATGGTTTTTGTCTAGAAAGTGGGGCAAATTGTGGCAAGACGTGAACTCCAAAGGGGTTGTGTGGCCTTGCTCAAATGGCAGATTGAGATTAAGGTGGTAAACTAATCTGGCAGACAAAATTTTAAGGCTTTTACTGTATCTGATTTTCATTATAAACCTGACTGAAATTAGTCAGATTTTCTATACCACAGCTTAATGTGGTAGCCTTAAAATTTTGTCTGCCAGATTAATGAGTCCACTGCCTTAATCTAAATCTCCCATTAAAAACTCAGGATACAGGCAACATATAGACAAGTTTTCTTCCAGAACACAATACATACAGCTTTGAGTCGAGCAATCAAAGGAGTACTTTCCCAGCTGAAACCTCTTGAGCCTGGTCTTTACTGTCTGCATTTAATACTGCCTGCACATAACATGTGGTCTTTACTGAATGCTTTCCATTCTGGTGTTCTGAGCTCTGGCCAGAATCTCACATGAAGTGCAGCTTACAGCATTTCAGAGCTTCTCTCATGGTCATGTCCAAACCTTTCCAGACCCTCTCAAAATACCTCCAAGGGCTTCTGAACCATACGGTAAGAAATCACAACAACCCCCCCAACTCACTGGTACCAAAATCAGTCTTAAGTCACCTTCTCATCGTGGAAACATTATAGCTGACACAACATAGAAGAAGAGGTTTATTTTGTCTCACTGTTAGTGTCTGGTCAGGTGGCTGCAAGGCAGAAATGGTATGGTGCAAATTCTGGTAGAGGGAAGCTGCTCAGGTCTTGGTGGTTTTCTGAGTTATTCTTCTCCTATTGCTGAGACAAAATACCCAACACCCAGAATTAAGGAAGGAAAGGCTTATTTAGCTCACAGTTAGTGAAGGTTTCAGCCCATACTTGGCTGGCTCCAAGGCAGAGTGACACAGGGAGCAGAGCAGAGGGAGGTGCAGCAGCTCCCTCAGCTATCTAGGCTCTTTCCCCTGCTTACATTGTAATGCAGGTTACCCACCCCTGGGCCAAGGTGTTGCCCTCATACCTGCAATCCCAGCACTGGACCAAGAATCAATCACAAACTCCAGAAGCTGCCCCAAGACTACATAAGGCTTTGGGGGGACAGCTAGACACAAACCGTAACAGTGGTCAGGAAGCAGAAAAGTGGAAGAGCCAGTGAAGGAGTTCACCCGTCAGTATTATATGCCCAATAACCCACTCTTCTTACCAGACCCCACTTCCTAAAAGCAAGCACTAACATACATAGTGCTCTTTCAGTCTTTCAAATACTTCAGTCTTTGGGGGAGACACCTGAAATTTAAGCCATGAACATAATTTTCATGCTCAGCAACACATTTATCCTGTTTGTAACTTTGTCTATTAAGGTCCTATTTGTAGAAATGCTGTGTGTGTGTGTGTGTGTGTGTGTGTGTGAGTGATGCTTTTTTTAAATAACAGAAGTAATGTCACTGATCAGTACAGAACGTTTAGAATTTTTTTCTTTTTCTTTTCTTAAATGGTTCTAGAGCTCCACCCCAGGACCTTCATGGACTATGCCTCTGAGTTACATTCCTTGACCCTTCTTCAAAATTTTATTTTGAGACTGGGTTTCACTAGGTTGCTCAGGCTGGCTTTGAATTTGCATCAAGGAACAGCTGAGATTACAGGTTTGGGCCATTATAGCTGGCAGTTTTCAGAATTTTATTGATTGACTGGTAGATATTTCACACATGATTCCTTCCAGGAACTTACAATATCATTGGAAAAATAGTTTTGAAAGAAGTGCTAAAGGATCAGAAAGTTATTTGGCAGTGGTAAAAATAATGGTAGTGCTTATATATACATGGTGCTTTACATATAGCAGGGAGCTTTGTCATTTAATAGCTTATAATTATGGAGTGCCTGCTATGTGTAGGGATACCTTATTGGCTATATAACAGTAAATCACACTTCCATCCTTCCTGTTATGGTTAGAAACCAAATATTCAGAAGGAGAAATCAGACAAGACACTTGCAGGGTTTTTAAAAAAAAAAATTTTCCACTAAAAAAATTAAAATTTTGTAGATTTTTCTGCTTTTCTTGGCATATGCAACCCAAAAGTGGTTTTAGGCTCCAGTACTACAAAATTCATCTGAAAATAGAATGTAGCCAACAGTGTAAAGGTGACAGTTGTTAGCATGTTGCTAGTAGTGAAAGAATGTGACCGTGGCAGGCATCTGCTAGTACAATAGCAGGCCTTCTGGTTTAAGGGATATCCCAGAGACATCCAAGGGATACAGTGCTTGTCCAGCTGCTCCTGTATAGTGCCCAGCCTACATGATGACTTAAAATGCTTTTAAGCAATATTACTTAGTAAACACTTGAAATATCTTACAAAATTAATGATATAAGGTACAGAGAATGCTTAAGAAATCTTTCTTTCTCTCTCCCTCCCTTTGTCCTTCTCTTTTGGCACTAGAAATTTATGCAGGAGATTATAAAACCAACATACCTACTTAAGTCATTTTTATTGTTTTGTTTTGTTTTTGGCGGAACCAGGGATTGAACTCAGGCCCTTGTGCTTGCCAGGCAAGCGCTTATTCTACTGAGCTATCTCCCTGGCCTGGTACTAGAAGTTGATCACAGTGCTTTTGCACTGAGCTATATCCTCAGCCTCTTTACAAAAAAAAGAAAAGACATTGTTTTAAATTTTGAAACAGGATCTAAGTTGCTCGAGCCAGACTAGAACTATTTAAAACTTCTTCCAGAATCCAGATCCCCACAATATATTGTCTATTAAAAAGTACTGTCATTTTACAGTTAAATTGCTATAAGTAATAACTCTATTATCCAATAGAAATATAGTGTAAGAGCTATCTTTGTAATTTAACTTTTGCTAATGGACAGATGAATAAAATGAAAAAGAAACAGATTAATTTTAATAGTTAATGCAACCTATCAAAAATATTGCAATGTAGAGTCAGTATAAAAATTGCTCCAGATTCCAGATTTTTTACACTTTGCTACTAACTAGGCTCTTAATAATTATATATTATTGAATGAAGTGTGCATTTTGTATTTACATCACATTATTTGGACTAGTCACATTTCAGGTGTCCTTCAACAACACTGTCCTATATTTGCCATCCCTCAGTCATTTGTTGAACCATTTGGAGGCAAGAAATTCAGTGTGTCATTGAAATGATGTCCAAATGCCCTGAGCCGGTAGACGCCATACATCATCACTTCCATCTTTTGGGGAGTCAGTCCATTAAAAGTAATAGCTATATCAGAACAGCAGCCTTTGACTATTGGCTGAGAGTTACTGCTCATTGCCTCTTGAATAAGACCTGCAATTGGTTTTGTATTAAATACATCTCTCCCTTCGTAATCCTCTGCATTTTCTGCAAAAACACCGGCATATTTCAGGCAGATTGCCAGCTGCTTATCGAAAGCTAAATTCCGAATCGCACTTCGATTTGCACATATTTCGTACTTAGTGAGAAGCCTGTGAAACCTCCGCAGCGCCTCTACACTTAAGACAATTCCTCCTTCCACGGTCACGTATTCAAGATCTCCAGACGTAATGGTGTGGCCCAGGTAGAAAGGCTGTGATGCATCTTTTGTCAGCAGAAAGTACTTTAAGTTTTCAATGACAGCAAATGTGGTGGGAAGTGCGAGAAAGAACCACGTGAAGTTGTGGCCGTACTTTTCAAAGACATCTTTGTAAGTTTCCCTCAGGTGTTCCCACTGGCCATTTCTTTTTATACTGAAAAAGCGATCGCTTTGAGCTCCGTAGACCTCTGCTTGGTCACAGTGTTTGGGCCAAGACTCTCTCAGCATAGTCCAGTAACTCTCATCTTCTGGCTCTCTGAGGATGATACAAAAAACGCGTATACTTCCGCTGAGTTCCGCACGCGTCACTTGTGAAACATTGAATAACTCTCTTTCGTTAGGCGGTCGAAGGTGATGGTGCCGGTGGTCTCGCGTTTGACTTCCGAGTCGAATATGAATTCGGCTAAACGTGGTTACCAGGGCCCAGGAAATACTCCCAAGCAACATACCTTTAAGAAAAGATGTTCTACGAGCAGAAGCCATTTCTCAGACGACAGCGAGGCGAGTAGCCCTGAGGAAACATGGGCGACCCGAGCGCCTCCGGCCGCGCCGGCCGCTCTAGCCGCGGGAGGCCGCTTCTCGGTGGTGCTGCCACCCCCAAAAGCGAGAAGGAGCACGGATCGCGTCACAGATGGCTGCAAAATTGGCCACAACTCACTGAGAAAAAAGAATTGAAACTGAATTTTGCTTCTTGGCTTGTGTATTTCACATTTGGTACACATTCTTTATGTTAATTAGCACTGAGCCCTTTAAAGGCTTTAACGTTTTCACTTAATAATATTCACTTTGGTATTTGTGTGTCTATAAGTGTGTGTTAAAAAGAATCTCTTCTGTTACAATTCTCATGTCAGTCTGAATGTAATAATTCCTAGTACTGACTGAAACATTTCATCTGTGGAGTTTATAAAACCTTCAGTGACACTTCCCCAATGTCATTGTGACTTTTTTTTTTTTTTAAAGAGGAATACAAAACTTTATTAACCACTGCTCACCATTATTTACAATAAAGTAAGCACCATAAATTAGGCCAACATTCTGACTACTACAAAGTTGTTTTCTGGTTTCCACTGAGAATGATAACCCAAATACGGAAAAGATTCGGAAAAATTAGGGTCAAGAAAAACATTAAATAGTTTAGATTACAAGTTTGTCCACTCACTGTTCTAGCAGATCCTACATTGTGAACACCACTAGCCACTCAGAAGGTTTCTGTGAGCCACGTTTTAAAACACCAACAAATCTTGACTTTGGAGTATAGATTTCAACTTGTAAAATAACCTGAGACATCTTTCATGTTCCCTTAATAAGTCTTCCTTAGCGAATTCAAAGAAGGTTTTGACTTGCTATCGCTACCATATTTGGGGCTGGGAAGTTGTAGATAGAGATAAGAATATTTCTTTTTGGAAATTTTGCAAGTAAACTGCTGCATTTTTGTGACTAAAGATATAGATATAGATTCTGATACAGCAGCTTTGAAAATATCCACTTCCCACTGTGCAGTTAACCACAGAATCATTTGTTTAACTTAAGGATTACATTAAAGATACAACTTTAGGAAAACTTTCTATATAACTGGAAGTGATTTGTTTCTGGGAATGATGGCATCTCAAACACGAGCTTATCACCCATCATTTTGTTTTGGTGAATGTTTAAAAACAAAATAAAAACTGTTTATATCAGTTTTTTTTATCAGTATTTTATTTGTACACACAGAAACAACAACAACAACAAAAACATAGAATGGTCCTTAAGCATGTTTGGTTTTTGAGACACAGGCCAGGGTAGCTGGGCATTCACTACTTGATCTAGGCTAGCCCGTAACTGACAGCCCTCATCCTGTCTGAGCCTGAAGAAGGGATTACAGGCATGCACCACCATCTCCTGCACTTCATGATTTTTTTTGTTTTGGTACTGGGAATTGAACTCAGGACCTTGTGCTTGCCAGGCAAGTGCTTATTCTACTGAGCTATCTCCCTGGCCCTCTTTGTGATTTTTTTGTTCAAGGCATCAAGTATGAAGCTGGAAGTCTTTTCTCTTAAACTTACTGTTCTGGGCTGGGGAAATAGCTCAGTAGAATAAGCACTTCTCTGGCAAGTGCAAGGATCTGAGTTCAATCCACCAAAAACCAAAAACCTTACTGTTCTTAGTATGTGTTGACAAGTAATTTCTATTAATGAATACTCCTGTGATAAATATTATGTTGTTTTAAAAGTACCAAAACTTTGCCATTTTCATTTCATCAGTGCTTATTTGTTTGATTTTTGAGACAAGGTTTTGCTATGTAGTTCAGTACAGTGTTGCATCCCCAGCTTGTTCCTTTAATGTATTCATTGTATGTAGCTCATTTCCAGTAAATCACATTAAATATTTTGTAAGAGCTGACAACAATGGAAGATTTAAAGTATTTTTCCGCGAGGGAAATACAAATTTCTGTAATTTTTTATATTTTCCTTCAGATGCAACAGCTTGAGAGACAAGTTATTGATGCCGAACGTCAAGCAGAAAAGGCTTTTCAACAGGTAGAGTATAAATTTAGTTACATTTTTTATGCCTCTACCCATATAAATATTGTTTTGATAAAATAGGAGGATTTTGTCAGCCCTTTTCTACATCTTATCATTTTAACTATTCTTGAGTTTTATCTTGATTTTTTTTTTTTTTTTTAGTGGAACAGGGATTGAACTCAGATCCTTGTGCTTGCTAGGCAAACACTTATTCTACTGAACTATTTACAAGCGCAGACTTTTTTGTCCACTGGCACATTTTTTGGAGGGAAAAAAGGCTTCAATTTTCAATGTTCTGAAAAATCGAATGACTTCTGTAGCTATTCTAACAGGAAATTTTATATATTAATATATTTATAATAAATTAATTTACAATAGTGGGAAATAATGTGAATGCCATGATGTAGATAAATAAATGAACTATATCACAGCCAATTTTACAGTTCCATTAAAAATAAGTGTTACCCGGCCAGCAGACACAGGGGCCGAGTTCGATTCCCAGCATGCCGTGCGGCCCCATCCCTGCCCCAGGGGCGTGCTGAGATGGCCACTGAGACTGGGCCACGTGGTTCACACCTGTAATGCCAGTGCTTGTGAGGCAGAAAACAGGAGGATCACTGTGAGTCCAAGCTGTGTAGTGAGACCCTGTAGATCCTGTACTAAAATACATAAAATGGTAATAGTAATAATAATGATAATCAGGACCTACATTTTTATACCTCAAATTTTTTTCTGTAAATACCTCATAATGGATCTAACAGTTACCAGGAGATGTATACAGAGAAGAGGAACTCGTATTCATCATTTCACCTTTTTCACCCTTTGTATAAATTACAGTAATTGGATCCCTTGCTATCGTTAACAATTTCCATGGGTTTATGGCCTTTCTGATTTTTGTGTTACTTCAGCTTGTCTTCTCTTGTTGAAACATGTCATCAGACTTAAACTAATTATACTTTGAAGATTCAAAGAGAGCCAGTCTACTTTAGCTAGCATGCAGCCACACTCCCATTCTTCTTATCAATTGTGTAATGCACTGCATGAGGTTCACATGTTTATTGTGTTTGTTATTTCTTTGCCACTAGAATGTAACTTCCTTTATAAAACTTTTATTTTACTTTATTTATTTATTGCATACAGGGTTTTGCTATGCAGTTCAGACTTATAGCAATCCTCCTGTCTCAGCCTCCCCAGAGCTGGGATTACAGGCTTATGCCAACACCCTGGTTTCGTTCGGGGCCAGCACAGGCCTGGCTTGGCATGCAGTACTGCGAATTAAACTTGAGTCGTTGTGCTTGCCAGGTAGGGGCTTAGACCACTGAGCTCTCTCCCCAGCCCTAGAATATAACTTCTATGCAGACAGAGATTTTGGATCCAGGATGTGGAAGAGTCTTGGCATTTAGAAAGCATTCAGTGAATATTTATTAAGTAAAGAATTAATTAGCCTTCATTCAAGGCATTCTAGCTAAATCTAGACTCATTTTGTTTTAGTGATTCTGTCATTGAGGGTTTAAGTTTCTTTTGTTTCCTGTTTCTTTCTGACTAGACATTTCTTTTTGATCCAAATTCAATCTTTCCCCCAAATGTATTTGTATTATTATGCCAAGTCATATGGTTTGAATTTTTCTTTTTTAAAGTTTATGTATTTGGTACAGGGTCTCATTATGCAGCTCCTCCTGTTTCAGCCTCCCCAGCGCTGGGAGTACAGGCATGTGCCACCACACCTGGTCTTGGTGGCCAGCTCAACGCACCCAGGGCAGGGCCTACTGGGGGATCAAACCCCGGTCCTTGCGCTTGCCTAGGCAGATGTTTGGACTGCTGAGCTATCTCTGCAGCCTATATGGTTTGAATCTTGTCTCACCATTCACTTTCTGATTTCATATCATTCACAACCTTGTTTAAAATTTGAGAATGATGATGGCTAGGAACTGTTCCTGTACAAATACTATGAAATTGCTACTGTGTTAAATATATTACTTCACTCCTGTTTCTGTTTATGTGCCTCAAAATTAGTACTATCTGAAAAAACACAAAACAGATGTGGAGAGATGGCTCAGTGGAATAAGTGCTTCCCTGGCAAGTACAAGGGCCTGAGTTCAATCCCCGGTTCTGCAAAAAAACAACAACAACAACAACAAATTAGTACTATCTGGCAAAATGTCTTCAGACTCTATAATTATTAAACACATTAATTGTCAAAATTTTCCTTTTATGGTAATACCTTTTAGGAATAAAATTCTGAGCTTAATAGTATGATAAGTATGGGCACAATTTTAATATTTTATCCTCTGAATTTAGGTTCAACTTATGGAAGAAAAATTAAAAGCAGCTAACATTCAAACCAGTGAATCAGAAACAAGGTTATATAAAAAGTGTCAAGATCTGGAATCTCTAATAAAGGAAAAAGATGACATCATTCAGAACTTGGAACTGCAACTTGAAGAGCAGGTTAGGAAAAATTTAATCATAAAAGTCTCCCAAATGTGTGCACCCAGTTTTCCAAAAATACTAAGAATAAAAAGAGAGAGCCTTAATTTCTAGATCTGGAGGAGAAATCCACATACCCAGTCAACTCACTGGGCCTCCTCATCACATATACATGAGAGGCCCATGTAGGACCTTTGGGTTAGGTCTAGGGTGGCTCTAAGCAGTGTAACACTTTTTAGTTGTGACGCTGCTTCTTAATATTAAATATTAATATTATTTAACTTCAAAATTAATTAATTTTTGCAAATATCTCTTTTATTTCACCCTATGAAAGTTAAAAATCAAACCAGATGTAAAATAGATTTTTTAAAATTACAATTTAGGTGGTTGGTAATGGCTTACCAAAGAGTTCTGTTGTGGCCGGCCACCTGCTTAACATTTTCATGATATTCGCCCGCTCACTGCTTACAATAAAGGCGAGAGTAGCTGTCACTGCCCTTTTCGTTGCTGAAGCTACTTGAGAGTTATCATCAAGCAGCCTCTCCCCTGCTGTACATCAGATGCAGCCCCTGAGCCCCCTCTCCTGTCCCCGCGGCCTAAGCTTCATCCTCCCCAGTGCCGTCTCTGTCTCCTGGGCCACATGGCCTCTCCTGTCTACCCTGAGAAGAAGACCATTGCCTGTGGTTATGCGTTGCTGGCACACAATGCAGTCGGCAGTGAAATCAACATTATATTTAAATGTAATGATTACATTGGAAACATTCTGTTTATCCACAGACATCAATGTCTATAAAATATTTTCAACAAATCTTTGCTTTATATTAGATGTTCATAGGATATTTATGTTTGATATAAATCTTTCTGCTTAGATTGTACTCATTATTTTATACCATCTTACTGAGATCCAGTAGAATATTTAATTTTAAATTTTATTACAAAAATTGCATTATTGGGGCTGGGGAGATGGCTCAGAGGCATAAGCACCTCCTGGCAAGCACAAGGTCCTGAGTTTGATTCCCAGTCCATCATGCCATGTGGTCTCAGTCCCAGATTTCTGGGCGCACCGTCTTGGCCTCAGATGTGGGTGCCCACTGTGTGTCCCCGGAACCAAGATGGTGGTTCACACCTGTAGTCCCAACACTTGGGAGGCTGAGACAGAAGGATCTCTTCAGGTTCAAGACTAGCCTGAGGTCTACAAAAAAGTGAGCGTAAGGCCAGGCCGAACTCTGCAGTGAGACCCTGTGTCAAAAAAAAAGAAATTGCGTTATGGTTCTTTACGTAAGTAGTTAACATCATTTCAATATGATGACTCTGAAATTTTGCAAAATACACATTTTTGTGGTGCTGAGCACTGAACCTGGGGCCTTTTGCATGCGAGCCACATTCTCAGCTCCACGTTGTTCATTTTTTAAAAAAAGTTCCCATGACCATAACCAGATTTTAGGGTTGGTAAATAGAGCTGTAGTTTGTCAGTGATGATTTTTTTCTAGGCTTTTAGGAACTACTGTTTGAGGGATGGTGAAATATGCTCAGCGGCATAAGTGCAGAATCCTGAATTCAGTCCCCAGTACTGTAAAAATAAATAAATAAATATAAAAAAAATAAAAACTACTGTTTGAGAGAGAAAATAGTCACTCCTGAGCAATTCCTATTCTTCTCTCCCTTATGTGACTGACCCTAATCTACTGCTTATGGCTTATTGGTAGAGCCAGTGTTTGATTTTTATTTTTTTGCAGAACCAGGGATTGAACTCAGACCTTTGCTCTTGCCAGGCAAGTGCTTATTCTACTGAGCCATGTCCCCAGCCCAGTGTTTGATTTTAGTACATGATTATTCAGAAAAAGACAAGTTGATCCACTACTGATACTTGCATATACCTTTTTTGTTTCTTATTGTATCTTCTTGATAATTTTTCCCTATTAAAAATCTGCTTTGTAAAATATTCCTGCATAAAAAATATTCCTGAATAGAAAAAAATCCATTTTGTAATCTAGAAGCAGGTGTGTTAATTTAGAAACATATTTTAAGTAGATTTGCTTTGCATATTTAGAACATAAAATTTCTAGATCTGAGCTAATGTTTGAACTGAACAAACTGCTAATGTTATTTCAGAAACAAATAAGAATACAAGAAGCTAAAATAATAGAAGAGAAAGCAGCTAAAATTAAAGAATGGATAACAGTAAAACTAAATGAGGTATTTATTTCTTATATGTTTTTGCTTTTCTTTATTTTCATTTCTTTTGAATAGATATGTCATCAGAATATATGAAAATGCCGAGTGAAACAGAGAATTCTGATTGGTGTGTGGTGTTGCTCTCTTTTGGTAAACTTGAGACAGGCAACTTGTTTAAATACTCATTACATTTCTAAAAAAAAAACTTTGATAGACTCATAATGGTCAGTGTAAGTAGTCTCATTCTAATTAGTTAATTTTAGTTCTAATTGGTTAATTTTAAATAATCATAGAACATGTATATGTTTATTTTAAAATTATTGTGCTAAATATTTATAAAAGAAGCAAAATTAAATGCTGAAACACTTTGATTAAAAATACTTTCACACTTAAAAAATCATAGGGTGAAAACATTTAAAATTCTTAGTTCTAGAGAAGTAAGTATTATTTAGGTTCATAGCCTATGCTGATAAATTCATCTATTGTCATTTTTAATATTTTACTTGCATATAGAATAGTACCATCAACCTTTTATAACTATTATAGTTTATTGTGCATTTTAGAATGTTATCCCTACATAAAAGAATATCACTGTGTCCTTTTAGCTAGAATTGGAGAATCAGAATCTTCGTTTGATCAATGAAAAGCAAACTGAAGAGATAAGAACAATACAATCAAAACTACAAGGTACAAATTTTGTCATTAAAACAGCTTAATTGGATTTCTTGGACTGTATAGGCCTTTACAATCTTTCTTTTGGTGTTTTAAAGACTTAATTATGAACATCATGTAAGAAATGATTGCCATGAAATAAAAGAGAATATCTAAACAAACCAGAATCCTGCACTCAAGTGAAAGTTGGCCTGAAAGAGGAAGACAAAAAGAGGTAGGATTAGTGATGTAGGCATACCAAACGGCCATTACGCCAATCAGAAAAACATGACCAGAGATTTATTTTGCCTCTTTCTGTTCTAGGGGACATTCTGTTTGACCCATTTTTTAGAACTATACTAAGTCCCAGACCCCAATTTTTAAAAAGTACTGGATATTGCTGTTAGCCCCGAAGGCCAGATCGTGGGCAGTGGGCCCCAGGCCCCCTCAGTGATGCCATTTTGGTCTTTTCCAACTATGTAGCACTATGTCTCCCTGTTTTCTTGAAAAATACAGAGCCTTTATTAAGCCAGATAGTAGGTTAGAAGCATGTAAAGCATATGTATCAAAAAGGTAAGAGAGTTTGAACTTTGGCCACAGAAAGAGAATAGTCCCTTTAAGTAGGGGCCAGGAAGTCTTGCATATGATGCAGTTATACACTGAGGACTTCGGAGAAAGCTCCTTGGCTTCACGCACTCTGTGTCACTGAACTTGGTGTTCTGAGGGCAACTGTGGAGCACTTTTATGTGTTGTATGGCTGAGGTAGTGTTTGTCAAATGTTTCAACTTAGTGGATCACCAGTGTTGAATCTTTTTCCCACTTGGGTTTTCTGCATTAGGGTTTGAATCCTGACGAGTGGGAAAGTCCACTGATAATTGATTAATAAATGAAGACTGTCAAAGTAAGACTGACCTATTTAAACAGACACTTCTGGGTGTGGTGGCACATGCCTATATTCCCAGAATTCAGAAGGGTTGCTATTAGTCTGGGTTATAATAGTGAGGGGGCCAGCCTGAATTATATAGTGAGACCTTGACTCAAAAATTTTTTTGAAAATTAAAAAAATAGACTTCCATTTTTTTTTTTTTAATTATTTTTTTTGTATTTAGTACAAGGTCTCCAGGGTCTCACTGCACAGATCGGACTCGTAGTGATCCTCCTGTTTTTCAGTCCCCCAAGCGCTGGGATTACAGGCGTACACCACCATGCCCGGACTCATTCACCATCTCAGCATGCCCAGAGGGTGGGCCCGCACGGCAGGCCAGAGACCAAACCCCAGTCCCTGTGTCTTCCTAAACAGACAACTTTTTTTTTTTTTTTTTTTTGGTGGAACTGGGGATTGAACCCAGGCCCTTGCACTTGCCAGGGAAGCGCTTATTCCACTGAGCCATTTCCCTGGCCCCTAACAGGTGCTTTTTATACTCTGGTTTCTCTTCAGATTGTATAAATCTTTGACTTTTACTAAGCAGGCGCTTTAATCCTCTGAGCTATCTGGCTGGCCCTCTCCCATAGTTTTTTTTATAATTTTTGATTAATTACAAATCTTAAATCCAAAGGAATATTTGTCCTTCTTAAAATAATTCACAGGAATATTTTATAAGCTGTAAGTCAATTTTCAAAATGTCAAAATTTGTAACATTGTTAAACTGAACTTTTTTTTTTTTTTTTTTTTTTTTTGTGTTTTTGAGACAGGGTCTCACTATGCAGTTCAGGCTGGCCTTAAGATCACTGTGTAGCTCAGGCTGGTCTCGAACTCACAACAATCCTCCTGCCTCAGCCTCCTGAGTGCTGGGATTATAGACATGCGCCACCATGCCTGGCATAAACTGAACATTTAGTCTTCATTATAGATTAACATTTTTTAATAGAATTTACTTCACTGAAGGAAATACTCTATACTTATACTATCCAATGTGATGGTGACTACCCATATGTGACTGTTAAAAGTGTAACTAGTACAAATGAAGAACTATGTTTTGAATTTCACCGAACTTGAGTTGATTGAAAGTTACACAGTCACATGTTGCTAGTGGCTATATTGGACAGCACAGCTAGATACCAGTGAATAACTTGAAAAGGGGTAATAATTTAAATATTTACCTTTAGATATTAGCTATTTAAAAAATCAGTGATTTTCCACCTCTGCTTTCTATCATTTTTATAGTAATTGAGATTCTTACAGCCTGAATATTCTGAGCATAATTTTATGAGATGAATAAATTCTTTGCATTTTCCAATGCATTGAGGTTACTTCCTATGTAACTTCAAAGCCTAAAGATGAGTGGTCGGGCATGGTGGCGCATGTCTGTAATCCCAGCACTCGGGAGGCTGAGGCAGGAGGATTGTTGTGAGTTCAAGACCAGCCTGAGCTACAAAGTGGGCTTAAGGCCAGCCTGAACTGCATAGTGAGACCCTGTCTCAAAAAAAAGGACAAAAAAATAAAAAAATAAAAAAAATAAAGATGAGTGGTAAGACTACCCTTGGATAGAGGTGTTTTTGGTATCTGTTCTAGCGATCATCACTCAAGTGTACATTGAATTGAAGAGCTGAATCCAGGAGGATTTATGTGTTACTCATGCTTGTGGGACACATGACCCAGGAAAGAGACATTCAGACTTCATTTAGCAATAGAACCTTTTACATTTTTTTCTAAAGAATCTGAATAAATAAATCAGGTACAAAAGCAGTGTTGCATGAGAGGTCCAAACTTGGGCACTTGCCTCTTATTACCTTTGGAATGCTTCCACCAAGCCCTGGGGTCTTACCAAATGCACTGGAAAAATACTGGTGTGGTTGGAATAGCTTTGGAGTGGGCTTTGAAGTCAACTTTCATACCGTACTACTTCATAACTGTTTATCTCCAGAACAATTTTTTGCATTAGTAAACTTGTGGCTATAGTGGTTTTTTTTTTTTTTTTTTTTTGATTAATGACTTTGCAGAAGTTCAAGGGAAGAAGCTGTCCGCTGTCTCTACACCAAAGCTTTCAGAAGGGCAGCGTCTGAGCAGTTTGACCTTTGGGTGCTTTCTGTCTCGAGCCAGGAGTCCTCCTCAAATAGTAAAATGTGAGGAAATAAGCAAGCTATCACCTAAGGAACCTGAATTCACGGAAGGAAAACACACAGAAGGTACTTACAGACCATATCAGTT
Organism: Ctenomys sociabilis; assembly: GCA_004027165.1. NCBI lineage: Eukaryota > Metazoa > Chordata > Mammalia > Rodentia > Ctenomyidae > Ctenomys > Ctenomys sociabilis. The sequence goes on along the minus strand of PVKA01000003.1, from coordinate 320,369 downwards.
TACTTTGATTTGTTTTTAAAAAAGGAAAATCATTCACTAAAATTAATCCAAATAAAACTTAATTTTTGGGGGCCAGGGAGATGGCTCAGTGGAATAAGTGCTTCCCTGGCAAGCACAATAGCCTGAGTTCAATCCCCAGTTCCACCAAAAAAAAATAATAATAATAATAATAACTTAGTTTTTTCCTGAAAACTGGGTGCTTTATGAGAACATAGAAAAAAAGCAATATCTAGTTATTTTGTACCTTGTATTGTATCTTTTTTTTCAGCTCATAAAGAAAAATATAATGTTCTTATCTTTTAAACATCAATAAAAATAATCCTTTAGGGGACATATGCTTTAAATTTACAAGCTGCAAATGTGGTTGCTTTAGCATTTTCTTCTCCTTTTATACACATTTGGTATCAGGAAGGATTTACATTCATGCACATGACCGATATAATCCATAGCTTAACATTAATAGACTGAAAAAATATTCTTGCTGCATTGTAAAGTCTTTCAAGAATTAAACAAAGGAATAAGTTTCTATAATTATTTAACCAAATAACTACCATTAACTTCAAAGGAACCATATAAAACATTTTTAAAAGCAAATAGAATCTTATTTTTTACAAAAATTGTCTTACATATATGTAAAACTAAGTAAAACAAGAACTTACATAATTGAGAAATAAAATATGCCATAATAAAGTAAAATAAGTGTGTAAAGAAACCTAAATTTAGATTTCAAAATTTTCAAACACTGAGTATCTAATAATATTTTCTTTAATTTGATTTGAAATAGAACTTAAAACTTTTGTCATTTTTACATTTTATGTAGAAAGTGACTTCTAATTCCACAGACCCATGGTTTTAGCAAAACAGGGATAAAAGTCTAAAATTCAGATTTTCATTAAACTTCTTTTAAGAGGTGCTTGATGGTTGATAGTTGATTTCTTTTTATAGAAAATAATCTTATGCTTCCTCTTTTTTCTACTCTCCCCTTTTTTACTAGAGCTAATAATTTTAAAAGCCATCACACATTTGAAGCATCACAAATTGAGAGTTGGAGCCCGGCGTGGTGGCGCAGGCCTGTAATCCCAGCACTTGGGAGGCTGAGGCAGGAGGATTGTTGTGAGTTCGAGACCAACCTGAGCTACAAAGTGAGCTTAAGGCCAGCCTGAACTGCATAGTGAGACCCTGTCTCAAAAAGAGAAAAAACAAAAAAACCAAAAAAAAAACAAATTGAGAGTTGGCCATGTAATTCTGTGTTCTCCAAAAGCATCCTCAATTCTAAAGATTAACCTTGTACTGTATCTTGTATGTCACATATTTTGTGTCTTCTGAGCATTTCCTCACCTTAACTGATTTTCCTGACTTAATACTTTTCTTTTTATTATATTATTATTGTTGTATTTTTGTAAGGGTCTACAGGGTCTCACTACACAGACTGGCCTTGTAGTGATCCTCCTGTTTTCAGCCTCCCAAGCGCTGGGATTACAGTCTCAATCCCCGCCCTCAGTAGTCTCAGCATGCCCCAGGGGCAGGGCCAGTAAGGCACACTGGGATCGAACCCTGGCCTCTGAGTCTGCCAGAGCAGGTGCTTTAATCCACTGAGCTATTTGACTGACCCCCATTAATACTTTTCTAGCAGCAGGCAGAATAGTTGAAATTTTTAAACTTAACGATTCCACAATTATTTTACCTGAGTTTCAGATTAGAACTATGCATTTTTATTCATGATTTATTGACAATTTTAAAATAACCTCACAGTAAACATGAAATTAATTCTTGTCTAGCAAATTTATAAAGAAATTAACACAAGGGGATAATTTAGTAACTTTTAAGTTTCCCTTTGTTGCTTTAAAGAAGTGAATGTTTGCTTTAATATCTGTCTTGTCCTGTGTGCAGATTTCTACTCTTTTTTTCTTTCACTTCTATGGCCTTCTCTAAATTATTTTTTGCGGAACCGGGGATTGAATTTAGGCCAGTAGAATAAGTGTTTGACCGGCAAGCTCAGGGTTCTCACTTTAATCTCTGGTACCTCAAAAAAAAAAACAAAAAAAAAAAAACAATTATCTGTAGATATTCTAGGGGCTAGGGAGATGGCTCAGTAGAATAAGCACTTGCCTGGCCTTCACTAAATTTTGCTTTGTTATGAAGCTGCTGGGTTTGTTTGTTTGTTTGCTTTTTTTAAGCTACTGGTTTTTACATTTGTGGTATAATCCTAATTGGCTATTCCAAAATATTTTAGAGAGACTTGAGTTTAGGACTTACCTACTTTCAGTTCCAGCTTTTCTTCCTGCAAAGAAGGAAAAATGGAGGCTCTGGAAGTTGTCTTCGTGGCTGGTTGTGGTATTCCAAAAAGGGCCTGGGAAAGGTGCTCTGCTGCTCACTTTCCTGCCCTCACTTGAATTTTATTTTCTTTTTCAAGAGGTCATTTTCATCTTCTCCCACTGATGGGTGAACACAGCTAAAGTTGCTTATGCAAAGCTTTGGCTCACTTGAAAATTTAACAAGCTGCCTGATAATGAGACTTTAGAATGCTCATTCCTCAATTATAAAGGTCAAACTTACTTTCAAAATTTATTTTCTGTTCTTTCAAGTTTAATTCACTAGGACCAGCCAAGTAGCTCCGTGGACAAAAGCACCTGCTTAGGCAGAGCACAGGGGCTGGGGCTTGAGCCATGGTGTTCCATGCTGGCCCCACCCCGGGGCACGATTGGATTGAGACTGGGTGTGATGGCTCATGCCTGTAATCCCAGCACTTGCGAGGCTAAAAGCAGGAAAATCACTACAAGTCTGATCTACATAGTGAGACCCTGTACACCCTATAGACCCTGCTCAAAATTCATAAAAAATAAAGTTTAATTCACTGTTTATGAAAACAGTACTGCATTCTACTATGTTATAAATAAAAATAAGCCATATCTAAAAATACTTTAAAAGTGTTATAAAAATACATTTTGCAGCTATGGTGAATAAAAAGTAGAGCAAGGAAAGCTTTTTTCTGTTTCTTCTTTATGGTTTTTCATCTCATTATGTTGAGGCTTCGGCACAAAGTTGTTTCTTAACCTGTAGCATTGTGCTTATTACGCTTCTGTTTTATCATTTTGAAATTTAGTGGAAAGAAAGGTGCTTCTCGTTTCTGAAATTGAATAGCATGTTTGTTTTGTTTTGTTTTGTTTTGTTGGTGGCTGCTAAGACAGCCTTCGAACTCACTATGTAGCCCAGGCTGCCCTGGAACTCACTGCGGTCTCCTGCCTCAGGCTTGCAAGTGCTGAGAGTACAGGACTTGGACTTGGCTGCTTTCTTTTTGATAGTCAAAGTTGCCCTATTTTACATTTTGCTTCTTTTATCCATTTTTCCCCCAATATATTTATTTGTAAAGAGCCTTTTCATTTGATGCAATTATGTTGAAATGTTAGGATTCTATGTTTTATTTAAAACTTAAGAGTATTCAAACTTGTATTTTAAAAAGGCATACAACAAAAGGTAATGGATAATCGTACATAAAATTGAAAGTTTTACACTGTATTTAGAAAATATTTTATTATTAAGGACAACAAGTTAAAATGATGTATCCTTTTCTGAAAGTGGAAATTCCAGAGAAGTCTGCTGATAGCCAAGTTCAAGAAAGCGACAGAGACCTGAGAACGTTGTATCAGGCCCCTAGCGGCTCAGAACACAACCGGAAAACAAGAATCAGCTGTGCAACAGATGGTGGCACTTCCCAGAATTCGGTGGCTCCTGCGAGTGACTGGAGTTCTGACGAGGAAGATGGGAGCAAAGAGAGACCGAAGTCCAGGCGCACGTCCACCCTGTCCAGCCACACCTCTGAGGAGGGTGTACAGTGCAGCAGGCTGGGGAGCGAAGCGTACCTCACAGCATCTGATGACAGCAGCTCCATATTTGAGGAAGAGACTTTCAGCATAAAGAGGCCAGAGCACAAGAAGCTGTATTCTTGGCAACAGGAGGCCCAGTGGAAAGCTCAGAACAGTCTTCTTGGAAAGGGAAGTTCTCAGTCAAAGAAGAAGGAGCAAGACAGTTCCTCCGATGAACTCAGTAAAAGATTTCAATCCCAGAGAATAGATTATTCATCCTCATCTAGTGAGGCCAACACTCCAAGCCCAATTTTGACTCCCGCTTTAGCTCCAAAGCATCCCAACTTGCTCCCTGGAAAAGGAATGCCATCAACGCCTTCATCACAGCTGCCCCTGCCTAAGTTTAGGGTTCCTAATATGTTCAGTATAAGTGTAGCACTCACCAAAAGACACTTAAGCCAGCCACAGTTAAGTTCTGACAGGATGTTTGGGACAAACAGAAATGCTATAAGCATGATACGACCACCGAGACCTCAGGAAACGGATCTAGATCTGGTTGACTGTGACAGTGAGATTTTAGAGAATATGGACACGAGTTGTGATGACGGATTATTCTCCTATGACTCTGTGGAGTCTCCAAATGCAAATGACCAGGAAACCTGTGACCCAGCAAAGAAGGCAGCGGGCAGCCAGCCCCCCACCCCTCCTCTGCACCGGTTTCCCTCTTGGGTAACTGTATTCCTGTGTGGGACACATCCATGGTGGTTCTTTCTCAACATTCACTTTTAGGCTTTATTGCTTTTCCTGTTTCTTTTCAAATCCAGTTTGTTCCAACAATTTCCAGATTCCTGACTACAATTTCTCCTTCTTTTCTCTCACTGAGTTTTAAGTTAATTGAGAAAACAGATGGAAATCAAAATACTACATTACTTACTGATAAAAAATGAGTTTTAGAAAACTCATGAGAACTTTAGAATTTGCTAGAATTAGTCCCCCAGCCCCAGTGCCCTGGATCATCGCAGGCCTCCTTCGGAGAGATGGTGCCCATGTTAGTTACTTTTCTCTTGTTGCTGAAACAGAATACCAGACACTGAAAATTAAGGAAGGAAAGGTTTATTTAGCTCACATTTGTGGAGGTTTCTGTGCTTAATTAGCTGGCTCCAAGGCAGAGTGGCACATGGCGCAGGGCAACAGCTCAAGGTGGCAGAATACAGCAAAAGCAACAAGAGCAGAAGGGGTGGTGTGAGCAGGCCTCTCCTCCCTCATATTGTAAGTAGGCTTCCACCCCCGGCAGGCGTAGCCTTCGTGCCATAGCCATGTTCTTCTCTTGCACAGGATGAGGACCCTAGTACCCTGCGGAGTCACTTGATTAAATGTCTAAGTTTCTCAAATTGACACAATGTATCAGTCATTCCAGCGCCCCTCTAAACTTACAACTTAGAGACAGGGACAGTTGTTTGTTTTCTGCAGGATGGGAGAGAAGAAAGTTCTGGGCTCTCAGCTATGGAAGACAAAGTGAATATCAGGAACGCTTAATTCTGTCCCTCCACAAAGAAAAAAAAAATCAGTGGATGCAAAGTTGGGCTCTTTTGAAACATGATACTTTTGTGTGATTCTGAACCAGGATCCCTAATTCTTATTGATCTTTTTTGTTGTTGCTTTTTAACTTAGTCATTTTCTTAATTAGGTCAAGGGAATTTTATTTTCTTCCTCCTGTACTTATAAACTATTGTGTGAAGAGTCTTCCTACAGGTCTAGAATAGATGAAAAACTTGTATGGAGACACTGACCACCACCACAATAATTAGCTCATCAAATAGGTGATACTTCTTAGGAGTGTCTATATTGCTAGATTAAAAAAAAAATTTTTTTCCAGTATTTGAAATGAAGTGAATTTGTCTGCTTTGTGGGTTCAAGTTTTCTTTTACATAGTGTCATACTTTAACCATTGACCTCCAGAGAAACATCTGGATTGCAGGAGTTTTGGGCTTTTAGAGTCATGTTCTTTTATTATTATTATTTTAAGATTTAGTAAATGCTCTAATTTTGAGCAAATTAGAGAAGCCATGTTTTTCTAGTATTAATTCAGGTCTTAAGGTATATCTGCTTTTATTTGCTTTTAAGAGATGATTTCATTTCAATAGCTGCATGAAACTGCCTGTAGTTTATTACTAAATTCTCAATGACTTAAAAAAAAAAAAAAAAAAAGATGAAAATCAATTACTTGTGAATCTTTGGAATTTCAATTATGTTGCACTTCAGGCAGTAAGAAGTTGAAATGTTGCATTTTTTTTATGTTGAGATTTTCAGAGATTTAAGTTAGGCTTTCAAGTTTGTTTTATTTGGCAAACTGTTTTACTACTTTTTTGCCTTTCTTGCTTCTCTTCCTCTGAAGCAATTCAGACCTGAAAAAGTAGCATTCTTTTTCAGAAGCCTTCCAGGACACTGGCCAAATCTGAGGTTTTATTTCTATGTTTGTGAGTTATTTTCAGGTTCCAAGGAAAAGATGTATTCTGGTTACCTCAACTAACAAATATTTATTTTAAGAAATAGTCTCTCCTTGAGTTGGACACAACGGTGGCTGTAGTGAGGCAGCCTGTGATTCTCCAGTGCCTCTGTCAGTTAGAGGTCAATGGCACCCATGCCCAGCTCAGAGGATCCACTGCTGTCTCATGTGCGCGATCCTCTTTCTACTCGTTTTCTGCACACCTGCTCTCTCCCACTCTGCCACACCCTCCTCCTGCCTTACTTCTTTGGTCTTTGTCATCAGCCTGCTCTGCCGTTAGTCTCTGCGTGCGCATCTCACAGCTACCTGCTGAGGGACTCTGCGTCTAATTCAGTCTGAAGTGCTGCTGTCTGTCCCAGATCTTATGCCATCTACCTCTTGGGTGGCTGCCTAGCCTGAAGGAGGATGGCACTGGTAGTCTACAATGTCCTGGTCCAGCCAGCTGTAGCCAGGTTAGACCCATTACCAAAGGCAGAGCACCATAATCTGTGGAGCCACTGGGAGTCCCTTTTCTCGTGGGGCAGGCGCAGGGCTAACAACCTTTCCAGTACCCATTTCAGAGACCTCTCTCAGAAAAAAGAAAACAAAGTCTACTTCTGCTTGATTGAAGTATACATTGAAATAAGAAGGGGGGAGCATTTAGTGCCTCTCTGTCTATGGTTTCTAACTTTAAGTTGTTTTTCCTTAACCAGGTTCCAGAATGGTAAAATATTAAAGAAGCTATTTATTTGTGTTCAGTGATTGTGAATAGTTTCTGACTTCTTGTTAAGCCATTCAAAGTTTTTCTTTACATTCTAAAATGGTAGAAAACTAAAGATGCATCAGGCTCAATGAAGAGCTTTCTTGTACTTGTTCTCTTTATCTTCAAAAGAATTAAAAATTTAAGGACAAAGATAAATAATAGAATGACTAATGGATGGGAAAATGCCTGCCATACTGTTCTCAAGGGTGTGTTTTATTTATAATAATGTTGTACTCTAGGAATAGTAAATGAATAAATAAAAATGCATGCTTTGAAAGTAATAATTGCTTTAAATCCCCTCTTGAAATCTCTTTTGTATTAGGAAGGCAGAATTTATGCTGTAGCCAAATCAGGCATTCGAATGTCTGAGGTCTTCAATCTGGAGAATGTTAACAAAAGTAAGTGCTTTTGCGTGCTATGACATAGGTTAGACTTGAGGACATTGTACTACATGATAGTATAAAGCAAACATAGTGCAAAAAGGCAAATACTGTGGAATTCCACCTTACTGAGGTAGCTGGGATGCGGAATGGTAGCTACCTGGGCTGGCGGAAGAATAAATGGGGGGATTTCAAATTTTTAAGGTGAAAAATCTCTAGAGACTTGCTCTATAACTGTGGGAATATACTTAACACTACTGAACTGTACACTTTAAAATGTTTAAGGTGCTAAATTCTCTTCTATGCATCATTTTTACCACAATAAAAAACTTTAAAATGTATTGCTGTTTCATTAGCCAAGTGCTTCCCAAGTGCCTAAATTCATTGAAATAAATCTAATTATGTAGATTTTCAAAAACTTCTTGCTGAGGTTACTGATTTATGTTTTAAAGTTGAAATTAATCTTAGTATAGAGGCATAAATAATTCAACTCTGATACAGACAGTATCTCACTAAATTTTTCTCTGAAAGAAGAAAATATAGAGAAAATGATGACATTTGTGGCTATTTAAAACTAAAAAATAATAGCTTCAAGTTTTTTTATCCCTCTCTACCAAAACTCATACAGAAACAGTATAAACCCATAAGAAATGAAACCTCACAACACAAAACTCTGGAATTAAGGGCTTTTCCTAGGGCCCCTGTCCTGTCACTCATCCATATCTCAGAGGTGACTTGGTAATCTCTTCCTTTTCAGCTACCATCTGTTCTCACCATTCAGGAAATTATACTCTAACCTTTCAACTTCAGATTCACTTGATAAAGATTAAGATTCGTGATAGTGTCTTAAGAGCACGTCAGGGACAAGGCTCTAGTAGTAGCATCTACCTAGGTACTGCCCACTGAGCCCCTCCGTAGCTATTTTTACTTCTTCGCAGCCTCAGCTAAGTGTCTGGATAAGCTGAAGAAGTCAAAGCTGTGGTTCTTGCTCTCAAGGCGTTTACAGCTTAGCTGGGAAAACAGTGCATGAAAATAATGAACCATCTAAAAAAGAAGTCCTTATCTAAGCCCAGAAGTGCTGTAGATCATAAAGCAGACTGTATAATTAGTAATCACATAAATTAATCCAATTTCTCTTTGATTAGCAATCATGCTAATTCATAGTCATAAGAAATGGGCCTTGTCCTGGTGAGGGGGGTATGCTTCTAAAAAAAAAGTGTTGTTTTCTGTTCCAGGTTCTGCTACCATGCTTTCCTATACCACGTCTGGGCTTTATACATCTCTGATATACAAGAACTTGACAACTCCAGTGTACACAACATTAAAAGGGGTAACTCATCATTAATGTTAAACATGTGGTTCTCCTCACCATGCATCAGGAAAACTTTCTTCACTCTGCAGATTCCATTCTTAACGTTTAACCCAGACTCCCCTTTTGTAGGGAGTTTCAGAAGACTGTGCTATTATACAATAAAAAAGAAAAATTGGAAAACTCTGGAGAAGATATTCTTCTCAGAGCATTAAAAGGCTGTTTCCATCGCCATGTGGTTCCTGCTCACCCCCTGCCCCAAGCTGTTAATTGTTGAAAGGAAGAAACATTATTAATGATGTAATGGAAAGTCCAAATTTATGAAGGTCTTTGTGTCAGTGCCAAGGTCCTTTTCCTTGCCAGCAATACCTAATTAAAATGAGTCTTCTCAGATACTAACAGTCTTTATGTTTTCAAGAATCTTTTCTAATTGAGCACTGCCTTACTAATTAAAATTTAGGGTTTAACAACATGACTTCACAATGATAAAATATCTTCTTGTATTCCTTCCAAAAAATCATATTCCATGACTTCTTTCTGTAAAACATTGGACATCTGAAGACAGAAGTAACTTTAGAGGTATATACAGAGAGGCTGCTCTGCTTTTCTTTAGAAGGCAACGCAAATAAGTAGCAGCCCCTTCCAGGATGACTCCTCCTCTGAGGATGAGGACGGCTCCTCCTGCAGCTCACAGATGTCGGAGTCGGAGCCGCGTGGCCGCAGCGGGCCTGGCAGCCCCAGAGCCCTGAAGCGAGGTGAGACACAGCACGGGCGCACGCACAGGCCACCCTACAGCGTTTGCTGGGAGCTTTAGCTCCATACTGGGTTTTTAAAAAGAATCTAGAAGTACTTGCTTAAAACCATGGTGAAACGCACATAAGAGTAGGCCTGAGATACTGGGTTTTTTTTTTTTTGTTGTTGTTGTTGTTCTCTGCAATACCAGACAAATCACATATTCCTAAAATTTTATTTTATTGCCTTGTTTGTAGGAGAGAAATCATTTTATTGTGGTAATAAAAGGGAGATCTGTGGCCATGTTGAGGTTTTCTTTATATTTGCCTTGTGGAACTTTAGGTAGCTTGGAGAGTAGATTTGTTTCAGATAAATGTTTGTATTGCTACATGTCACAAAATATATCTGAAATGTGTTGGTTAATCTGACACTAACCTGGGAACCAGCCATGACTTTAGTTGAGGCAGCACCACAGTTCTGAGTGTGTAGGTCCAGGTGAATCCTGCCCAATGACTCTTGTATCAGGGAAAGGCTTTGGTGTGCATTGTGTGTACTTGTTTTCAACCTGCACTCCAAGGACTCCCCTCAACCTCCCTCTTTCTCTCTTGACTGGGAGAGGGGGCAAAAGGTAACCAGTGTGAACTAGTCTGCCTGGAAAACACCAGGTACATCAAGGGGACACGATCAGACAGAATTTAGCAGAACTAAATGAAATACAGATTCCCAATTTAATATCTGGTTAGCTCTATAGACATAGTCATTGAAAAAAAACACATTAACTGGAGCTGCTAAGCCTTCCTTTGGTTAGTATTTTGGGCTTCTATTGGTTGTCTTGCATTCATTTTGTCCTCCATAAACAGAATCAGGAAATGTCACATTTCATTCAGAGTATTGTACCACAGTGGCTCCTCAAAGTAGCCATAAGGCTCTGTAAGTACAGCAGCACATCTTGGGTGCTTGTTCACCTGGGTGTGTTCAATAACCGGAAAGTCTACATCTCAGCCCTTAAGCTCAGCAGTACCTCATCCTTCAGATACTTGGTGACCTTTTAGATATTGCATACCCTTGATGGCCTGGGCAGTTTCACATGTGTTCTTAAGTGAATGTGAAGATTTGAGCCTCTTGATTTGCACAATTTTGTGGGGTTTTCTGGGTCGAGAGAGTAGAGAACCATTTTCACAGGTCACCTCAGGCCACTCGCAGGGACTAGAATCTATGTTCTGTGGGGGCATGAAATGTGTATTTTATGTCCTCTCTATTGTAGCACCTCAGACAGTGCCTGGCACGCTGGCCCAGGGCTGGGAGCTGAGGTGGGCCTTCCAGCATTGTCTCTGCTTAGCAGTTTTGCTTGCTTTGCACAAATCCTTATCTCTGGGCCTTGGTCTCCTTAGACACTGAGGGCATTTGCCAGGATAATCCCTGAGATCCCTAATTTCTGTTATTCCTTGAACAATAAAGATATCACAGTTGTCACTTTGAGTTAAATAGGATAGTGTTACAAGAGTGTCATTATCCTAATTTCTCTTTTATATGCTAACAAACATTAAATAACTGCTGGATACTAAAATAAACAATACCTTTAGATCCCTGATTTTATTATTTCAAAATATCCAATTATAGACAACCTCTAAATACAACTCACAAGTAATTCTTTTATTAAGGCAATTGAATTGTGAGAATATTGCACTGAATTTTATAGCTACTGGAAAATAAAATAGTCTTATGAATGTAAGATTTACTGCTTCTGTTTTATAAAAGATTTCAAAAATCTGTGAATTAGTAGTTTGGCTTACATAAAATATAGGAATCATTGTTTTTAATGTGGTTACTTTAAAAAGTAATTACAGAAATTAAGTGGTTTAAAATATGATTATGAAAATCTTTACATTTCAGCATGGTTATGTAAATACCTATTTTAATTCTTTATAAAAGCTGTATTAATAGACTATTACATATATATTTATGTAAGTAAAAATCACTGTGGTTGTAATGAAGCTGAACTATCATTTGTGTTCCTTTGACTTGGATATTACATAATATTCTTTATCCCTTAGTTCTATTTCCTGCCGTAAAAGCTCTTCATGGCCCAATGAATGAGAATAAATCTAGTCTAGGGGGGTTTATGAGTAGCAATCTTTGCATTCCATAGAACTAGCAGTCAGTGGACCACTCCCGGGTTAAAAACCAACTTGACTTATTTCTTTGTGTTTCTAGGTGTGTCTCTGGCCTCAGTGGCTTCTGAGAGTGACTATGCTATCCCTCCGGATGCCTACCCCACAGATGTGGGGTGCTCACAGCCTGAGCACAAGCTCCCCAAAACCTGCTCGTCCTCCAGTGACAATGGGAAAAATGTAAACAGTGAGTTAGAGTTTTAAAAAATTAGTGAATCAGTTTGATCCTCAAAACTGAGTGTTAATTTTTTAATTAGGAACAACTGGAAAAATCTGGCTATCTACTAAAAATGAGTGGGAAGGCCAAGACTTGGAAGCGGAGGTGGTTTGTTCTGAAAGGAGGCGAATTACTTTACTACAAATCTCCAGTGAGTGGAAAGTATTTGCTATGTAGAACTGAATTCCTCAAACTATAAAACTCCTAAATGATTTACTTCCTTGTAATGCAGTTAATTCTTCAGTGACTAGTGTTCTTTTTTTCGAATGTCCTTAACAAGATAGTAACATTTTTTTCTTCAAGTACTTGCTCCATGAATTTTTCTAGGTAACACATATGAATTTAATGCAAAAATTCAAAAAGTTACAGTTGTTGGCATAAATAGGTTAACGATATAAAACATTTGTTATTACTACTACAGTTGCTCTTTTTACATTTGGCTTTCTTCCTTTCATGCAGAGCGATGTAATTAGAAAACCCCAGGGCCACATTGAACTTAGTACATCCTGCAGTGTTTTAAGAGGAGATAACAAACAAACAGTTCAGGTACATGTGTTTATTTATTTATTTACTTATGCAAAATTCAATCATCAGTCATTGAAGCTACTGGAAAAGAGATTGGATGATTCAGTGTTTTCTTGATCCAGTGTGGGGTGAGTCTGATGTTTAAAGGTATATAACACTCCATGGGCTTTTAGTTAAAACTTAATTTAAGCTAAGCTTATGTTGGGTAACTTTCACCATAACTTTCTTTGCTTTTTCTTCCTTTATGACCTTCTTTCCACATATTTAATCTTTTTTTTAATTTTTAAAAAATTTTTATTTGTTTGGTACAGAGTCTTGCTCCATAGCTCAGACTTGTAGTGATCCTCCTGTCTCAGTGTTCCCAGCACTGGTATTACAGGCAGGTGCCACCACTCCATATTTCTGTGGCTAGCACAGCATGTCGTACCAGGGATCAAACTCAGGTCCTTGTGCATATCAGGCAGATGCTTAGACAGCTGAGCTATCTCCCCAGGCCCCACATCATTCAATCTTGTAGGTATTTTCAGGTCTCAAAGTGTCAACCTGTTTTAGGGAAGATTTATCTGATAAATGAATCCCAAGTAAGATAGTAATAGAATGTGTTACTAATAGCACATTCAGGAGTGTTTGTATTTTTTTAATCTTTGAACTTGATGGGAAAACTGTTAGTGAGTACCAAGACTATCTTGACCAATCATGCCAGAGAAATAGCCATTGGCCAGCGGGCCCATCTTGCCCAAACCCTGTTAAATTAAAAATAAGGCTTTTGAGATAGTGTGGTATGTGTATGATTTCAGTTCAAATGCTTTTATTTCTGAAATACTTTCAATAACTTGTATTTTCTTATTTTGCTCCTTTGGAGGGTGGAAGATACCACTTTCCAGAAAGGTAAATTACCAGTGTTCCCAGGGGACTAAGAAATTCTCAAATATTTAGAAGGGTGAATCAGGGAAGGCTTTGGCTTAGAGCACTGCTGTTAAGAATCATTTGTAAGCTTCTAAATTATTTGGAAAATTTGCAATGTGTTCAATACACACACATCGAAAAATTGTGAGTTTATTTTATTATTTGTTACTTTCAAGAATATTTTCTTGTGCTGTGTGCATGGTCTTCCCATCCTGCTTATGTTCATTTTTTTGTTTGCTAAAATTGTACTGTTGTAGTCTTGTCATTCTGCTGCTCATTTCAGCCAGTAACCTTGTAGCGTGTTTAATGGAGAAAATGAAAACATAATAAAGATACAAAATCTTGACCCTAAAATGTAATATATAAGAAATTAAACAAAAGTAAAAACAAAATCATTTCAATAAAAATTGAATTATAATATTCAGAAACTAGGTAATGTATTCTAAATTATTATAGAATCATTTACTTAGAACTTAGGATTTAAGGCTTAGCATGTTTGCTTCCATGTTAAGTACTGATATTTGAAGAATGGAGAAATAAAGTTAATAATCCTAAACCTTCACATTTACTTCTCTTCTCCTCTTCTAGCTGACCACTGAAAAACACACATACTACCTGACTGCAGATTCTCCCAATATATTGGAAGAATGGATTAAAGTGCTGCAGAATGTTCTTCGAGTACAGGCTGCTAACCCACTATTCCTGCAGTCTGAGGGCAAGCCATCGGTGAGAGGACTGCTCACTAAGGTAAAACTCACACACTAACGTACAGCAGTGTTCCAGGCAGCTGCTTGAATTAGAGCCTGGATTCTGGAAAGTGCATAGCAGTGAATATATGTGTTACATATCCTTCTTGTTTATGGTTTGGAAAAGTGTTTTAAATATGATGCCCAAGACAAAAAAACATAAAGATGAAAACTGACCAGTTTTACCACAATGCATAAAAATGTAAATTTTCTATTAAAAATTCTAAGGCCAGAGTTTTAAAAGGCAGATGGAAAACTTGGGGAAAATACTTGAAAAAGGGTGAGATCCAGTTAGTAACCTTAATATTCAGCAAATGTTTTCTGATTAGGAACAGTTTTCACTGAGGGAGGGGAACAGCAAATGAGACAATGAGAGAGAAGCAGAGACAGGAAATGTGCACGGTCCAGCACCAGGAAAAGGATTTTATCATCACCAGTAATTTTTTAAAGTACAAATTGGAATAACAGTATCATTTTAAAAAATCTTATGAAAGAAAAGATTTTTTTAAAAAATGTATTTGGTTGTTACTACATCATAGCTGAGACTCGAGGTGATCCTCCCGTTTTCAGCTTCCCCAGCTCTGGGATCCTAGGCATGTGCCACCACGCCAGCACTCTGTGGCCGGCTCAGCCAACCCTGGGGATGGGATGCTGGGGATGGCACCATGGTCCTTGCGCTTTTCTAAGTTTGCCTAAGCAGGTTCTTCAGACTACTGAACTATCTTGCTGGTCCCAAGAAAATATTTTTTAAAAGTTTTGAAACCTAGTATTTACACATATAAATAAATCTGCTACGGTGCTGGGAATAGTGGAACACGCCCATAATCCCAGCACTTGGGAAGCTGAAGCAGGAGGACTGCCATGAATTTGAGACCAGCCTGGGCTACATAGTGAGTTCAAGGCCAACCTAAATTACAGAATAAGCTCCTGTCTCAAAAAAAAAAAGAAAATCTGCTATGAGACTATATGGTTATAGAAAGCAATTGTGCAATGTTGTCTTGGCCTGTGCGGTAACCTCGTAAATAGCTCTGGATGAACAAGCATCAAATATTTTAAAAATATGTTATTTGATCCAGCAGTCTCAGTTCAAGAAATTTATCTTTAGGAAATGGCCTTCATTTGCAAAAGATTTCAGCATAAACATATCCATTACAGCATGTTTTCTTTTTCTTAGTTTTATTTTATTTTTTTTATTTTTATTTTTTTTGTCTTTTTTGAGACAGGGTCTCACTATGCAGTTCAGGCTGGCCTTAAGCTCACTTTGTAGCTCAGGATGGTCTTGAACTCACAACAATCCTCCTGCCTCAGCCTCCTGAGTGCTGGGATTACAGACATGCGCCACCATGCCCGGCTTCTCCTAGTTTTAATAATGAGGTTTAATTAACATACTATGAAATACACGATTTTGAAAGAGAATGCCACTATACTAAGATATACAATACTTATTGCACAGCATGGTTGTAATAAGTAGAGATCACCTTAACGTAGGGTTGGGAATAGTTTAGATAAATTTTTACACAATCATATAATACTTTACTGTGTGGCCTTTTAAACATTAAAAAATGTTTAATGCTATAGCAGTATACTGTGATGTATTTGTCAGGTGAGGCATGAAGTATAGTATTCTTATCTCATTTTTCATAGAAAAATGTCTGCAAGGAAAATATTCCCAGATATTCTGGTTATGCCTGTGGGACTTTATTATATAATTTCTGATTTCTATTCTCTAACTTTTTTAGAATTCATAAATGTTGACTAGTATTATTTTTGAAGCACATATTGAGTGCAAGCATTTTTTTTTACAAAAGATCATTAGTTCCTACTTTGTTGAGTTGTTATTTGCTGTGAAATTAAAAATAATTCTACATGTCAAAAACAAGTAGAAAATCTCATGCAATATCAAATCACTAATAGATCTCTATTTGGTGCGTACAACAAGTTACGATTTTTAAAGCCACCTGAATGGTTTGGCAAATGGATAGTAGGTGGCATCACTTGTTATAAATCATCATCAATTACTAGAATATAGCAAAGTTAATGCATAGGAAGAACATTTTCAATATGCAAATTCATTTATTTAAAAAAAAGCAGTGACTGCCTGCGGAAGACAGCAGTATGAACAGGGCACTGCCCCATCCTTGCTGGCATAAGCACAAGCTTTTTAAAATGATGTATGAGCACTGGGGAGATGGCTCAGTAGAATAAGCACTTGCTTGGAAAGCACAAGGGCCTGAGTTCAATCCCTGGTTGTGCCAAAAAATAAATAAATAAAATAAAATGATGTATGAAGAGTGCAGTTATTGAGGCGTATCATGCGGTTACATAGAAACAATTTCGGCAGTTGGATCCCCAGTGGCTTTGCCGAGTTTTGCATATGCTGAACCTCTGAGGAGGAGGAGGAGTTAATTATAGCAAATGGCATGAAAGGTACCTCAGGCTCTAGGAGACAGCATGAATTAGAGGTACAGTCTAGAAGCGGTACCACCTGCACTAGCCACAGGTCTTCTGGAAGGAAGGCTGGAGTGGTCCAGTGGTGAGACCTGTTTTTCTTTTGTTAGTCACTTGGTCTTCATCATGAAGGCTGGGTGGAACTCTTCCTGGGGCCTTGGCATATCTGTGTTGCTAACACGGTACTCTGCTGACAGGAGAATGAAGTTGCGGGAGATGAGTAGGGGCTCTTGGAATATTTGGGGGAATGGTTCCTGTAAGAAGATGAAACTCTGAAGTGGTCATGGAAAAAGAGGATTAATTTAAATAATGATTGGAAGAAAATCTATGGTTTGATTGGATTTGGGGTTGGAAAGTAAGAGAGCGGAAGTTGGTGCCAGATAAAGAGAGGCTGGAGAGGGAAGCAGTTATAGGAAGGTTGAGAGGATACTTAGGAACACATTAGAACTTGTGAGAACATCTTAATTAGGTCTGCATCAGAGGGAAGGGCGAGGTTCGAGAGAAATATTTGGGGACTTAGCATTTATACCAGTTGATATTACAAAATGAGAAAAATCATTCAGAAAAAAACTGTGTAGCATGCACAAAGAAAGAGGCTGTAAACGGAACACTTGAATTTCCAAAATTTCAGGGCCTGTAAAGAGGCTTTATGAAGAACCCTGGCAAGTAACACCATAGAGACCAGGGAGCAGAATGCTCGGCCTCGGGGTAGTGATTGCAGTGTCACACATGGAGTATTCGGAGTACATTGCCAGGGACTAGAGGGGTGGAGAGAAATGAACAGGTGCAGTATTTGAATTTGGAGAGCTATTTATTCTTTCTAGCATGTTAGAAAACACCAAGCTAGGGCCAGTGAGATAGCTCAGTGGCGTAAGTGCCTGCCTGACAAGTGCAAGGTCCTGAGTTTGATCCCGAGTGTCCCCACCTCCCCCCCAAAAAATGCATCAAGCTAGAGGGAGCATGGAGGATAGGGGAGGGATATCTAGGATGGAAAGATATGAGCTTTGAATTTACAAACTGAGGAGAAGACAGGACAGAGGAGAGATGAAGGCTAAGAGCAAGAGGGGGGGCTCTATGGCAGGGTCAGGCTAAGGAAAGCAAGGAGGCAGGTGGCTGAATGTCTGTCTTGTAGGACAGAGGGCGATGCCCTGTCTCTTGTCCTCTGTGCCTTGGTGAAGCTTACTCCATGAGACAGTGTCCCTTATGGAGAGGAGGTGAAGGGTTGTGCACAGTCATTTTTTTTTTTTTTTTTTTTTTTTTTTTTTTTTTTTTGGCAGAACCAGGGATTGAACTCAGGCCCTTGTGCTTGCCAGGGAAGCACTTATTCCACTGAGCCATCTCCCTGGCCCCTGTGCACAGTCATTAATGGAAGTAAGATATCTCCAGGGCAAGTAGGACTGATGAGTGTTACTGAGGACTTATTTGACTTTAATGCCTTGAGTTCATATTGAATGTTTTTCTCTGGTAGTTTCAGATGCCTAGAAATAGGAATAAAGCATGTACATGGTGGTGATATGAGCACAGTAGTTCTTTTTACTCCTAACATTTTATTACACAAATTTTCAAATATGAAAAATGGAAGAATTTTATAGTGAATAGTCACTATAACACTTAAATGCTACAATTAACTTTTTTTTTTTTTTTTTTTTTGTGGAACTGGGGATTGAACTCAGGCCCTTGTACTTGCCAAGGAAGTGCTTAATCCACTGAGCCATCTCTCCAGCCCTACAATTAACTTTTTAATTGCTCTGTTACTGTCTGAGTCACTTTCTTGTCTCTTGGAGAAAAAATTCAAGACCAACAGTCCAAAGGAGAGGGGTTTTTGTTTTGGTGCTTGATTTTTAAAGGATTCAGCTCATATTTGCTGGTTTCAAGGCTGGAAGGGTATGGTGAGAGGGACTGGTGATGGAAAGTTGCCAAAGAGTCAGAAGAGAAGGGAGGAGCGGCTGAGTGAGAAAGGCATTCCAGGTCACACCCCAGGGACCTGCCTTTAGTCAGGCCCCATCACGTAACGGCAGATCAGCTCTGAGCTCATCCATGGTCTGAGTCACTAATAAAAGTGACTTTCACATGATCCCTTCACCCTCCAGACACATGAAGCTTCTGGGGGACAGATCTAAACCTCAACAATCGCGTAGCCCTGAAGATGGTGATTGGAAATGAGTGCTTTATTATGAGAATTTTCAGAGATATAAAAGTGAAAGAGAATACTTTAATCATTTACTTTCAGCAGTTATTAACAGTGGCTGATATTATTCATAGAGCCCATGGAGCCTTTTCTGGCCAAATGGAGATGAAGTTTGGGGAGTGTGTTGTTAGAAGCATAGAAATGCAATTTAAGCATTGGTGTTGGAGCAAGAATAGTTTTGTGATCAAACATGGATCTCAGGTTGGTGGAGAAAGAAGAGGCCAGGAAAGAACAAGAGATTTGAATGAAGTGGAAGGATCTGGGGACTTAAAACCTGTAGAGAAAGTCAAAGAACAGTGGTGCAAAGAGTAGA
The DNA here is from genome assembly GCA_004027165.1 of Ctenomys sociabilis. Taxonomy (NCBI): domain Eukaryota; kingdom Metazoa; phylum Chordata; class Mammalia; order Rodentia; family Ctenomyidae; genus Ctenomys; species Ctenomys sociabilis. The sequence goes on along the minus strand of PVKA01000003.1, from coordinate 301,383 downwards.
GGAGGTGAGAAGAGGGTAAGGTCAGGGAATGGTATGTAAAATACAGCAGTGGGGCAAACTCAGTGGGTATGTGTGTGGAAGAACTGGGTGTGGCCACAGAGGTGGGTGACAAAACTGGAAGGATGGCCAGTGTCATTGGACATGAAGAGAGCAAGGGTGTGGACAGTGTGGCAAGCAGGCCAGGCCAGGGGCTCGGGAACCAGGCTACCTAGGCATGGATTCTGACTCTGCTGTTCATCAGCTGTGTGACCTTGACAAAGTTACTTGTGGACTCTGGGTCTTAGTGGCCTCGCCTGTAAACTGTGGATAATAACAGTGCCAAGCTCCCAGGGTGTCAAAAGGAGTAAATGGAGATTAAACATATGAAGGGCATCCAAGCAATACCCGGTGTGTCACAAGCATTCAAAAAAATGCTAGCACTTGTCATGAGCATTTTACCTAAGCATTGAAGTTAGCAAGGCTGGTAGCAGGATTTGTGAAGGAGAATGCTAGTCTTGAGAACACAGGAAGACAGGAGACTCTGGAAGTTTATGCTATCTGTGCTGACGAAAGCTCGTTGGGATATGAAGTTCAAAAACAGAACTTCCAGGAAGTACCTTTGCTATGAATACAGAGTAAAAAGAGATTATTTTTTCAATTAGTTGGTTCTCTAAAGCCTTGATATTGGCTTTAAATCTTCATAAGGGTTCTTCTAGTAAAATGCTTTATGCTGTAAACATATGAAGATAGGCATAGCTTTCTTTATTTGTAGCTCTCCAAAAGTGGCCATTGTTGTATGTTAAAGATAAATTGTTTTCAGAAGTACACTGACTAAAGGCAAAGGCATTACATTCCAGTTTTGAGACTTCTGTCTAGAGTTGTTTAAAGAAGGAAAAGACAAAATGAACTCTACATAAGAATATTTGTTTATGTATGTATGTATTTGGTACAGGGTCTCACTGCGCATCTCAGCCTTCTAGTGATCCTCCTGTTTGCAGCCTTCCCGCACTGGGATTACAGGTGTGTGCTGCCACACTCAGTTTCCATGGGTGACTCAGTGCACCCGGAGGCAGGGCCGGCACAACTTACATGTGGTGCTGGGGATCAAACCCTGGTTCCTGCACTTGCCTAAGCAGGGGCTTAGTCTGCTGAGTCTAGATACTAGATACTGTTGCAGTATAAGAGAGATTTGGCCTGGACAGTCTGCTAAGCTTTCTGGGCAGTCCAAGAATACTTAAAAGTGCCAGATATTTGTCTGTAAATATGTTTCCAAATTTAATTAAACTGAAACATGTCCAGCCAAATAAAACATTTTATTTTTGTTTTTGCTGAAGCAGCATTCTAACTCCCTTGAACTGTTAGTAGCAGAGTTGTTTGTTTAAGCCAGAGCTTCCTAAAGGCTGGCGTGGGTTTCTGGGTTTGAAAGAAAACATGTGTTTTACTGCTTCTCCTCTGGAAGAAGGGAGCATTTATTGTGCAACTGCTATGTTTTGTGTACATCGTTGCACTTGACCATTACACCAGCCCAGTGAAGTCTGAACAATCTCACGTTGTTATAATAAGAGAAAATTGTTACAACAAACCAGTCATCATGACTGCTGCCTTAGGAGGTATGTCCACTATGTGCAGAACTCTAACTTAAGCCAAGGTCCATCAGATCTCAAGTCCTGGCCTTTCCTACTAGTGATTTGCCTTCTGTAAAATTTACCATGGCAGTAATTTGTATTGTTCTGAATGTACCACTACAATTACTAGTCAGTTAAGTCACTACTCAGTTTAAGAGCCTCATCATAAGATCCTGCAAAACCTGCCTGGCTCCTCTGCCTCCTTCAGGGCCTTACTCAAGGTCTCCCAAGTCCTCTCAACCACCAAATTTCAAATCATACTGCTCTCTTCTCTACCCTAAACACTTTAGCTCCTCCTCAATCACATTTATCTCCGTGATTCACACCACCTTGGGCAACTGTGACAACAGCATGTGGGGCTGGTTAGTGGGCCTGTCCAGGCCAAACCCCTCTTACACTGCAAGAGCATCTAGACTCAAGGAAGATACTGGCAGGGCTTGATTGGCAGGACTACTGCAGGGGAATCTCAGGCAGGCATACTACATTCTTGGTCTAGGGTAATGGAGTTTTATCTCAGTATTACCTGTTAGTGGGAATGGGGTTCTTTGTGCTTCTCTAGGATGGAGGATATAGTCTGGACTGTTTGGTAAAAATCCTCAGTGCCTATGCCTGAGCAGGACAAGGGCCTGTAGGAACTCATAAAAGGTATCTTCAAAGCCACTAAATGATAATTTTCAGTTTAAATTTTGATGAAATGACTTTCACAAAAATGTATATAATTGGAAACTCTTTGTGTTCTTGATGAATTATAGAATATAATGCTGTTTTTCTGTCTTTTCTATGAAGCTGTGTGCTCTTTGCAGATTTTATCTGTTTTATATCTGCTTATCCAGGACTTAAACCAGTTCTGACTGGTCAAAGTCAAAAGCTAGATTCAAATCTGCCTCTCACTTAATGTAGTGCCAGACATGTGGAAAGTACTCACTCTATAGTAATAGCTTTGAACAGAACTTAACTTGTATGATTACTTCTAGGTAATGCATCAAATGTTTTGAATGAATGTGTCTTTTACATTAGGGAAATCATTATAATTCTTTATGTTTTCATGATTATAATTCTAACATTAGGATGCTGAGGGAGACACAAGCTTATTAGAAATCTATATGAATTAGTTGATATGTAAATTATGAAGTATATTTCCTGTGATATTGCCATCTTTCCTTAAGCCTTCTTGGGCCTAGTGCTTAACATTTAGGAAGCCTTCATTGAAATTTGCATGGTGAGCTTCAAAGCAAACATGCTGGGCTGCTGCTGTCCTAGGTGAACCTTAAGCAGCATATGGATAGTCCACTTGGAAGATTACTTACATCGTAGGCCACCTAGATATCTGGAGAAATTAAAGCAGAATATATAAGCCATTTTTCACGTTTCCAGAATTCTGAGCTACATATGCCATTCATTGAAATATAATTTCAGGTAAAACATGGCTACTCCAAGAGAGTCTGGTGTACACTCATAGGAAAGACATTGTATTATTTTCGCAGTCAAGAAGATAAGGTAAGTATATTATTTTAATATTGATTAGAGGATTCTGTTATGCTTGCTAATCGCTTTCATTCTTTGGTTGCTAAGTAATACTTTGAAATTTTTGGTAAAGTTAAATCTTGGTGTTAAATATAATCCTGAAGGAATCAACACTTATCATCAAAAGTCCTGATTCTTAATTTAAGCCTTACCAGCAGTTAACTAATGTAGCATCTAAGATGAAGCAGTGAAGGTCTTCTTGTGCCCCACCCCCACTATCACTTTGTCATGTTTCCCCACTTGTTACAAATGGGATAAGATTGGGAGAAAAAAGTGAGCTAGGAAAGAAGATCTGAGGAGGGGTTTTGGGTACCACTTATGATTTATATCCCATTTATTCATTTTAAATTAGTCTCCAACACCCCCCCATTGGAGTTTTCTTATTCACTTTCTGAGTAAAACTATGAAATGTCTGCCAGTGAGTGGCATGCCCAGCCAGCCTTGGGGCACCGCTTGTCACCCTGGGGTCACTGAAATTGTAATAAGTGAGCCAACATGGGCCGTGAATAATGTGCAGAAAATAATCATGTCAGCTGCACACAATAGCAGCCTACGACTGGTTAGATTGTTAATGAGACTCAATTTCTTGGTCTACTGGCCATGTGTGTCAGTGAAGAGACTCCCTTTTCACAGACCACACTGTTGGCTCTAATCATCTGTATTTAAAACACTTGCCATTGAAGGCCAGCTAGATAGCTCAACAAACTAAACCCCACCCCTGACACACTGAGCGGGAGACTGGGCATGGTGGTGCATGCCTGTAATACCAGTGCTGGGGAGGCTGAAAACAGGAGGTTGGCTATAAGTCCAAGCTGCATAGTGAGACCCTGTACCAAATACATAAAAATAAATAAATAAAACACTTGCTATTCTATGGCATAGGAGTTAACACATAACATCTATTAAAAATAATGCTTCAGAAAAAATGTAAGAAATTATGTATAAATGGTACCTAAATAAGTACAGGGCAACACTGTATTCAAGATCATCCTAACATATCAGTCAGGCAAACAGAAGCTACTCTGTGTAGTTCACCTATAAAGTCTTAATACAAATCAGGTATGGTGGTGCACGCCTGCAGTCCCAACACTTTAGGAGGCTGGAGCAGGAGGACTGAAAGTTTGGGTACAACCTGGGCAACTTAGAGATTCAGCAAGACCATTTGTCACAATAAAAATTAATTAATGAATTCTTTAAAAGGTTGGAGGGATAGCTCAGTATGAAAGCCCTGAGTTCTACCCCCAGTGGCACCCCTGAAACACAGCATGAGTATAGAATTGCGGGCATATATGACATGAAAAAAATTACACATTTTATGTAACTTTTAGAAAAATTGAGGGAGTAGAGGGCAGAAACTGCACTGCAGACATCAGGCCCTGTGGCAGGAAGTCCTCTAGAGTTCCCTGGAAGCCTCTGCAGAGCTCACTGTGTCCAGACATCTGGCTGCAGAGTGCTGCAGGAGACAAGCCTTCTCTCATCTTTATTGCAGAGTCTCTTCCAAGAAAACCCTAGTTTGGAGCAGTTCAGGTTAGGAGAGTCTGATACCTGCATTGTCCGACTACTGTCCTGACACCATGGGGACACCTGCCAAGCGGGTCAGGGTGCTGAGTTTTAATTCCCAATGTGTCACCTCCAGCTAAAAATATGCGTGGCACCTTGACCAGAACTGTACCAAAAGAACTGTGCCAAAATGCTGCATGGCCTCTGTATTAATGGAGTAAAGGGTAGTTTGTTTCCTTCTCTTTTTTTTGGGGGGGGGGCGGAACTGGGGATTGAACTCAGGCCCTTTGCTCTTGCCAAGGAAGTGCTTATTCCACTGAGTCATCTCCCCAGCCCCTCGTTTTTTCCTTCTTTTCACGAATATCTTTCTATAATTGCCAAGTGTTTCTATGAAGTATAAATGTAAGAAATTACATATAAATGGTAGCCAAGTAAGTACAGGGCAAGCATTGATTGCAGAAGAAACTATTGAAAATGTAGATAAATAACAGAAATCCATTAAAGTTGTTAGAAAAGTCTTGAGAATACATTTGAATCTGTATAGGACCATTTTCTTTTGTGCTGTAGATATTTCCAAAATAATTTTGAAATCTGGATCAGTGCTTTTATTTTTTATTAAGTCAAAATACTTGAAAGCAGTAGTTCCATTGACTATTTTGGCATGTGCTTTGGTCATATGAATAACCATGTTATGGTGGAGAAGGTACAGATTTTCTTAGAATTGATGGGGTTGGAGCATAAAATTAGGATACTATTGTATTGTATTATCATAGTAGATTAATTTTCATCCTTGCATCTTTAAAATCCTACTTTTTATTTAAGAATGTAACTTCTGCCTTGTTTTGCCTTTGATTTACTACCTTTCTTGTCCCAAAAAGTAAATTTTTCATTTTTCCTTTAGAAGAAAATGACTTTATTCAATGCCAAGTATACTGCTTTGCACAAACTGTTTAGTAGATAATTGTTATTAATTAAATGTAGAAAATCAGGTTTCTCCTGAAAGACAGTGCATTTAATTAATCAGCTATTAGGGAGATACTGGTGAATTCCCTATAAGATACCCAGGAAAAGCTGCACTAAGATGCTAACACTTTCCCTAGGTCCTGAGGGAAGGTGAAGAGCACTCAGGAGCACTCCAGGCCAGGGCAAGAGCCCAAGGCAGGAAAAGGCTAGTGAGGGGATCTCTGCGAGGTCAGAGTCTGTTAGGAAGAAAATAACAGGAGACGGGTGCAGAGTTGGAGTGCCGTCTGAATTACATGGGACCTTAGAGGTCAAAGTAGAAAATCTAGCTTCTTAAAGGATGTACAGTTTTACGTCTGCTTTTGTATACTTTTCAGTTGGCCTGAGAATTAAATTAACATAAAACAGATTGCAGGAGAAAAGTGTACACATTTTTTTTTTTTTTTTTTGTGGAACCAGGGATTGAACTCAGGTCCTTGCACTTGCTAGGGAAGCGCTTATTCCACTGAGCCATCTCCCTGGCCCGAAAAGTGTACACATTTATTTAATGTAAGTCTCATTGAACACTGGACCCTTTTATGGAAATGAAGAGCCAAAGACATAGAGTTGAACCCTTACAAATTGAACTGGGCAAAGAACACGCGACCCCAGAAGGCATCTTTTAAAACAACAGAGCCATGAAAGGCTGAAAATATATGAAAGGCAAGGGGAGTTGGGCTAGGATCACTGATTGGGTGAAGTGACAGCAATAGGAGGGATGGTGCAACTAGCCTTGCTCCTGCGAGTTTCCCTTGGTCTCAACTTCCTGTCCTTGCCAGTAAATTGTTTTGCTTTTGTTATAGGGAGGATTTCTTCCATATGCGAGTCTGATCTCTTGCCTTTGGGAAGAAAAACAGGAGGATCAGCATGCCTTTCATGGCTCTGTTGTTTTTAAAAGATGCCTTTATTTCAAAATAATCCAGATGCCAAAATGATGCCTTCTGGGGTTGCGTGTTCTGCCACCCTTGAGCTTTTGCTCTGAGTGAGGTGAGGTCTGGAGCCTTTTCAGCAGAGCAAGCAAGTGGTCTGGCTTCTACTTAGAAATAAATGGAAAGGAAGGAGCATCAGCCTACCATAGTCAGGAGGCCCTCACAGTAACCCAGGCAAGAGGTGGCTTGTGGGAGTGGTGGCATTGGGGATCTGAGACAGTCTTGCTGACAGAATTTATTGAGTGGAAAGGTCTGAAGGATGAGAGAAGGACAGGGTCAGCAGAGATGCCAAACTTTTGTTGTAAACAGCTAGAAAAATGAAGTTTTTCACAACTGACCTGAGGAGGGCTGGGTGAGCAGGGTGTGGGGGTGAACTTACAAGGTAAATTGAGATGCTGTCAAACCTCTAACAGAAATCATGAGTCTGGAGCAATCCATTTGAGAAAAGCTAACATGTTCTATGATGAAAGCCAGGAGCTTGGGTGAGATCACCCAGGGAATGAGTGTAGCTGAGAGAGAGTCCAAGCACTGCACCCTGGGACGCAGCCCAAAAGTGTGTGATGGTAGACAGCCAGTGGTCAGAATGCACCCTCGCAGAACTGCAGTTGCAAGCCTGGCCAAATGTTTTAGAAGTTATGAATCTGAAGCACACTGTATTTTTCTAGAATAAATGTACTTAATTAAAGTAAGAGTTTTAAAGCAAATATGGTATATATCAAACATGGCAGATATATTTGCTTTGGTCACTAAAAGGTAGATAAAGTGTTACATAAATTCGCTCTAGGATGGTTTTATTGCCTTTAAATTAAGAGACAGACAATTATTACATTGTTTTGGGATATACTGTATATTTTAATGGCCTTTGAACACTCCTCATTTGCTGGGTTCTGGGATGAGAGTTAATCTTTGTGCTGGTTGTCTACTTTTGTTATTTTTTTCTATGAAAGGTTTTTAACCCTTTTCTTAAGTTCTTTTTATCCAGCAGCTTAGTCAAATAACTGATCAACTCTGTAGGTCAAACAAATCATCTTTTCTTTTACTGAATTAATATTAATTATATGAATAGGTAATGAATCATTTTAGTCTAACCGAATAATCTGCAGCGCTGCTTCTTGCTTTTTCCTACAAAGTTAGTCATCCAGGGGACTGGATATTATTCTTTTATGTCACTGCTGGGCTTACTGGTTGTTATTACATTTGTAGCAAGACAAATAATCTTATGGTTGCCTCAGCATTTGATTTTTAAAAAGTTAGGCTCATTGGATGTGGTGGCACTACCCATAGCCCCAGCACTCTTGGAAGCTGAGTCAGGAAATTACAAGTTCAAGCCCAGGCTGGATAATTTAGTGCCTTCATGAGACTCTGTCTGAAAATAAAAAATAAAGGGCTAGAGATGTACTTTAGTGTGAAGATCCTAGATTAAATCCCCAGTAACACGCACATGCGCACACACAGAGTATGCCTTTTCAAGGTAAAAATGAAAGAATCACAAAACCTTTTAGCGGAAAAAGACTTAAAAAGTAACTCCCTTGCAATGGCTGACATTCGTTTTAGTTTCCTCTAGGTCAGATCAAACTGTGGGAGGCAAAAGTTGAGGAGGTGGACAGGTCCTGCGATTCTGACGAGGATTATGAAGCCAGTGGCCGCAGTCTGCTCTCCACCCACTATACTGTCGCTGTCTACCCTAAAGACCAAGGTCCGACTTACCTCCTAATTGGATCCAAGCATGAAAAGGTAGTGCTTAAAAATGTGTTGATTAAAATGATGGTTGATTTAAAATGATGTAGACTAATAATATTCAGCTACTGGTAGATAATACGTAAATCAATTTTATGGAAAAGAAAGAATTTTGCTCAAGGCTCTCAAGAGTATTTTCAGAGATTCTTTGAAAATGAACTTTATTTGATTGTTATTTCAGTCTTTTTTTTTTTTTTTGTCTTGTTGAACTCACAACAATCCTCCTGCCTCAGCCTCCCGAGTGCTGGGATTACAGGCCTGCACCACCACGCCCGGCTTGTTATTTCAGTCTTGTTAAATGTCATCTCAGCCAGGTGTGGTGGCGCAGGCCTGTAATCCCAGCACTCAGGAGGCTGAGGCAGGAGGATTGTTGTGAGTTCGAGACCAGCCTGAGCTACAAAGTGAGCTTAAGGCCAGCCTTAACTGCATGCATAGTGAGACCCTGTCTCAAAAAAAAAAAGTCATCTCATGGCTGAATTAGCACATGACAGTGGAGGACAAAGGAATTCATGTAAAAATGTGGATCTCACTTGCTGGGTATTTTTGGTAAATCAAAGGCCTCTACCTTATATTTTTGACTAATCATTAATAAAATTTTGGTTTCAGTATAATTGAGAATTAGTTTATGTATTATATGTATGTATAGTCATATATATATATATAAAGAAGTTATTACAAATTAATGTAGAAGTATTAGATTATATATTTATCATATATTGTATGTTTATTATATATTAACAAAATTTGGTGTTAAGGTAAAATGTTGCTTTTTATCCCTAACATACAACAAAATATTTCCAAGTGAATTGAAGGCATTGAAGAATTCAATAAAATTAGTTTTTAAAAAAACCTTATCTAGCACCTGACAGGCTGAGGCAGGAAGATCACAAGTTCAAGGTCATCTTGGACTACATAGTGAGTTCAAGGTCAGCCTAGACTACCTTATCTCAAAAAAAGAAAAACAAGCCTTTAAAATTGTGTGTGTTGGTGCACACCTATAATCCTAGCACTCAGGAGGCTGAGGCAGTTCAAGACCAGCCTGGGCTACAAAGTGAGCTCAGGGCCACGATGAGCTGCATAGGGAGACCCTGTTTCAAAAAGACTTTATCTGATCTGTGAATAGAAGTGCTTTCTAAAAAAAAAAAGATCTCTTCTTATAGGAGACTGAGCTGCTAGTTAAACCCCTACCTCAGAGGCCAGCACTTGGGCTCTGATGCTTGTCTCTGCTGCTTCCCATTTGATTTGAGAGGCTTTGTTTTCAGCAAAAATTGGAAGAAGACTCAATATAGAACTTATTGCAGAGGCTCATGGCTAAACAATGTTTAGACTCATACTCAAATAAATGTAAAATTTTAAAAATGCTTTTATTATCTCTGAAATTATTGGAGATTTAAAAAATTATTTTAGTGCAACTGTAGTGAAGTAAGTACTCTCACACAGCACTGAAGAGAATATAAATTTGTGTATTCACTCTAGGAAGCACTTTGAAAGCACATGTCAAGAGTTCTGACAAGTTTTCCTGCTCTAGTAATGATCCATTATTTTTTGGAGAATGCATACTAAATAAATGTTTGTAACTGCTATAAAAGATTTATGTATGAATTTGTTGGCTATAATTTTTCTTTTTTTTTTTTTTTTTTTTTTTGTGGAACCAGGGATTGAACTCAGGCCCTTGTACTTGCCAGGGAAGCACTTATTCCACTGAGCCATCTCCCTGGGCCTATAATTTTTCTTTTTGTGAGAAAGACTCTTGCTTGTAGGCAGTCCTCCTGCCCCAGGCTCCCAAGTGCTGGGATTACAGGTGTGCACCATCATGCCTGGCTATTATGGTATTTTTAAAATAATTTCATCTCTGAAATACTTGAAACAAAGAGAATATAGCAAATATGAGATGTTGGATGTCATGATATTTCTATCAGTGAGAAATAAACAGCTAAGAGGAGGGTCTAAAGTGCAGGGGCTGCTTTAAGGGTGAGTGGTTTCAGACCTGCAGCCCTGCTCTGTCTACAGATACCATTGTGTGATTTGAATCAGGAATGAAATCTTCTGGGAGCTCAGGACAGAAACTTTTTTGGTCAAGGTGGCAGACAAAAGACAGCAGGCGCGAGTGCAGGGAGTCTGGGCCGCCCCTGCTAAAAAACAACCTGATGCTCAGCCAGGTCCCACTGCTGGGACCTGTCTCCACCAGACCCCTGGTCAGACCTGGAGGAACAAGGAGTGTCAGTAATCTGACAGAGCATATGTGTTCAAAGAACCCCAGCAGGTGGTGTGCAGAGCCCCAGAGCCCCAGTGATTGAGGAGGGTGTGTATGAAATCAGCCTGTCGCCTACAGGCATCTCTAGGTATGGCATCAGGGGTGTGCGGCTCTTTTCAGAGAATTGGACGTGTCTTCAGCATGAGGATTTGCTGACTCCAGGACTACCCAAGAGAATGTCCAATGGGTTTTCAGAGCACATCTTCAGGAAGATGTCCAGAATGGTTTTGAGCTAAATTGGCATTGTTGAAATAAGCAGCATATGGGTTGGGAAGGTAGCTCTGTGCTCTAAGCACCTGCCTGCAAGCACAAGGACCTGGGTTCGATCCCTAGTATCGCATGCCATGCCGGGCCCTGGAACCCCAGGTGCGGCCTCTCGGCCCTGGAACTGGGCATTGCGGTGCACCAGAAGCTGAGATAGGAGGGTCACAGCAAGTCTGAGCTGCATAGACCCTGTACCAAACAAACGAATAAAAATTTAAAATAAAAATAAAATTTAAAAAAAAGAAATAAACAGCTACTTACAGTTTTAACAATAAGAAATTGATTAAATAAATATGGTATAGCTACATAATAGGATAACCTATAGCTATTAAAATAACTTGTTATGTAAGGGCTAGGGAGATAGCTTGGTGGTCCAAGTGCCTGCCTGGCAAGTGCAAGGACCTGAGTTCAATCCCTAGTACCATATTCATGCTGGCTATGTTATCTCAGGTGTACTATGCCAGCTCTGAAACCAAGCATGGTGGTGTATACCTGTAATCCCAGCACTGTGGGGAGGCTGAGATAGGAGGATCACTATGAGTCGTAACTATATAGTGAGACCCTGTGTCAAATAAATAAATACATAAAAAATTTAAAACATAAACTTATTACATTACCCTATCATTCAGGAGGCTTAGGTAGGAGGATGGTGAGCTCAAGTCCAGGCTGGGTTACGAAATGACTTCAAGGCCAGTGGGCACTACATTGCAAGACTGTCTCAAAACAAAACTGTGTGTAACAAATTCCTAGCAACAGGGAATTTTTGTACTTTATTAATAAGATTCAAGAAATTGTATTTTAGTATGACAGCGATGAAAACATTTAATCTCCACATATATTTTCACAAAAGACATAAAAGATAATCTTTGGGGGGCCGGGGAGATGGCTCAGTAGAATAAGTCCTTCCCTGGTGAGCCGGGCCTGAGTTCAATCCCTGGTTCTACTGAAAAAAAAAAGATCATCTTGGGGAAGTGAAAAAAATTGGATATTATTTCCCTCTTTAAATGTTCAGGATTTCCTAAGTATTTTCTATGTATTGCTTCGGGAGTAAGATTTTAAATGGGGTAAAATTTATTATAGTGCTAAGAACAATGTTAGCTTGTATTTATTCTAGTCCCTTAAAATGTGTTACTTTTCTTAAGTTTGTCATGCTTTTCTAAGAAACATGTATAGAAAATAATAAAATGTGAACAAGGAGGAAAGGATAGTGCAAATGAGCCCACCTCAGAGCTTGCACTAAATGGCTTCTAATTGTTATTTTTATTATCATTTATTATTATTATTATTATTATTATTATTATTATTATTATTATTTTGTGGCTGGCTCAGCCCACCCTGGAAGCAGGGCTGGCGTGGCATGTGGTGTCTGGGATCAAACTGAACCACAGTCCCTAGGCTTGCCTAAGCTGGCGCTTTACACTGCTGAGCCCACAGGGCCCTCTAATTGTTATTTAAGAATTAAAGAAAGTGATTTCTTTTCCTTCTCCTGGCTCCCCACTGTTTATGCACATTATTTTCCTTCACTAATCAAAACTGCATCATTTCTAATACTATGCTCTGATTTTAAGGACACTTGGCTTTATCATCTGACGGTTGCCGCTGGAAGTAACAACATAAATGTTGGATCTGAATTTGAACAACTCGTTTGCAAACTGCTGAATATAGAAGGGGAACCTTGTAAGTCCAGAAGCATAAACAGCTTGCTTTGTGGTTTATGAAAGGAACTCCAAACTTCTTAGGCTGTTGGAGTTTTCGCTTTGTGGATTGTTGTTTACCCACCTTGTCATTATAGTGGGCCCAAATTGTCATTAGGGTTCCTAGGCTCCGGGGACATCACCAGTCCCCTAGGCGCTGTGTCCTGCTACACCCTTTGCTCTCTCCGCTTGGAATGCCCTCTTCCTTGGCAGACCTTACCAATCCGATGAAACCCCTGCGGGCCTCAGGAGACTCCTTCCACTCCAGGTCAGCACCTGACTCCCAAAATGAGCCAATCAGTATTAAAGTCATGTCCTGGTGCTCTTTGTTACTTAACTCCTTTAAAGCATTTGTAGCTTTGTATTGAAGTTATCTTTTACAGCCAAGGGATCCCAATGAGAATTTAAATTGTATCCTGTGCTTAAATACAGACTATATTTTACATACAGTGTAGAGAATAGGGATTTATTCACTGTTGGCTTTAGGAATCCCTTCTAGTTCCGCTTTATTTTTGTATCTTCTCCTCCTTGGCTCTTATGTATCCTCCCTCCTCCTCATACCTACCTAGGTCTTCACCTGTTGGCACATTGAAGCAACATGGCATTGCCCTGACATGTTGCAGGCCAGCAAATCAGAACCCCAGCTCTTCTACATTTTGTTTATCCAAAATCACAATGGCCTGGCAACTGGAAAGAAACAGCAGTACTAACATACCGAAGTTTCCCCCAACCTTTGTGATGAGAGTTGTGGGACAGACCTGGTAGAGCTTACTCTAGCGGGTTCCTTTAATGGGAAGCTGAAACAAGCAGATCACTCTTTTCTGTTCCTGTGCTCTCCTCTCCAGCCTCCCAGATCTGGAGACACCCCACTCTGTGCCACAGCAAGGAAGGAATCCTGTCCCCACTGACAACACTGCCTTCTGAAGCTCTGCAGACAGAGGCTATCAAGTTATTTAAGGTAAAAAAGATATGTTGAGCCTATTTTTAAAACTGAACCTAATTTAAAAAATGCTAATTTTGGTTATAAACTTTCACCCTCTCTAAGAATATTGGAACTATTAATGTTGTTAAGAAAAACCTACTGAAATAAAATTAGATGAATTTCATGTGCTTCCTGAATAATGATTTGAGATTTACTAAAACAGACTGCATGTGGTTTAGGACTTAGAAAATTTTGCTATCAAAAGATAGCATTTCACATTTGCTTCTCATATAGGGAAGATATTTCACATCACATTAGCCTCAGCATTGGGAGAGGACCAGCAGCCTCTTTCCTCTCCAGCTCTACCCTTAGATTCTTCTTTCTCAGGCTCTGTTAGAAATTAGTCATCAGACTGGGGAGATAGCTCAGCGGCCTAAGTGCCTACCTGACAAGCTCAATGTCCCGAGTTCAATCTCTGATACAAATGAAAAAAAAAAAAAAGAAACTACTGATCATTTAAAACTCTCCAGCTGTATCACTTTATTTTTTCAATTTTTGTTTTTGTTGGTACACATATGCAGTACATAGTTATATTCCTTGTGTTAAGTTGGTACACATACATAATACATCCTAATTTTTGTCCCCTCCCCCATTTCCCCCCCTGCTCCATCTCTTCATCCTCTTCCCTTTTCAAAAGATCTTCCTCTCTATTTCCTATTACCTGTATTTTTTGTTTTGTCTCTTTATTTATACTTTGTGTTTCTCATATAAGAGGAATCATAGGATATTTAAGCTTGTGTGTCTGATTTATGCTATGGTCACAAAGTGCATCCATTTCTGTACAAATGATTCAAGTTTATTGTTTCTTCCCCCCCATCTTTCTGAGACAGGGTCTTGCTATGCAGTTCAAACTGGCCTTGCACTCACTTTGTAGCTCCAGGCGGTCTCGAATTTGAACTGATCCTCCACAACACTCAGCTGAGTTTATCCTTTCTTATGGCACAGTAGTACTCCGTTATGTACAAATGTCACACTTTATTTTATTTTATTGAAGTACAAATATCAATGAGACAGTTTTAAGATACCTTGACAAGATGGATTTGATAAATTAATACATTGCAAACTTTTCATAATGTTTTGGTATCATAGAAGGTAATACATAATATTATACTTATAGACATTATTATAGCATATGTCTCTTATCAGTAAATTAAGAGAGTGTAGCTGTTTACTTATCTTATTTTTTTATACCTGAATTATATCACAGATTCAATAATTAATACTTTCTACCTTGTTATTTTCCTAGTGGTTGTCCATAGTACTAGAAGCTGACATAATATCTTGTCCAACCACTATTAGTGCAAATCTTGCTTCTCATAGAATTATGCAGAAGCACGGCATATTTATCCTAACTGTACTGTTTATACACATACATCATGATTCTTCCTTTCTAATGTCACACTTTTTTAAATCCATTCATTTATTGATGAACATACAGTTTCTTCCAAGATTTTGCTATTATGAATTTTGTGCTGCCATAAACATGGGTATATGTGTGTCACTGTAATGTGATGTTCTTAACTCTCTTGGAGTGGAATACCTAAATTGAATGGATTTCTAGGTTTTTTGAGGCATCTCATTACTGATTTCTGTAGTGCTGGTGCCAGTTTACATTCCTGCCAATAACGTAGAAGGACTTTCAGTTCCACCATCTGGGTGGAGCTACCACCAAGATGCAGATTTTCATGAAAGCCCTTATGGGGAAGACCATCGTGGTCGAGGTTGAACCCTCGGACACTATAAAAAATATAAAGGCCAAGATCCAGGATAAGGAAGGATTTCCTCCTGATCAGCAAAGGCTGAGCTGTGCTGGTCAACAACTGGAGGATGGACGGACCTTGTCTGATTACAACATTCGAAGAGAGTTTATTCTTCATCTTGTGTTGAGACTCTGTGGTGGTGCTAAGCAAAGGAAGAAGTCTTACACCACTCCCGAGAAGAATAAGCATAAGAGAAGGTTAAGTTAGCTGTCCTAAAATTCGAAGGTGGATGAAACTGGCAAAATTAGTCGTCTTCGTTGAGAGTGCCCTTCAGATGAATGTGATGCGGGAGTTTTCATGGCAAGCCACTTTGACAGACATTACTGTGGCAAGTATCTGACTTACTGCTTCAACAAACCAGAAGACAAGTAATTACGAGTTAACAAAAAACTTCAGCTAAAAAAAATAAAAATAATAATAATAAAGGGTTCCTTTTTCCTTGCAGCTTCTTTAGCTTTGTTATTGTTTGATCTCTTTTTTTTTTCTGGCAGAGTCAGGGATTGAACTCAGGCCATTGCCCTTGACTGGGAAGTGCTTATTCCACTGAGCCATTGCCCTGGCCCCTATTGTTTGATCTCTTGATGACATTCTTTCTGGAGTGACATGGAGCCTCAGTTTGCATTTCTTTCTTTTTTTTTTTTTTTGGTGGAATCGGGGATTGAACTCAGGCCCTTGTGCTTGCCAGGGAAGCACTTATTCCACTGAGCCATCTCCCTGGCCCTTGCATTTCTTTAATACCAAGAAATGCTGAACATTTTTTCCTGTATTTATTGGCAATCTGTACTCAGTGGGAGGCTGAGACAAGAGGATTTCTAGACAATGTTGGATTGTGTCGTCGAATTCAGGCACCTGAATTGGTTGGATGACAATGGAATGCCCATCTTTGACAGGTGTAGACAAAGGAAGGGATATAGAAAGGAAGAATCGCAGTGTGTGTGTATGGACAGTACAGTTGGGATAGATACGCGTGCTTCTGCATAATTCCATGAGAGGCAAGATTTGCACTAATAGTGGTTGGACAAGATATTATGTCAGCTTCTAGTATTATGGACAACCACTAGGAAAATAGCAAGGTAGAAAGTATTAGTTATTGAATCTTTGATATAATTCAGGTATAAAAAATAAGATACATAAACAGCTACACTCTCTTAATTTACTGATAAGATACATCTGCTATAATAATGTCTATAAGTATAATATCATGTATGCACCTTGTACGATACCAAAATATTATGAAAACAGTTTGTAATGTATTAATTTATCCGTCTCATTAAGGTGTCTTACAACTGTCTCATTGATATTTGTACTTCAATAAAATAAAAAAATAAAATAAAATAAAGAGGATTTCTGTGAGTTCAAGGCCAGCCTGAACTACATAATGAGACTTTGTCTCAATTGTTTTTGCCCATTTTTTGATTGGGTCTTTTCTGTGGCTGGGGTCTAATGTTTTTGAGTTATTTAGGTATTCTAAATACTACTACTCTGTTTGAGGTATGGCTGGTAGAAATTTTCGCATTCTGTGTGTCTTCACTCTGTGGATGGTGCCCTTTGTTGTACAGAGACTTTCTAATTTGATACTGATACAGGGAAACCTCCAAATGACACAGGAAGAAAAAATGATCTAAAAGGTACCTGGAATGAGTTTGTTTTCTCTAAAACTGAAGAACGAATTTCAGGAGCAAACTGAGGTTATGAGCAGAATATATTTATTGAGGGAAAGAAAGCTCCTGTCTGAAAGAGGGACAGGAGAGGAGTCACCTGAACAGGCTGTCCCCAGAAAGCTGTCTCTTGCAGGGACTTTTTGTTTTTGTTTTTGTCTTTTTGAGACAGGGTCTCAGTATGCAGTTCAAGCTGGCCTTAAACTCACTGTGTAGCTCAGGCTGGTCTCAAACTCGCAACAATCCTCATGTCTCAGCCTCCCGAGTGCTGGGATTATAGGCATGCACCACCACGCCCAGCCAGGGACTTTTATAGAGGAAAACCATGCAGTGAGGCAGGTCTAAGGTGGTAGAGAAGACATAGAACTTGCTTAGGTGGGCATGACGTGGGACAAAACTATGGTCAACCAGTGAGATTACAAGCACCATTGCTCAGGTAAAATTGACTAAATCCAGTACCAAATGGAGAAGCAAGTCATGTAGCAAGTGGGCATGAATTTGGGACAGGGTCTCTTCCTGTTGGAGGTTGGGCTCGTGACTCAATAGGGCTCTTTCAAGGTGATTGATACCTATGTAAAATCAATCCTTGATGCCCTTCCCTAGGGAAGTATGTAGCTGTATTTCCTCTTCTGTCTTGGTCTTGAGGTGTGGCCCATATGGGAGTGTCTGTCTCTTTCAAGTTGTAAAGTCGCCTTGTCTTCCATCTTATCTTGAGGGCCTGACCCTGTCTGACTGCTTATAACATTTCTATCTAATTCACCTGCCTATAACAATATGACCCCATTTGTTTATTCTCAGTACTATTTCTTGTGCAATTTTGGTTTTGGTCAAAAAGCCCTTGCCTGACCTATGTCTTCAAGAATTTTACCTGAAGGGGCCTGAGGAGATGGCTCAGTAGAATAAGTGATTCCCTGGCAAGTGCAAGGGTCTGAGTTCAAGCCCCGGTTCTGCAAAAAAAAAAAAAAAAATTGACATACAGGTCAGTGGGAAGGTCCTGGGTTTAGTCTCCAGTATAAAAAACACATAAAGAATTTTACCTGTTTTCTTTTCCAGAAGATTAAGTGTTTCTCTTTAACACTTAGTTTTTTGTCAATTTTAATTTTAGTTTAGTATGTGGTGTGTAATACGGGTGTGGATTCAATCTTGTGCGTGTGGAAAGCCAGTTCTCCCAGCACCATTTGTTAAAAAAGCTATATTTCCTCCAATGTCAGACACACAAGTTGAAGTATCACTTGGTTTTTCTTATATGACAAACCCAAGATGCATGGAAAAAGCAAAATAAAAGACAGAAAATGGGGGGGTAGATCTTTCTCTAATGTGAAGGATGTCAAGAGATGGAGGAAGTGGGGAAGGGAGGGAGGGGGGATGAAAGAAGAACGAAGGTGTGTTGTGTACGCGTACCACCTGCACTACAAACATGTGCAGTACTGATACAAAGGTAATTTTTTTCTTTTGAGAATTGATAAGCATACACATATGTAGAAACTACCCAAGATGGGAGAGAGAGCTACCAGAAAGGGAAAGGCAGAAAACTATCTGGGAGTCACCCTGAGCTAGAAATTATTTTTGTGTCATCTAGAAAGGAGAGATTGCCTAACACGTTGGGCATCAATTAAAATGGTCAAGATCATTGCCCGAGTGATGAGCCCAAATAGCCCACCAGGAGTGGCACAGCTATGACCTGCAAACCACATCAAGCTGTTGGGTCATCGAAGCTCCAGCAAGCTCCCTGTCACTGACCTCGGCTGATGTAAACTTAAAACAAGCTTCGAAAGAATCAAATTATTTGCACTTTGGAAGCTCAGATAAGGAGATCGCTGTGACTTGGTTCAAGGCCAGCCTTGAACTACGTAATGAGACTTTGTTGTTTTTTTTTTAATTTTTATTTTATTGAAGTACAAATATCCCAAAGGAACTTTTTTTGGTCTTATTTTTACTATTTTCTTTTTTAGTACTGAGAATCGAACTCTGGACCTCACGCTTGCTAGGCAGGCGCTGCGCCACTGAGCGACATCCCCGGCCC
The DNA here is from genome assembly GCA_004027165.1 of Ctenomys sociabilis. Classification (NCBI taxonomy): domain Eukaryota; kingdom Metazoa; phylum Chordata; class Mammalia; order Rodentia; family Ctenomyidae; genus Ctenomys; species Ctenomys sociabilis. The sequence goes on along the minus strand of PVKA01000003.1, from coordinate 282,455 downwards.
ACAAATATCAATGAGACCGTTGTGAGATACCTTGACAAGATGGATTTGATAAATTAATACATTGCAAACTGTTTTTATAATGTTTTGGTATCGTACAAGATGCATACATGATATTATACTTACAGACATTATTATAGCATATGTCTCTAATCAGTAAATTAAGAGAGTGTAGTTGTTTACGTATCTTATTTTTTATACCTGAATTACATCAAAGATTCAATAATTAATATTTTCTACCTTGTTATTTTCTTAGTGGTTGTCCATAGTACTAGAAGCCAACATAATATCCTGCCCAACCACCATTAGTACAAATCTTGCCTCTCATAGAATTATGTAGAAGCACAGGATTATCTATCCCAACTGTACTGTCCATACACACACATTGCGATTCTTCCTTTCTATACCCCTTCCTTTGTCTACACCTGTCAAAGATGGGCACTCCATTGTCATTCAACTAATTTAAGCGCCTGAAGTCCACGACACAATCCAACACAGTCCAGCATTCACAACAATAGTGAGTTATCTGAAGAAGTTGTCAACCATAGCCATTTACAGCTCAACTTATTATTATGGCCCCGCGGTGTATACCTCATTTTTATACTTTTCTGCTGGATGGTTAAGACCTAGATAGAGCAAGACCTATATACCAACACATGTACTTTATGTTTCTTATGAGGTCAGTGAAGTCCCCTTAGGTTTTATCTTGTAGTCCTGTACCTTATTCTGTAGATCCCTTGTCTGTGTCATCCATGTGGATGAGTCATGGCCAATGCTTGACCAGTTTGCTCTCTGTGAGAGCCTGAGAGAAAGTTTTCTCTCCATGTGACTCTCCCCAGACACACTATAGAACTTTGATCTCTTTCCTCTGTGGCTCCATAATCTCCTTGTTCAGAAAATTTGGAGCTCAACTGAGTTTCATGATGTTGCAGTACAGGTTCTCATATGCCCTGAGTCTTTGCTGACCTTGAAAGGCTAGGGCCAAAATGTTGGCTGGCCTTGTAGTTCTTCTATTTTTCCAATTTTGATCTGTGAACTTAGGTTGTTAACCATCCAGAAGAAAAGTTGATTAGTATCCTGCAGCATATGCCATTCACTTTGCCTTATCTGACTCAATTGTTTTTAGTTGCTGTAGGTTTCCATTTGTATTTCTGCTCTAGTCCTACTCCTTTGAAGAGTCTCCACACTGACTTCCACAATGGTTGTACCAGTCTACATTCCCACCAGCAGTGGAGAAGTGTTCCCTTTTCCCCACAAACTCGCAAACATTTGTTGTTGGTTGATTTCCTTATGATAGCCATTCTTTCTGGAGTGAGATGGTATCTCAGTGTTGTTTTTATTTGCATTTCATGTATGACTAGTGATGTGGAGCATTTTTTCATATATTTATTCACTTCTTTAATTTCATCCTCTGAGAAGTGTGTATTCATCTCAGATGCCCATTTCTGAATTGGTTCTTTAAATTTGAGGGCCCTGTTATATCTTAGTTCTTTATATATTCTAGACAGCAGACCTTTGTCTGATTGCTTATTAGTTAGGATTTTTTTCAAAATTTATGGGTTGTCTTTTCACTCTCTTGATGTAATGAGACTTTGACTCAAACAAAAAATTGCAGGCATATGAGAATTGAGTTATGTTGTACTTAACCTAAGTAAGCAATGAGAAAAGCAATATGAAAAAAAGCAATCACAGAAATCTCTCTAGAAATGATAAAATTGATAGCAGACAAGGACACTTCTATGTACTAGGTATCTATTACTCCATTTTTTAAAATTCCCCAACATTTACAACAAATTCTTAATATTTCACACAATTTCAGAGGGAAAGCGTTTAGCTGGGTGGTCCTGGCCCATGGTCTCAGGAAGTTACTGTTGAGCTGTAAGCTGAGGCATCTGAAAACCTGAGTGGGATAGAGGGGTCCAGACCTGCACACGAGGCTATAGCAAGAAGTTCCATTCCTTACTGCATGGCTTGCTAAGGACAGGACTGTTGCCTCGCCCAGCAGCCAGCTAAGGAGAAGGACAGAGCAGCCAAGATGGAAGCCACATGTCTTTGTGATCTAATCCTGGAAGTGACCTGGCACTTTCTGTTGGTCACATCAGCTAACACTTTGCGATATGGGAGCACACTGCTTGAAGGTCTTAATACTAGGAGCTGGTGGTCCCTGCGGGCCATACAAACCTTTCAAGAGGGCTAATCCAAAGTATTTAAAAGACCCAAGTGGAACTTTTAGAGATGAAAATGCCAGGACTAAAATGAACAATATACTGGATGAGATGAGCATGCAGAGTGTTTTGAAGCTTCATGTTAACATATATAAACCTTCAGAACATTCATGTCCTCCAGATGAACTGACCTCTTTGTCATTGTAAGTATGGCCCTCTTTATCTCTGGCAGAACTTTTTGAAATTTACTTTGTAGCTATTATCACAGCCACTCAGAATTTCTTTTGATTCGTATTGTGTTAATATATTTCTCCCATCATTTTTTTTTCTCCCCAGCATTTTAAACAAAAATGATCTCTAAAAAGAAATTGAACAAGTTAGTTAAGATAATTGTACTAATTTTTTCTATTAGTTTATTGAAAGGAACAGTTAGTGTTTATATTATTTGATCCATTTTACATGCCAGTATCTGGTAATCTGAGCAACTACTTTGAACACAAGATGCATTATAATAACCATTGTTAATTTCCTATTATCTTGTTTTGAAATTCTGTATCATTTTTACTCTTTTTTATTCTCTTTAAAATAAAAAAGACAGCCAGCCAGATAGCTCAGCTGATTAAAGCTCCTGCTTAGGAAGACCCTGGGACTGGGGTTCGATTCTCAACTTGTGGGTCTGGCTCTGCCCCTGGGGTGCACTGAGACTGGGCATGGTGGTGCGCACCTGTAATCCCAGCACTTGGGAGGCTGAGAGCAGAAGGATCACTACAAGTCTGATCTGTGTAATGAGACTCTGAAGGCCTTGTACTAAATACATAAAATAAAATAGAAAAAAAAAATGAATTGAGTATAATTCACACAGAAGAAATCTAATTATTTCTCAACTTTTTTTGGTTTAATTCAGACCTGCCAGCTTTTTATAAATGCTGCAGTTGACTCCCCTGCGATTGATTACCACGTATCTCTAGCCCAGAGCGCTTTGCAGATCTGTCTGACACATCCTGAGCTCCAGAATGAAATTTGCTGTCAGCTTATTAAACAAACAAGACGAAGACAGTCACAGAACCAAGCAGGGCCATTGCAGGTATGTGCTGGTACATACACATGCAGTGTAAAGGGATGCTGTTCTCCTGATTATAGGAATTACACACTTAGTATAGATGTTTAGGAAATACAAAAAGTAGAAGGAAAAACAGCTAATTAATATTTTGACCTATGTGCTTTTGGTTTATATATCAATATATTTTTATATGAATGTATATTATGTATAGATTAATGGACAGTTTTTCATGCTACTAGAGTTACACTGTTGATTTTACTTTCTTAAACTATAGAACATAATCACTGTGTTTATATCTTAAACAGCCTTCAAAACATTAATGGTCACATTAATACTAATTATTACAAATATATTTTGTATAACAAATTCCTTTAGGGCAGACATCTTTGAAAGTAAGTCTTATGTGAAGAACCACTAAATTCTTTTCAGCCCAATTTCCCTATATTGTCAGTACTATTCAATGTAATTCTTGCTTTAAATTCTTTCCAGGATAAAACATTGAGCTATCTCCTCAACACTTTACTTTGAGACAGGGTCTTATTTATTTATCGGTGGAACCGGGGATTGAAATCAGGCCCTTGCACTTACCAAGGAAGCACTTATTCTACTGAGCCATCTTCCCGGCCCCAAGACAGGGTCTTATTAAGTCTCTGATTGCCCACGCTGGACAGAACTTGTGACCTTCTTGCCTCAGCCTCCAGATTGCAGGGGACGCAGGTGTGCCCCATCATGCCTGGCTGAACTACTATTTTTATTTTGGCCTTTTTATTTTTGAGGAAACAGAGATTGAACTCAGGCCTTTGGGCTTGCCAGGCAAGCGCTTATTCTACTGAGCCATCTCCCGAGCTCCCCCCTTCATCTTAGCCTATTAATTCCCTGTTTACACAGGATAAAATTGAAATCTCTTAACCTGATGTGTAGATCAGACTCTTAAGTTTCCATACAAATTTCAGGGGATTTGAAGTTTCCACAAGTTGACGGATCCTCTTGAGAAAAACAGCACAAAATATATTACGTCTCCACAGCTTTAAAAACATGACCACAGTGCCGGTGCCCTTCACGAGGGCCTGGAAGGGGCCTGTATGTGACAAGAGTTCGGCAGCTTACATTCATGTACTCATGCCGCTGGGAACTCTTCCTCCACCGCCTGCCTCCAGCAGACAGTGACTGAATCAGCTCTGTTGTTCGTAATACGTGCATTCAGAGTGTTCTCTGCTTGTACTTGGCAGCAGCCCTGTTACCTGCAGTCTCCTGTCTTCCCTCCCCCTTGCAGACTTCTCTCCCCCTAGCCACATCTTCCCTTTGAATCCTTCCGTCACTCTACCAGCAGTTAGCTATTCCTTGCATTGTTAGGCTTAAAGAACTAATTCACAGTAATCCTGTGTTATATGATAATTTACTTTTAGATATGTAGCTGTCTCCTACGAGATAGGCTGTAGGCTTCTCAAAGGCAGGGACGATGCCTAGTCCCTCCTCCATTTTTATATAGTGTTTTAAAAATTGTTGAAGTTATTATACTTGCTTAGTGAGAAAAAATATATAGGAGAGAGAATACAGAAGAGAGCAAAGGAAAAGTAAAAATCACATCTGAAGTTATTGATATTTTTATACTTGCTACATATGAGGAGGGCTTAGATGCGTTTTGGTTTTGTGTATATATGATTTTTGTACAATGTTGTAATCTGCCTTTCTCAAAGTTACTTATATTCAGTGAGTGAGTAAATAACATAATTGAACAAAAAACGATGCTTGTAACCTATGAGCGTGATGTCAGAAATCTCTCTCCTGGTGCATCAACGCCTCCGCTGCAGACGGCGGTATGCACGACTAGTTCCCTCATGTGTTTCTACACTGTTAATGTAGGATAAATGCCCCAAAGAGATCGTGACCGATAGGAGAGGCAAAACATTTTTGGATTAAGAGAGACAGCTTCAGGGCTGGGGAGACGGCTCAGTGGAATAAGTGCTTCCCTGGCAGGCACGAGGGCCTGAGTTCAAACCCTGGTTCTGCCAAAAAAAAAAAAAAAAAAAAAGAGAGGCAGCTTCAGCCCCTTGCGCTGCCCTGCAGAGGGAGGGTGTGTGGCTGCCACGGCTTGCGATCCGCATCACTTCTCTCACCCAGGGCTGGCAGCTCTTGGCGCTCTGCGTTGGCCTCTTCCTTCCCCATCACCCTTTCCTGTGGCTACTCAGGCTCCATCTAAAGCGGAATGCAGATCCCAGGTGTGCAGAAAACCGAACCGTCTGCGTGGCCTCTGAAAACCTACGAAAACCCTAAGTATCTGGGAACATTACGTTTTCATGTGTGAGACAGATATTAGCATGGGAAGCCTTTGGCTGCCATCGATATGGGGCTTAAAGAATATTTCTTTTGTCATTGTAAATTTCTAATGGAGGATGTCAATAAAAGCAAACCAAGCCCGTCACATGAAAATCAGTGTACATTTCAGCTCCAAATGCCTTACCACCAGAGCATTTACTCAGTAAAAACAGCTGTCTCATTCCCTTAGTTTGCCCTTTTATCGTTCTTCTTCACATTGAATTCTGTTTCATGGAAGACTTTCCCTGTGGTCTTCCCTGGGCTTTTGCAATTGTAAGTATTCGAATTACTTCAGAATTTTTACTCCCTTAAAAAAGACATTTCAGGGGCCAGAGAAATAGCTCAGAGGAATAAGCGCTTCCCTGGCAAACGCAAGGGGCTGAGTTCAACCCTCAGTTCCGCCAAAAAAAAGACATTTCAAATCCAACTCTCTGTCAGCTTTCTTGGAATGGGGCTTGGACTCTGAACCAAGGCTTGCCCAAGGTCTTTGTCCACCTGGAGGTTCATGTTAAGTTAGTTAAACAGACACTAAGATAAACACAAACAAATGTGCAATGAAAATGAAAAACAACTTAGAAACAGTAGGAGAATGCCCTACAGGTCACCGCACACCCTAGGGCCTCTATGATTAAGTTTTGTGATTGCTGTGACAGTCATCTGAATACAGGTATACTTACAGGTACTATTGCTTTATAAACAAAGATTACACACAATTCTTGTATTACAAGTAAAGAAAAAAGATCATACTCTAGCTTTTTACATTATTTACTCTAGTGGTTTTGTTTAATGCTTAACATTTTTAACAAGTGCGTGCTTTGTAGCATGAAGAAGAAAAACATTTTTATTTTTTTTGTTTGAAAGCATTTTTTTACTGAAACACTAGCCTTGATTTTTAAAACGGAGCTCTTCTTCCTCATGTTTTTAATTTCCCCCATCTCTATAATTGATTTCTTTATTTTTGTTAATATAATCACTATATATAATGACTGGTAGTTTTAAATCTGGTTTATTACTAGAATAATACAAAAAGCTAGATGTGCTAGCATGAGTTCTCTGTGAGGCAGAAGGAATGCACATTCAGGGTCAGCCAGAGAAGTTAGACTGATCTCAAAGTAAAAGATAAAAAGGGGCCAGCCAAACAGCTCAGGATATTAAAGCACCTGCAAACAGGTTGCAGGGCCCAGGTTTGATCCCCAGGCCTGCCTTGCCTGCCCCGCCCCAGGACATGTGCTGGCCCTGCCCCCAGGGTGCACTGAGGCAGCAGTTGAGACTGTGTGGTGGTGTGTGCGCCTGTAATCCCAACTCTTGTGAGGCTGTAAACAGGTGGATCACTACAAGTCCAATCTAGTAGTGAGACCCTGAACACCCTGTAGATCCTTCCCTAAAATACGAAAATAAAAAATAAAAGCTGAAAAGGGCTGGGATATAGCTCAGGGGTAGAGTGTACCTGGCTTCAATCTCCAGTAGCACAAACAAAACAAATGAGGCAACACAAAAGATTAAGATTGCTTTTGAGAGACATTTGAGTCACCCTGTTGCAAAAGAAAAAAAAATTAGAATTTGATAAAAATTAATGTACTTTTAAGGTCATCATTTAAAATAAAAATTACTATTAGATGAGCATAATGTATTGTAGTAATAAACAGCAAGGGAGCCTTTCTTCATGGGTACATATCTTACGTTCTCTTAATTAAATTTATTCTCAGATTTTATCTTAAGCTTTGTATTATAGGACAGAATTTGGAAAATATGCCATTTACTGCCAGCGATGTGTAGAAAGAACGCAACAGAATGGAGACCGAGAAGCAAGGCCCTCAAGAATGGAAATTCTTTCCACCCTTCTCCGAAACCCTTACCTTCACTCGCTGCCCTTCAGTATACCAGTGCACTTCATGAATGGGCTGTACCAGGTGGGTTAGCCTTGTACCCTATCAAAAGCATGCTTGGACATGAATCCTACATGTAACCCCGGAGAATACAGGAATGTGACCCAGTGTGGTCAGCAGCTGGCTCTGGCAAGGCTGCAATTCAGTCTATCAAAACAAATGAGTTTTTAGCCAGGTATGATGGTGCACACCTGGAATCTCAGCACTCAGGTTGCTGAGGCTGGAAGCCACAAGTTCAAGGCCAGCCTAGACTACACAGCAAAACTCTGTCTCAAAACACCAAAAGCAGGGCTGGGGAAATAGGGACCCTGAAAGTAGTTCCGTAATATGGCTGAACAGAAGGGAAATAATGCAAAGCCGTTCTGTCACAGCTTCTGCCTTCATTTTTATTATGATCCTAGCAGAATATTATTATCACTGTGATTCCCTATGTGAACTGGTCAGTAGTCTAAGCACCTGCCTGGCAAGTACAAGGACCCAGGTTCAGTCCACAGTACTGCATGCTGTGCTGGCCCAGGAACCCTGGGTGTGCCTTGCAAGCCACCAAAACCCGGCATAGTGAAACACACCCATAATCCCAGCACTGGGGAGCCTGAAACAGAAGAATCACTATGATTCTAAGCTGCATAGAAAGACTCTGTACCAAATGAATAAATGAACAAATTTTTTTTTTTTTTTGTTGCGGAGCCAGGGGTTGAACTCAAGCCCTTGTGCTTGCCAGGCAAGCGCTTATTCAACTGAACTATCTCCCCAGCCCCAACAAAAATATTTTTTAAAAAATAACCAAAAGCAGACAAGCAGCTCAGTTTTGAAACAGTTTTACCAAAGTGGCTTCACACAAAAAACAAACGCATGTTGAACCACGTGAGGGATGAGTTTCACTATCATAATTCTGGTGCAGAAAACCAGAAACACTTTAGTCAAGATTTTCCCAGTCAGTGTACCTTCTAGGTGAACAAATGATTAGCCGCACTGGGCATGTACAATTGTAATCTTACAAAACCTCCAAATCACAAGAATCATCTGGGAAAACTGCCCCCCGGCCCTCCCAACTCTCAGATCTGGGTCTTGTGGAGGAAACACATTGCAAAGTTAGCAGTTAGTCTCTGTAGCCATAAGCCTTTTATCACAGAATTCAGATACTCAACTGCCTATTAAGGAAACAAATACTAGACACATTCATTCATTTAAATGCATTTATTGTTTGCTTAAAGATTGCATGTTGTTTGCTTGGTTTGCCTCTCCTGGTAAGCATAGTATCTCTGGCTGATATGTAGCGCAGGCAGATGGTCTCTCTCGGTTTGGCTTTACATCTGTTGACTGAAGCTGAGATCTCTGCACTCTTCCAGCAAGGCAACTGTGGAGGCAGCAGTGTTCGCATCCCTAGTGGAGCTTTGGGATGTGGCCTTGCAGCACACAGAGAACCACAGTCTGCATTGTCATTCATCATGCCTCCTGTATGCCCCATTTCCCTGGGACCTTCAGCGTAAAGTTTATATGCATTTTATGAAGAGATGTGCTTTGTTATTTCAATCTAGGTCGTCGGGTTTGATGCGTCCACCACCGTGGAAGAGTTCCTGAATACTCTGAACCAGGACACAGGGATGAGGAAGCCGGGGCTGTCTGGATTTGCACTGTTCACTGACGACCCTTCTGGCAGAGACCTTGAGCACTGCCTTCAGGGAAACATCAAGGTGACATCAAGTTCTTTTAAAGAACCAATCTCGGCAAAGAGCAGAGAAGCTACTCTTTAATTTTTACAAGAAGTTGAGTTCAGGAATTTTCAAACAAAAGTTAATCTAATCTTTACCAGAAAAGAAATTGCAGTACTTGGGTAAAGCCATAAAATCTAATCTGCAGCCTGTACACACATGTACTCCACATGAAAGAGAAAAGGGAGTCCTGGTGGGTTTCATATTCTGTAAGGGGCATAATAAAAATGAAGGCGGAAGCTGAAACAGAACAGCTTTGCATTATCTCCCTTACATTCAGCAACATTACTGAACCATCTTCAGGGTCCCAGGAGCTGAACGGAGCCCAGTGGGGAGCAAAGAAGGGCGAGAAATGCCTTCTGCTTAGGGAAGAACAGACCTGTCACTGATAGTGTCAGCGAGGACTGAGTGAGAGAAGGGGTTTATGGACACTATGAGCGCAGGGGAGGAGACAGAGGTGGGCACTGGGAACCAGGAAAAAGCATAACTGCAGTCGGGAGCACAGGTAGAAAGCGGAAGTACAGAAGCGAGGCCAAGATTTTAAAAATATTTTCCAGATTATAGTCAATGAAATCCAATACAGTTTCCACCAAGTGTTGGAAACCATTAGAACTGTAGAGCTATAGTTAGTTACCACAAGAGACCTCTGAGAAAGTCTGCTGACTTGGCAGCTGAGGAAATGGAAGTCTAGAGAGGGAAAAGGTTTACTTGAAAGCAAATGGTGAGAACTGGGTGAGGACCCTTTTCTTATATAGTTCAGACTTCTTTTGCATATTTTCAGCCATTCCAATCTTTAAAAACTCAGAAGGTGGAAAAATTGTTTCATCAGTGACCAAATCATAAAAAAAAAAAAAATTTCCCAGAGTCGTCTTGGTTCCAGTCTCATGGAACCAAGACGACTCTTTTTCTTTTTTGTCTTTTTGAGACAGGGTCTCACTATGCAGTTCAGGCTGGCCTTAAGTTCACTTTGTAGCTCAGGCTGGTCTTGAACTCACAATTCTCCTGCCTCAGCCTCCCGAGTGCTGGGATTACAGGCATGTGCCACCACGCCTGGCCCCTCAGATTCTTTTCTGAGTGAAAAATTCATGGCCAGAGTCCAAAGTTAATGTGTGCCCAAAGGGATAAGTGGAGAAATAGCAACTTTTAAGTAAGTCCCACACCCGGAGCTGCTCGGAAGCTGAAAACAAAAGGCTGGGGCGCTTCTGGTGTGATGACATGAAATGAAAACCGTCAGCTGCAGCCAGCGTTGTCTTCCAGATCTGCTGGTTTTGAAAGCCCCGTGAATTTCCTTCTTCTGCTTCCCCCTAGATTTGTGACATTATTTCTAAATGGGAGCAGGCATCCAAAGAGCAGCAGCCTGGGAAATGTGAAGGGACAAGAACTGTTCGTCTGACTTACAAAAACAGGTGTGTGATGCTGTGTCCAGTCAAATCTTGCGCCCACCATTTCATTCCTGTGGAATAGCCTTGAATACTATTTACAGCTCTTGTATATTTATTTTTCTCTAAATGACAGCTGTCTTCTAGAAGAAGAAATGAATACATACAATTCTGCTTGTAATTCTCATTCTTTTGTATTCTCTTTTTGTCTTTCTCGATTTCTTTTCCTCAACTATAAGCCAGTTGCTTAGCTAAATGGTCTGGATACAATAGGAACAATAAGAACAAACAGGCACAATTAGTTCTTGATCTTTTGGAGCTTTCAGGTTAGTGAGGCAGGACTGTTAATGATATACCCACTCTAATGACTATATAAATTACACCTTAACTTCTATGAAGGAGGGTTGTACGGTGAGCATGTACAGCACGGAGCTAAATCTGGACAGGAGACTTCACTGGGCTTCTTTTAGGAAGTACTGTTTATGCCACAGAGAGAGAGGGGCTCATTGTGTCCAAGGACTTTCCCTGTAAAAGGAAGCTGCATTTTAAAGTTGAGAAAAGGCCTGTGAGCTAGACCATGTACCTTTGCAGCAGTTAAATTATAATGCACTTAAGGGGCTGGGGAGATGGCTCAGTGGAATAAGTGCTTCCCTGGCAAGTACAAAGGCCTGAGTTCAATCCCCAGTACCGCAAAAAAAAAAAAAAAAAAAAAAAAAAAAATTATAATGCACTTAAGCATATGGCCACAAACAAGATTTTCTTTATTAAATATTTTCTTCTGTGTACTAGCAGAAGATGATACTTAGTAAACACTTAGCTCACCAGTTCACATTAACCAGAATAAAGATTCCTTGCCAGGTTGTTTTTCTTTTTTGTACCAGGGATTGAACTCAGGACCCTGCACTTGCCAGGCAGGTGCTTATTCTCCCTGGCCCCTCCTTGCCAGTTTTATTTGAATCTTATAACTCATGAATTTAAAAACCTATGTGTCAAGCCAAGAGCCTCATAGAAATACTAGTATTGTTCTTTTCATATTTTTTTCTCCTGTGTTTTGGCAGAAAATAGTATTTAACAAATGTTAAGTGAGTCACTGACATTAACTTTAGCAAAATATATTTTGCTGGTTTTATTTGAATCTTATGCCACATAAATTTTTAAAAATCTATAAAATATTAGGCCAAGAGTCTGGTGGAAATATTGGGGTAGTCCTGTCTTCTTTTAGAGAAGTACTTTTGGAAGATGTTCATAGACTTAAAACTGGGCTGTAAGAAGCAAGGGCCCTGTACAATGTCACAGCTTAGTAGCCTCCAATCCAGCTCACTGTCTTTTTCAGGTACTCTGTGCCACACAGATGTGCTCACATATGTAGGCAGGGTATACCACTATGGCCCGGTATCTTCTTTGCTACATTTTCATAACTGTGAAAAATGGAGGGGCAGTAGTGTCCATATTCATCAGTAGGAGAATGGTTACATTTAAATGGGACCTTCGTATTTTGGGCCATCTCTCATAGTCAGCCACCAAGGGCCACCTCGTGTTTGAACAGACTCTAATCTGAATTAGTAGTCATGAACCAACAGCGCTTCTTTATTCCAGAGCTTGTGGACCGTGATGTTTTCCAACATTCTGAGTAGTCGGACGATAACTATACAGTTCTGGTATCTATGGTTTAAATTGTACATTGCTGGGGATAAGCAGCCTTAGATAATATAATTGGATGTGCTCGTAGAGGAACCTGTTTCCACAAATGCCACCTCACCTGTGGCCCTTTAATGGCTGGCACGAGCAGCTGGAGGGAAGGTGGGGCCCATCCATGATAGTGTTAGTTCTGCTTGGTGCTGGAGCTTAGTTCTGGAAGCATGGCCCTAGACTGAGAGCTTGAGGATCATGTGGAAATGTTGGAATTGCAAACTATGTAGCTGCTAGGCCTCCCTTCACTGAAGTCTGCTGCCAGACTTCAGGGGCCAAAACCTAGGTCGATATCCTAGCAGCTCTGCAGTGCTTTAGTACCTGCTCAGTTTGGAGTGGCACTGACCTGAAAGTCCTCTTTGTTGCCTTGTCTATTGGTTACCCTCCTTGGGGTGGGGCTGGCATCTGGGCCTGGCCACATCTCTTAGGTCGAAGCAGCTCAGGAATTGCCATTTGCTTTCCTCAAGTGGAGCAGCTTCCATATCTAAGATAACTCATAATGATCTTTACCTTATGAGTGCTTAATATATACTCATTCTGATTGTGATGACTGCATTTGGTGCCTAGATTAAATTTGTATGACATAGACGAAAGCAGACTAACACACAGTTGAATAATGTTGTAAGTCTCACATCATTAGTACTGAGTGTGGTATGAGTTACAATGAAGATTGCTTGGTTGTAAAAATAAATTAACTGGGGCCAGGCAGATGGCTCAGTGGAATAAGTGCTTCCCTGGCAAGTGCAAGGACCTGAGTTCAATCCCCAGTTCCACTAAAAAATAAATAAATAAACTGCAGGACAAAATTTGGACCTAAAAATGAAAAATAAAACCTCAACTGGACTAAGAGGTTTAATTTTTAGCAGAAATCTGAAATGGCTGCAGAGCCACAGCTACAAATTTCTGAAGATAACTGTGCTTTGTGGATGTGTGTAAGTTCCTTAGACAAAGACAAATTTCCAGTGACACACAGGGAAACTGGCTGTGTGACCTGTCATACAGTCAGGGACCTGATTTTTTTTATCTGCCAAACAGCACTATAAAAAAACTAAAATACCAGTTCTTTTTATTATAGCATCTTCAATTTATATTTAGGAAGTTATAAAATGTTAATTATGTAGATTTGGGGGTTAAAGATGTAATAAATGGACTTTAAACTTGACCTAACAGATAGTCATTTGGAAACTAGTATTTGGGCTTTATTCGTATTAAAGCTTCTTATTTTACTTGATTTTTTTTTTTTTAATTTCTTACTGTGTGTTTGAAATTGCAAAAGTCAAAACATGTTTTTAATGAAACAAAACTAGTAAGTGTTCTTCCCTTTTAGGAGAAACTCTTCCTCCCCCTCCTTAAGTCCTGGCCTGGAAACACAAAATCTTGAGTTCAATCCCCAGTACCAAAAAATAATAATAATAAGTCAGAGATGGCTCAGTAGTGCTTTGTAGCTATCATGTTCTGGAACATAGTTCAATATTCCCTTCTCTGCTTCCTTTGGCCAACTATAAGGTCTTTTGGCTCTTATGTCAGAAGGATCCCAATGAGCATGTAGTTTGTTTCCTTGTCTTTCTTTCCTTCCTTCCTTCCTTCCTTCCTTCCTTCCTTCCTTCCTTCCTTCCTTCTTTTCTTTTTCATACTGGGGATTGAACTCAGAACTTTGTGTGCTTGCTTGCCAGGTAGACACTGTGCCACTGAGCTATCTCTCTGGCCCTTTGTCCCATTTCTTTCAGCTGTGTTCACACTGAAAGAATTTCAGAAAAGAATGATTCTAAAGATCTGTTCAGAAGAATGCTACTGCTAAGATGGACCCAGTGGTGCATGCCAATAAGTATAGCTATGCAGGAGGCTAAGGCAGGAGGACTGCAAATTCAAGGCCAGTATGGTCAGTACATCAAGATCTGCTGAAAGAAAGAAAGAAAGAAAGAAAGAAAGAAAGAAAGAAAGAAAGAAAGAAAGAAAGAAAGAAAGAAAAGGAAGAAAGCTAGTACTTTTAATAAGAAATCACCTACATTGTTGAACGTTTACCCTATACCAGGCCTTGCTGAGGTCTTCCTATGCAGTATCTCATAGAATCTTAACAACACCTTTGTCAGGTCCGTACTATCATTTCCATGTTGTAGTTGAGGTATCTAAACTTTAGAGCATCATATGGTCACATAGCCAAAGCTATAGAAATGGGGGTTCTTCAAGCTTTTTGACAAATAATTCTTACATTTAGCAGGTTTTTTTCATACCATTTGCATATCCATTTGTGTAGCCTACCATGGGTAGGCTTGTTTGAAGCCCCAAGATTGCCAAGGCAAGTAGAATTTCTCTGCCTTTACACCCTGAGGTTCTTCCAGAGGCAGGGGTGAAGCCCTCTTCATGTGGCTGATGCCAGGAAGAGCGCACCGGGGCAGTGAGCAGCCAATGGCCTGCACGGCCGATAGCCCCCGATACCCCAAGTACAAAGTGTAGCTGCACAAGCAGTGTCAGGACCTGGAGGAGGAGTCCACAAGCTGGTGGCTTCCAGGCAGACGGCTGCAGTCGAAGCGGCATTGTGTCGTAGTAGCCCCACAGTGAAGTCTATTTCCAGCCCTAGTGCTGGCTCCTGGGCACCATGGGCACGCTGCCTCGCCCTCAGCAGGAGCGGCACAGACCGCCCCCTCACTTGCCTGTGCCACTCCGGCTCTCTGGGTTGGATGGGGCAGGTTCCAGCCATTGCCATGACTCCAGGGCTCCCACACTCCCAGGCAGCTGTGGAGCCCCACTGTTCCCCTTGGGATCTGAGCTACAGACTCCAGAGTGCAGATTCCTGACCTGCAGGTGTCTACATTTGGTTTCTCTTTTTCATGAAAAGTGCTTCAGTTTTGTTCCACAGGTTCAGTCTTACTGGCATGCTGGAAATAATGGGAAAATGCACCTTGGGCCTTCTTTCTGGAGCCATTTTCAGATTTGGTTCTTTTTCCACATCTAGCATTCCAAAGAAAGCACGTGGCTAAACCCTAGCAGACTACCGTGAAGTTCCTAATTTCAGGTGGGGAAGATCAGCTATGTATAAAAATGGAGGGGAGCCAAAAAATGAGGGCTTTCATTTTAAGCCTTCTCTCTGTTTTATGTCACTTTTCTGAGGCCATTTTAAGTCCATTAGTTGTGCAGATATGCTGTCCTACCAACTAAATTAACCCCCATTACTTGTCTTTGTGCAGTGAAAGATAAAATCAGGGCTTGATTGTTTTTGTGACCACTTCAGTTCCCACGGTGGGCTTGTAGGAAGAACGATCACAATTATGGGGTAAGAGGAACTTCTTCCCTCAGAATGAGACTGGCTGTCTTCTCCTTTCAAACAATTTGCGATAATTTCTAGGAGAGATGCTATAACCTCTCCTTCAAGTGGGTGAGAAGAAAAGAGCTGAAGAGGCTACTGGGTGTGCACCTAAAAGGCACTGGATCTAGATCTCTTCTCTGGCCATTGTGTGTCATCTCATGACCGTGTAAATGCACATATGACAGAATTTGCCAACTCTATTTGTCATAGCACCCATGACCCAACCAGACCCCTGTAAGTCTCTCATATAAGTAAACCACACAAAGAATAAAGAAGAGTGCTACTAATTTGATGGCCTTTTAAGCAAACAAAAGCCATGTCATAAGCCAGGCATGGTGGCAGTACCTCTAGGCTCAGCTACTTCAGAGACTGAGGTGTGAGTCTCTCTTAGGCTCAGAAGTTCAAGACCAGATTGAGTAACAAAGTGAAACCCCATGTAAAGAGAAAGCCATGTCATGTTTTAACAAGTAATAATTACTTATAAACTATTTTGGAGGACCCGAATCTGTATATCAGCACATGACCACAGAGTCAAAACATATAAATATACATATATTATGCAAACAAAGCTACAAACTAGTTTGTCACTTACCTGTGACAAAGGCGCCAAATATGTTCACCGGAAGAAAGATAGCCTCTTTAATAAGCGGTGCTGGATAAACTGGCTTTCCACATATGGAAGACTAAAATTAGACCCATGTCTACCATCATGCACTAAGCTAAGGTAAAAATGGATCAAATATCTAAATATTAAAACAGAAACAATAAATTTACTAGAGGAAAAGTAAGTCGAAATCTTGAAGGCATAGGGGTAGGAAGAGAGTTCATGAACAAAAGCCAAACTGCATGGGAAATCTTCAGAATCAACAACTGGGATCTCATCTTATTGAAAAATTTTGCATGTTAACAGAAATCAATTCTCATGAATTGGGAAAAAATTTTAGTTGACTGTCCCTCAGATAAAGGACTTTTATCTAGAACATATAAATAATTTTAAAAATGAGACCCCTGAAATTCTAAGACTCCATCCAAAAATGGGCATCTGAGATGAATATACACTTCTTATCTGAAGAAATACAAATGTCAAATAAATATATGAAAAAATGTTTAACATTATTGGTAACTGAAGAAATGCAAATCATTTGAGATTCCATCTCCCCCAAGAAAGAATGGCTGTCATAACAAATGCTGGAGGGGTTATGGGGTGAAGGGAACCCTTCTCCACTGTTGATGGGAGCATAGACTGGTACAACCGCTAGGGAAATCAATGTGGAGATTCCTCAGGAAAGTAGGATGGGAGGTCACATTCAACGCAGTGATCCCCTTCCTGCGACATTTCCCAGAAGAACTAAAAGCATTGTACCATAGCAATATATGTGAACCCATGTTTGTAGCAGCACAATTTGTAACACTTATTTGAGTAATGGATAAAAAGATACGGTATTTTTATACAATGGAGTATTACTTAGCTATAAACTCAAGTCTTCTGTAAGCAAATGGTTACAACTAGAGACCACACTCATAAGTGAAATAAATCAGACCCACACATGTAAATATCATATGGTCTCCCTAGTGTGAGAACTTGATAGAGTAAATAAAATCTGAGGGGCCGGGGAGATGGCTCAGTAGAATAAGCGCTTGCCTGGCAAGCACAAGGGCCTGAGTTCAATCCCCAGTTCTGCTAAATAAATAAATAAAATAAAATCTGAAAGGTACAATAGATACTGTTACAGGGAAAGAAACTCAATGGAAAGGAACAACTAGGATGAGGGAAAGGAGAAAAGAAAAAAAGAAGGGAAAAATATATGTATACACAGGACAGCTTGGATAATTGTACTGCTGATTTCTACTGGTTTATTGAAAGAAAAAGTTAATGCCTAAATATTTTTTCTTCTTTTTAATTTTTTGGCCAATTTTCCATGCTTATATCGGATAATCTGAACAACTAATTTGAAGTTCCTATCACTTTGTTTTGTGACATTCTGTATCCTTTTAATTTTTTTTTCTCTGTTTTAGTACAGGGTCAACAGGGTCTCACTACATAGATCGGACTCAGTGCTTCTTCCATTTCCAGCATCCCAAGTGCTGGTGCTACAGGCTCGCGCCACCACGTCCAGTCTCAATTGCCTTCTCAGTGTGCTCTGGGCGTGGGCCAGCATGGCTCGGGATCCAACTCTGGCCACTGCACTCTGCCTAAGCAGGTGCTTTAGTCCGCTGAGCTATCAGGCTGGCCTAATTATTTTTATTCTTTTAATAAATAAATAAATAGAAACACACACACATAAGTATACATGTATACATGCACACTTTTTTTTTTCGGAACCAGGGATTGAACTCAGGCTCTTGCGCTTGCCATGGAAGCACTTATTCTACTGAGCCATCTCCCTGGCCCCATACACACACATATTATCTTTTAGATTCCTAAGGAAAAACCTCACCTTTTCTCTATTTGATGTTGATTTTGAATGAAAACTTTCATTTCCTTTCTTTGGTATGCTGAAGGTATTCAGGAGAGATTACATTTTGAAAATTTGGTTTACAGAGACCATTGAAATGAATGGTTACAAAGTCTGTGCTTTATATATATATATATATATATATATATATATATATATATATAATTTTATTTTTATTTTTTTTAATGTATTTGGTCGTCACAGGGTCTCACTGTGCAGCTTGGACTTGTGCTGATCCTCCTGCTTTCAGCCTCCCTGGTGCTGGGACCACAGGCATGCACCAACATGCCTGGACACTGGCAGGTTCAGCCCACCCTGGGGGCAGGGCTGGCACAGCATGGGCTAGGGATGAACCTCGGTCCCTATGCTTGCCTAAGCTTGCCTGAGCAGGTGCTTCAGACCACTGAGCTACCTCACCAGCCCAGAGTCTGCTTTATAAGAGAGGGAAATTTAGTGTCATTGTATATTAGGGCTTTCCTCAGTAACACTTAAGGATTTGGTACTTCAGGGCATAAAAAAGTAGCATAAAATGGTTCCTCCACTTCAAAACATATTGTTGTTTTTCCATTTTGCTGAGAATATTGTACAGAACAGAAACATAGATCACTGACAATAATGGTCTGGGTTTGTATTACTTAAGAATCATGCTAAAATGAGCTGTACCAGTCCTCTGAATTTATCTTCACTCACTGGAGCTGGTGGTGAATCCTAGGAGTAGAACACTTGCCTACCTGGTGTGAGGCTGTGGGTTCAATCCCTAGGGGGAAAAAAGTAGCATTTAATGCAAAATTTCCTTTTTTTTTTTAAACAGACTGTATTTCTCAATGCAAGCTTATGGAGAGACTGACAGAGAAAAATTGCTGTTAATGTACCAGACAAATGAGCAAATAATAAATGGCCTTTTTCCTCTGAACAAAGACCTGGCGTTAGAAATGGCAGCTCTCCTAGCTCAGGTAACCCCAGTATCGTGTACCCTATGGAAATGATAAGATACGAATTTCTACACTGAATTTGATGCAATAAAACAATTACTTTCAGTAATTTTTTAAATTGATATTTTCTATGATTATCACCTTAAAATTTGCAGGTATTATAATTACAGTTGGACTCTGAACTACTGACAGTGACGTAGAATAAGACAATATTCCATGAGGAGAACCTTGTTTCCTAACTCTTGAAAGCTGGAAAGCTCCAGGCTTTATGTTTAATAAAGGAGCCTTACTATTTTATTGTGGGTCTGAGGATGCCATGTTGAAACTTGAGTAACCTAACAAGGAGGAGTCTTTGAAAAAGCAAGAGCATATTTCCCTGCTGTATGCATTAGGGTTAAGTTCAAACTTGACTAGACACACATACATGACGTGGACAGCAACTTAATCAGACAGAAGTACGCTCATCTCCCTTGATGTGGGGGTCGGCCTTCCTGGCCCCTCTACAAAGTCACTGGGACCACGGGCTGTATCTCTGTGCTGTGCTTTCTTCCCTCTGCGGGGTATTGACCCCGTGCTCCTGGAGGTGCACTGAGCGCCACCCATTCCAGGCCTCAAGGAAGGGCTGTGCCTTCCTGCCTATGGGGGTGCTTCTTTGAAGTTACATAAGACACTTCCCTTGAGGCCTCTCTGGTCAGGGTAGGATTTTGGCACCACAAAAGGAGACCAGGGATGTGGTATAAACTGGGTGGCACGGTGGCCAGCTTCCTTTAAGGTCCCTATTGCTCAGGAAGAGGATGGCCACGCTAGACAGCTCGTAGTCTCTAGCACTCCTGATACTTTGCGTAGGACAGCTAAGGGGAAGATGTTAAACAACACTGATGGACCATCTAGAAAAATGCTGAGGTCCCCCAGGGCCCTCTGTCCCTGACTGCTCGCCACACCCTCCCAGGACATCTCATCCATTTTCTTTACTTCACCCACCACATATGCCCATGATTCCTATGTCTCCTCTCTCCAGTTCAGACTTCCTTAATGAGCGCCTTAAATTCAACACAGTAAAGACTACACTAACCATCTTCCCTCCTTTCTCCCCAGTCTGTATCTTCCTTGCAATGTAGTCTCCTCTCAGTCTCCACGTGAGGGTCAAATTTAGGGAGCCCCCTGACTCCTCCCTCCCTAGCCCCTTTCCACTGGCCACCACATCTTAGGTAATGTGACCCAGTCACGCCCTGCCTGCTGTCCTGCCAGGCATCTCCATTCCTCACAAACTTGTCTTTCACACAAGCTGTTTCAGTATCCTGTATTTTCTTTTTTGGATTTCCAAACAGGTGGAAGTTGGAGATTTTGAAAGGCCTTTCTCAACTCCAGCAGAGCATGTTGCCAACCAGTGCAAAGCAAATCAGACGTTAAAACAAATCATAGAAAAATTTTATCCTAAAAGGTATAGAGATAGCTGTACTGAAGAACAATTGAGGTAAGGAAGTATTTTTTTTAACTCTAATAGAATCACACTAGTTTTTGTTGTTGTAATAATATTTTTTCTGTTCTAATTTTAAATGTTAAAAAAATTAGTTGTCTCAAGAATTTTTAATATTGATGGGCTCCAAGAGGTTGATGGCCATTTCTATTTCAGATGTGCTCAGAAGTGTTAGAGTCTATTTGTCACGTATAGTATTTTTTTTTTTTTTTTTTTTGGAGACAGGGTCTCACTATGCAACTCAGGCTGGCCTTAAGCTCACTTTGTAGCTCAGGCTGGTCTCGAACTCACAACAATCCTCCTGCCTCAGCCTCCTGAGTGCTGGAATTACAGGCATGCGCCACCATGCCTGGCTTCGTATAGTATATTTTGAAGTATATCTGCATTCTTCACTGGCTAAACAATGTTTTAAATTTAAAAGGCATTCCCTTGATTTACATCTACTTTTATTTGATCTTATTCTGTTTTCTCTGCATCCAACCTTTCTTTCAGCTGGGAGGGATGATACTTAAAATTCTGCCAATTGGGCTCACTTCCTGAACTTGAACAATTATAATATTCTGAAGAGAAATTACCTTGTAAACTAATTTACATGAGGGTTCAATGTTAGCTATTTGGGTTTTTAAAATGTATGTGCTGGGAGTACCTTGGTCATGCTGAGAACAAAGACAGTAAGATAATTTGGTTAAAAAAAAAAAAAAAAAAACACTCCTGAGGGATGAGACAACAGGGAGATGATATAGCAGTGGGCCCGGGACTGGCCCATGGGAGCCTTACCTGGGGAGGACGATGCACTGCTCATGGTTTGGCTTTTGTATCTTTGTTCTGTTCTTTTTTTTAGACAGCTTTACCAGCGACTGTCAACCAGATGGATGGCCCTCCGGGGACGCAGTGGTGCCGACTGTGTGCGCATTTATTTGACAGTAGCCAGGAAGTGGCCGTTCTTCGGTGCCAAGTTGTTTTTTGCAAAAGTAAGAAAGAATGGGAGGAAGAGTCATAGTAAAAACCTTTTGGTACGCAGTCAACCAGATTTACCCTAGTATTAATACACGGGGCTTCATAAAGAGTAAAGAAATGCCTCAAAATTTGAAGAAAAAAAAGAATGCTAGGAAGGGGGGCCAGGTCTCTCCCTCTCTTCTCCTCTGCTCCTTTTCTCCACCCTAAGCCATTCCCCAGACTTGTTGCACCAGTCAAGAGATGATCCGGCAGCTGCAGGCATGCCTTCTTCTCTTCATTTATCTGGGTCCTCGTTTACATGCTCACTCATTGGCTCATTGATCTAGTAAGTATTTACTGAGTCCAGCTTGGCAAGCCCTGAGCTGACCGCTAGAGAAACACAAACTCCTAGTTTCCAATGAATTGCACAAAATTTCCAGGATGGTGTCTTTCAGTCCAGTGTTGTGACACATCTGTAAACAAAGCACTCTGTGGTAAATATCCTTAGGAGTGATCCGAGCTTGCTGCAGAAGCAGTGGGGCGAGCCTGGAGTCCTGCCCGGGAGGCGGCCCTTTCTACTAGGGCCGGCGGTATAGCTCAGCGGATTAAGCGCTTGCTTAGGTAAGCACAGGGACCAGTGTTCGATCCTTGGTTCCGCAAGCCGCGCCGGCCCCCCCCCTTCGGGTGTGCTGAGCCGGCGATGCAATCTGGGCATGGTGGCGCGTGCCTGTAATCCCAGCACGTCGGAGGCAAAAAGCAGGAAGATCACTATGAATGTGGGCTGCACGCATAGTGAGACTCTGCACCAAAAAAATAGAAAAAAAGCAAAAAACCTACTAGGGAAAAGCTGCACCTTTTCATCCCAGGTGCTAGATTGAGCCTAGGGCCTTGCACTGCTAAGCATACACTCCATGGTGGAGCCGACCTCTAGCCTCAAAAATGTGCTTTTAAAATTCCTCTTCTACCATTTTTATAGCAGCACAGTTTGTCTTAGCTAAAGCTTGCAAACCACCCAGATGCCCAATCGCTTGAGGAATAGATTCAAAAAAGATGTGGTATTTTTATGCAAAGGAGTACTACTCAGCTATAAAGAATGATAAACTTGAGGCATTTATAGAGAAGTGGATGCAACTTGAGACAATATTCATAAGTGAAATAGATCAGTCTCACACGTAAACATGACATCATCTCCCTAGTATAAGAAGCTGAAAGAGTAAATAAGATCCAAAATGTACAATAGATATTGTGAAATGGGAAGAAACTGTAATGGGGGAAAGGAAAAATGAAGGAAGAAAAAAAGGAAAAAAAATACACACTTGCACACACGTGCGATAAGTTATACTACTAATTGCTATTAGTCGAACAAAAAATGTTTATGCTTATATTGTTGGACCGATTTTTCATGCCTATATCTTTAAGTATGAGCATCTACTTTGAAGGTAACAATACACAACGTACTAACCATTGTTACTTTCCTGCCATTTTGTTTTGAAATTTTATACCAATATTATTTTTTTAATAAAAAATAAAATTTCTCATCTTTCTATTCAACCTTGCTGCTTTGGACCCTCATTTTTTAAAAATGTATTTAGGACAGAATCTATAGGGTCTCACTATGTAGCTCAGACTCAAAGTGAGCCTTCTGTTTTCAGCCTCCCAAGCTCTGGGATTACAGGCGTGTGCCATCCTGCCCAGTCTCCTCATAGATTCTTTTTTTTTTTTTTTTTTTGGAAGAACTGGAGATTGAACTCAGTCCCTTGCACTTGCCAGAGAAGCACTTACTCTACTGAGCTATCTCCCCAGCCCCCTACTCACAAATTCTTAAAATACATGTTATCCTACATTGTATTTTTTCTGTGTATTTCTTTTACCTTCACTAACAAGTTGCAGCAACGAATATAGCTCAGTGGCCCAAGCACCTACATGGCAAGTGCAAGGTCCCGAGTTCAATTTCTGGTACCAAAAAGTAAAAACTTAAAAATATGCCATTTTTGGGCCAGGGAGATAGTTCAGCAGCATAAGTGCCTGCCTGGCAAATGCAAGGTCCTGAGTTTGAGCCCTTGTAATAATAATAATTATAATGATAATTATTATTAGGGGCTAGGGAGATGGCTTAGTGGAATAAACACTTTCTTGGCAAATGCAAGGGCCTGAGTTCAATCCCCGGTTCTACCAAAAAAAAAAAAAAATTATTATTGTTATTATTATTTGCAGACTCCTCCAGAGTGGTTGTACATTCCTCCACTGGGGTGATTTTTGCACAGTTGCCATTTAACAAATGTTTGCTGGATAGCCTGCCACTTTAGGCAAGTTAGGTAAGCTCTCCAGCCCTCTGTGCCCTCACTTATTAATAAACAACCTGGACTGGAAAAGTCAACCCTGAGGAACCTGCTAGCTCTAATTCTATGAGTGCTTTACTGTTGGGTAAACAATTATTTTTGCTACTAGAAGTGGAGGCTATGTACTAAATTAACAGAAAGATGATAGTATTAGTATTCTTAAACATTTATGCAATTAATGTATTTGCACAGAGTGTATGTTTTTAAATACTATCAAAGGAATAAATCAGGTTCAGTGACACCCATCTACTTAAGAGGCTGAGGCAAGAGGACTGCTTGAGCCCAAGAGTTTGAGACCAGCCTGGGCAGCAAGGAGACCTAGGTCTGTGTCTGCTTGCATAGACTTTTATTCTGATATTATGACACTGCTTTGTTTTGCTTGACTTGCACTTCTGTTTATAACAGGGACGCATTTCCTTTGCTTCATGGTGCCTCTATCTGGGGCATGTGTGTTAAAATATAAGTAACATAACATTTACCATATTAATCACTTTTTTGTAGACAGTTCTGTGCATTCACATCACTGTACAACCATCACCAGCTGCCATCTCTAGAATATTTTTATCTCCTCCACCTGAAAGTCTAGATCGATTCAACACTAACTTCCCATGCTCTCTCAAACCCAGCCCCTGGGAATCACCTTTCTGTGAAGCACTTGTATGAGGAATTACAAGTGTTTGTCCTGTGGTTGTTTCACATAGGATAATTAATGTCTTGAAGGTTCATCCACGATGTAGCATGTGTCAAAATTTCCCTCCTTTTAAGACTGTCTAGCATTCAGCTACACACGAACAATGGAGCATACTTTGCTTATCACTCACCAATCAGAAGACTTTTGGGTTGAGTAGCATCTTGTTTATACTTGCCTACGTTTGCAAATCAGCACAGTGGACAGAGTGAAAAGCTGGTTTCTCAAAAAATGTAAGAGCTTCTTGAGCCAGGAGATAGCTCAGCAGTCTAAGCACCTTCCTGGCAAGTGCAAGGACCCATGTTTGGTCCCTGGTACCACATGCCAGCTTCCATGCCAGCCACCGAAACCAGCAGTGGTGGCACGTGCCTGTAATCCCAGCACTGGGTAGGCAGAGATAGGAGGATCACTGCAAGTCCAACCTACATAGCAAGACACTGTACCAAAAAAATGCATAAAAGATTTTTTTCTAAGTTTTTAAGATATGAGATTCTCATAAATTTTACTATTTACCAATAACACAAAATTCATTCCAATTCCTCATCTATCATCTCAACATTCTTTTGTAAGATTTAAGAGACATTGGCCGGGCATGGTGGCGCATGTCTGTAATGCCAACACTGGGGAGGCTGAGGCAGGAGGATTGTTGTGAGTTCAAGACCAGCATGAGCTACAAAGTGAGCTTAAGGCCAGCCTGAATTGCAGAGAGACCCTGTCTCAAAAAGACAAAAAAAAAAGATTTAAGAGACACAATTACATTTTTGTTAGAAGTTCATTTGTTAACTGAATAAAATAGTTATGGAAAAGCTCAAAAACATTCATGGATTTTAATTGGTTTTTGTGGTGGGAGACATTTCAATATAATTTCATTGCTTTTGTAATAAGGAATTTGGCAGGAATTTTTGTTTGTTTGTTTGTTTAGTTTGGTTTGGTAACAGGAATCTAACTCACAACCCACTTGCCAGGCAGGTGCTGTGCTAATGAGCTATAGCCTGGCCCTGAGTAGAAATTTTAATACTTCTCATTGCTATGATCAAATTTCATATTTTCTTTTTAATCTAATTTTGTTAGACATTGAATATCACGTTTAGTAAACTTTTAGAAAATGTGTACAATTAGTAATCCTTTACATTGTAGTAGTGCAAAGAACAACAATGTACTTTGTTTCATTAGGACTTTGGCCACTGTGAAAACCCTAAAAATTTTGTTTACTATTAACCTCTTGAACAAAAATAAATAGTAAAAATTATTGTTTGCATGTTAAGGATGAAGAAATTCAGCCTTAAGGGAATTAAGTGCCTTGCCCAAGTGTACAAATTACTAAATGGCAGGTTTGTGTTGCAAAATTAGGTCTCCTAAAATCAAATTCTCTACTCTATCAAACAGCCTCCTTTCTAAGACATATTTTTAACCATGTGATTGTGTTGTATAATGGTGTCCCTGGCACTTAGATGGAAAATACTTCTGTAATTTGTTTTAGCATTTATCCTATAGCATGTTTTCATCTCTTCCTAGCCCATAACTCCGTCATCACTTGGAAGTACTTTCATGTGGCTGGCTATTAATGAAAGTGGGTTAAGCATCTTAGAATTCAACTCCATGGTAAGATTAAGCCCTGAAATTTTGCATTGATTCCACTATTTCTTCTGCTAGGTAGACCATAAACAGAAAGTAACGATACCTTAGTTTTATTTTCCTGATGCTCATAAAGCATATCTAATTGAATGCCACTTTAAAGATACAACTATGATTACAATTTAATATTTAAAACAAGATAAGACAGATTACCTATTGTATATAGGAAAAATATTATCCTGTGGTTAAATTATCACTATGGTTACATTGGTGACATGAATATTTTTAAAGTGTTATGATAATTGCTTCTTATATAAAATAAAAATAAGATATCATTAAATAGAAATTGTAATGATCAGAGTTTTAATTTCACTAAGGCTTCTACACATAATATCTATTATTTCCAAAACATCACTTACCACTTCACTTGGACATATACAAAATTTAGAGCCATAGAGCTTTTCATGTAGTTACAAATTGTCAAATTATTCTTTTTGTGTATTCATTCATATTTACTTGAATTAACATTTTCCTATTTCATGTGTCATTTTTTTTGCTTTTTTTTTTTTTTAGACAGGCTCTCCCTCTGTAATGCAGATTGTCTTTAAACTCATTATATAGTCCTGGTTGGCCTCAAACTCACAGCAGTCCTGCCTCAGCTTTCCAAGTGCTGGGATTACCAGTGTGTACCACCACGCCCAGTCATGTGTCAGATTATTTAGAAAATATTTTATTCCTTTTTTCTTTAGTCTAGAAATGGCTAACTTCAGAGCTGTAGCAGGCTGTCCTCACCCCTTAGCAGTGGTCAGAGATCACTGAAAATGGTTTGGAAACAAGACCATCCTGTAGGATCATAGTTACTATTTCCCCTTGAAAGTACTTAAGAAGCTTGTCAGAGTTTGTGTTTTCCACATACTTTTTAGTTCTTGGGTGGATAACTGGAAGACAGATTATAAAATCAGTGACTTGAAGTCAACAAGAAACTATGCACCAACATTAAGTTCCTTAGTTAAGTAGACTTGCTCCCTAGACCCCAGGCGGTGAATGTAAGGCCAGGCAGAAGGTGGGAGCCCGAGCTTCTGGTGCTTGAGCCATCTGCTCGGTCCTCCAACTGACCCTCGTGTGTGTAGATGCCTTTACTTTTAGGCTGCATGACTTTAAACTATGTTTTAAATTGTTTTAGAAACACATTGGGGAAATATTTGTTGCATTTTTTTCCCCTTTACTTTAGTTTATTTCTTAGACTTTTATAGCAAGAGCTTAACACAGAAGCAGTTGCTTGATGAATAAGTTTATTGGTCTTTATCTGAAAAATCTTCATAGAAATGTGGTTTCACTCTAGCAGCCCGCTCCTGAGCTCTGAGGAAGCTTGCCTTCTTTTGAGCTACCCAGTCTTTCTTCTGGGCAAGGGACATTTTGGGACGGTTCCACCTCTTTTTTTTAACTTGTCCTTTGGGTTCTTTTCATAGACCGGATTCTCTCCTGTAGCAGCATGAGCTTTCCTATACATCCCCTCCTCCATGTCTGGAGTTGCACTGTTCTTTATGCACTGAGAACTGCTTCTTGTCAGCACCTTCATCTTCTCCCATCAGGTGGCGCATAGAACCTGCGGCACTCTGACCCGTAATGTGCTTCTGATGGACTTCTGCATTGAGCTCCTTGCTCAGAATCATAACCAGGGAATCATTTGGTACTGTGAGGGGCAGACAAGCCTCCATCCACAGCACCCTTTAGGGCTCCAACAACTATTGCCAGGTGTGGTTCTGGCAAGGCCTGCATCCAAATAGCAGGTGAAGGCCCCAGGTTTGCCATCAGTGCTTTCCACATCGTATTCATCTCCAGTCATCTCCACCTGGCCTTCACAGATCTGATCCCCGCCAAACCTACTGAGAAGCCTGCAGGCCGCAGCAGGCCAGTGCAAGGCGCTGCAGCATAATTTGTTAGGCCAACTTCACACCGTGTTTTGGTAGCTCATGTGCACATGCTGCACAGACTATCATGTCCCCTTCAGTACGGGCATAAGCAATCTGACAAATGGTATCTCTGTTAGTTACACGACCTGTCATCCTGTGTTTAGGTGTGTTGTACTTACTTTTATCCTGTATTACTAAGCATTTCCTAGCATAGTAATCAGTTTTTCCCTCTTGTCATCTTCTAAACTTGGTGTCTCTTAAAGTAGGCCTTATTCTTGACAACCTTAACAAAATCCGTGGCCCTACACAGACCTGCAGGCCCAGCAGCACCACAGGGGGAAAAATGTTGCATATTTTTAATGCATAGATCTCTTACAGAATAAGAAAAATAAAAGAAGAAGCTATGGGGCTGGAGCTGAGCGTATAACACAGCTGTAGTGCATATGCTTAGCATGGGCAAGGTCCTGGGTTCAATCCCCACCACCACCAAAAAAGACTATAAGTACACTAATAGATAAGTTGGCCAAGACAGTTCACAAAAGAAGAAATACAGATATTTTAAATTTCACCAGTAATTAAATAAATGCAATTTGAAATAGATTCTACTTTTTACAATTATGTTGCAGAGAACTAAAAGCAGGGTGATATCCAGTGTTAGCAGGCCTGAGAGTGTGAACAACCCTTCTGAGCAGAAGTGGGAAAAAATCCCACAGCTGTCTTTTACACAGTTGTCTTTTGTTGTTTGGTTTTATAACCACAGAAATAATTATGTGCACTGTGAAGCAACAAGTAAAAATGGTTTGAATATGCTGTAGGTGGAGACGGGTTTAATAGAAGATTGCCTACAAGGCAGTTTAAAGTATTACCCAGTTGCCTTTGTTGTTGTCAAAAGATGTTCACAACCTGCTCTTAACTTACAAAGCTGCAGTGCTGAGCAGCCATATATTCATGGTACTGTTTCTGTTGATAGCTCTCAAACACTGGCCTATCAGGGTGAGCCATGAAGACTTGGCAGTTTTGACAGACAGTATTTGACAATAAAAGTATCAGTCTCATATGGCTTAATCTGATATGGGAAGAAAGCTGTGTGAAAAAACATACACAAATCCGTTACCAGCTATTTTCCACTGGCTGATGGAATATTGGTGTTTTTAATTTTCTACTTCCTATTTTTTCTGCAATGAGTTTTTACAGAATCAAAATTTAATTGTAAAGAAAATATAAAATTATCCCTACCACTGTTTATTTCAGGTCAGAATAGATTTGGTTTTAGAAAATGTTTTTTGCATTATGCTGTGACTAATTCACATCAGCATTTCAATGACGATGTATGCTATTAATCATTCCTCAGTTTTCTTTAAGTGTAAAGAACATATAATGTAATTACCTTTTATTTTTTAAAGAGATTATTGATGAGCTATGCGTACAAAAGTCTAACGACCTTTGGAGGTTATCAAGATGATTTTATGGTAGTCATTAACAATTCACATTCAAAAGACAAACCAACAGAGAAATTACTTTTCGCCATGGCAAAGCCCAAGGTGAGTGTAACCCTTTCTGTCAACATTTTTTGTACAATTTTTTTTCATACCAAAACATTTATTAGTAGAGGTTTTTCCAGATGGGGAAAGAAATATTACTTACAACTTAACAACCATGGATCCAAATCCTGGCAAACTTTATCTTGGTTTCTTTAATCTGAAAAATGCTACTCATTACTTAGCCCTGTGCCTGGTATACAAAGTGTTCCAACAAAATGACCATGGAGTTAATCAAGTACTTTATACACACTCTTACCTACTTGGGGTTATTTGCTCTATGAACTTATTAAAGAAAGAACAGACTTTTATAATTAAAACATATTTGCTCCTCTAGTTGTTTTAGTTACTTTCTTTTTGGGCAGAACTGGGGATTGAACTCAGGCCCTTGCTCTTACCAGGGAAGCATTTATTCTACTGATCCATTCCCCTGGCCCCTACTTCTCTATGTTAAATGAATTATAAAGTTTTAATGCCTCTGAATAAAATCAAATAGAAGGGCTGCATTCTAATATGTAATACTAATGTTGGTGGAAAAAAATGAGAAATTGATTTTCCTAAAAGTTATCACAAAATTGTCAAAGAGACAATTTCTTTAGAATCTGGAGGGTTTTTAATATATAACAGATCTCTTTCCTAATCATTTCTATACATAAGTAAAGATGGTTAGCCATGATCTAAATATCTTAAGATACTCAGTATTTGTTTGATTACATAATTGATGTAGTACATTGAATTTCTTAATTCATATATATTCACAAACATGACTTTAAAATAATTAAGTTGTATACTGACCATCACATTTCTAAAAATTTCTGCAAAATTTGATTTTTTTTGAAATTTATTCTTTCTGGAAACTTAAATAATGGAAAAAATGTTGCAGTGCCTTGATGGGGCAGGCAGGTGAGAGCATCAGTCTCTGAGCTAGAAGAAAAGGGTTCTGGGCACTTGCACAAGGAAAAACAATGCTCTCTTGGAATTGGTGAGATCTTCTCAGGAGCATAATAATTCTGTTTTTCTTGTTTTAGATTCTTGAAATCACTCTTCTGATTGCCAGTTACATCAACAACTTCCATCAACAAAAGGCAACGTGCCACCACCTCTCTGCTCCAGCCCTGCTTTCCCTTGAGGCCCAGGGATCCCAGGCCAGGGTGCTGGGAAGCCAGCCCCTGCTCCGAGGCAGCAGGCCCACCAAAGGCCCCACACTCCTCTGAAAGCTCAGGAGCCTGGACATCACTGCCTGTCCCTGAGCAGCGGCTCCGTCAGCCGTACCATGATGATTGGCACTGTCCCGTGGCACCACACGCCAGTGTTTGAGACGGGATTGCTGCTCTTATTTGATCCTTAAATATCCAAAGAATAGTAAAACAAATACAGAATTGGCCAACATGCTTATTTCTCTTAGATTAAATAGGGTAAAGTTTGTTACTTTTCCCACCTTCTTTCTTTCTGCCCACCAGAGACATCAATGAAAAATGCCTTTTTTCTGTCTTTTAAATATTCTAGCAATCTTAAAAAGAGATTCCAAGCTTTCATTTATTAACCAGTTGATTATTTGGAAAAGCTCACTGCCAAAAATATAAGTACTGTAATTAAATGTGCTTTTAATTAATGAGGTGGCATTTGGAAAGGAGTGGGATACAGCGTCAGCAGCGGCTGTGGAACAGTGTATTGGGGAAATTGTAGAGCAGGTGCCGTAAGTCGTCTGGCTCTGGCATCAGAATGTGAGGAGACGGGAGTTTAACCACGAGCTCCTGTGTGGTGATAGAGGGGACGCCAGCCACCTGCGCAGATCGCGGGCCTGAAAAGTTTAAATGAAACTGTGACTCCTGGTGCTGCTCCCGTATACCAAGTTCACTGGAACACTGCCCAGTTTTCATTGCATTTGGTGCAATTGACCTTGCTTCATTAAATAACAGTGTTTTTGAAATAAAGATGGTCCTTACACTGTTGTCCCAGAGATAGTTCTAATTTATAGCTTAAAAATAAATTTTAAAAAACTTAAAGAAGATAATTTTTCTGTAAAAGTAGATAAAATTTTAATTGGAAAAGTATTGAAATGTATTATTAAACCAGGTCATAAAGAAGTGGCCAGTACACTGTAATATGTGTCAAAACAGTATCATTGGTATTCATAATAAAAATGAAACTGTGATAAAACATAAAAATTCTATTATAGAATTCTATTATAGAAATGTTTAACTGTAACAGAAACATTAGTATAGTTAATTTTATTTATGTGTAGAATATATTTATTTTGGGGGCATATTTATCACTTTTCATGTCATATTTTTTAAGCAGCTTGTAAAAAAAAACATTAGTTTCTGAATTAATTTGTTGGCAGGGCCCTCACATTCTCATCTTCGCTGCTTTCTCCCCATGGCGGTGTACTGTTCTCACAGCCTTTCAGAACTGTTCCGCCCTAGAGAACAGCAGAGCCCAGAAGTGTGGCACCAAGTAACACCACGCCCTGTCACTGATCACAGAGTGAGCTCGGAAGCCCGTGAGAGGGGGTGTTCATTGACTGTTCCTCCCCACATCTTCTGAGCCACAACCACTCTCTGAGTAAACAATTAGCTCTTTAGAATAAACTGATAACCAGCTGGGGATGATTCTCCTTTTGGCTGGGAACTACCCATTAGCTGGTGAGCCAGCCACTTGGCAGAGCTGCTACTTAAGTGTGATAACTTTTTTCTCATGTGGTATGTAGTTCACTCACCATCTGGTAAGCTGCCACCCAACCCAAATCTTCTAATTTAAGAATCAGTAGTGAAGGCTTTACTATAGTATCTTAGACTTGGCATGTATTTTTGATAGAGCAGAGATAAAATGTTTTGATAGAAAGCAATTTTCTGTAACTGATGATGTGAAAATTTTATTTTCTGGGAAATTACTTATATAGCCATTTTAAAAATTCAGAGTATGTTATTATGATTGGTTACAAAAGAATAATGTTTTATGTCTAGCTGTAATATTTGTCTCCTATCATTTTCTTCCCTTTCAATCATAATACATGATTTATAAAACCCATTTTGAGTATTATCTTTTGAATAACCTTCAAGAAATACCTAACGTTTTCATTGTCAAAGCTGAGTGCACCACTAGTGAAATAGTAGTTATTCTGCCTCTTGTAGTCGTGCTTTGTCTTCAGTGTTGCTTTGTTTTATCCTTATAAAGGGAAGCTGTTTTGGAAAATTTATTGAATATATGTGTATATATGTTCAATAGAGAAATAAACAGACATACTGGTTTCCCCATGATTTCCTAATAAACTTCTAAGGGAGTTTATTTCACTTAAATGAGTTTAATGAACTGTGTTCTAAAAATTTATTTCAGCTGTTTTTGATTGTGTGTGAATGCATATGTGTGTATGCCCTAAAAAACAAATACAAACTTCCATAACTTAGAAATAAATGTATCAATTAGTTGGTTGCTTGGAATTTTTCCCCCAAGGAGGAAAAATGGTGATCAGTTTCCTAGAACAAATGCATTTAATTCATAATTGAACTGAACTATAATCCTGAAATTCTGCATTTCTCTAGGGAAAGGTTTGAAGTGTTTCTGAGGTGCCCTGAACACAGCTCCCCCATCCACCACCTCCAGGCCAGCTGGCATCCGCCCTCCTCCAGGCTGACTGTATGGAGAGAGATGCCCACAGTGTGGAGAGGGAGGAGGAGAGGAAGGAGCAGGGCACTGACGGGGAGAATCTTCTCCTGCCAGCTCCTGAGAAGCACTCTCTTCTCACATTTTCCCCACTCTGTTTTCCCTAAAGGAAGAAAGACTTTACTGCAATAAAAGTATTTTTTCCCCCTTTAAAGTCAAAATTAAGGTAAATCCAAATATAGATAATTAGGATGAAGTAACATTTTCCTGTGTTTCAGTGGAAATAAGATACAGGTTTTCCTTTGAAAAGCTGGTGGCCCTGCCCAGCACGCTGGGCTGAGGGGATGAGATGACACAAGCTCTAGTTCACTTGCTGAACTTAATTTTACCTAAATTGTACATAGTCACAATGATTCAAGATTTATCCAAAAATCTTCAGTGTGTGCTTTATAATTATTAACTATCCTTTAGTCCAGTAAAAGGCAAGAAAGAAAACCTTTATTAGGGACATGAGAAAGCAACTACAAAATAATTGCTTAGTAGGTGTGGGGTGGGGAGGGGAAGAGAGAGCACTGATTGCAGAGAGAATACTGATTCCTGACATTTACAGCTGGGTTATATTCTGATTTTATTACATTCCAGTGTCTACTGCTTAGCCCTGTCAGTGACAAAGGAAAGCTAGGTCCCTCTCTTTCAGTGTGGCTTTCGTGAGTTCCTAAGATGTATCTCTAAGAAGTAAATGTTAGGAAGTACCAGAGGAGATAGCTTAGAAGTTATTCACTTGCATTTCTGGGAAATATTAGCAAACTTTGGTAAGACTTGCCTTTTATGAGAGAAAATTATAAGGGAAGTGTGTAACCTTAGAATAGCTTGATAAGAGTTCTTCCTGGCTGGTGTGGGATGCACAGATCACAAGATGTTGCTGTGTTTTTCCTGCAGGCATAAAGCGAGCACCATCAACTGACATCGTGTTCTACCTAACCACCAAGTCTTCTGGATTCTAGGAGTTCCAGCTGTATGTTGGATGATTCTGTAATCACACTGTGTCCTCTGGACCTGGTTATCCTCTCCAGATCCCACCTCGCAACAGTTGGTTGACAGGATCAGCAAGCCATATGCCACCCAAGAATGGCTGGCATTTCTCCCTTTTCCCACAACTTTACTCTTTAGGGTCCAAAACCATGTTATACATTCCAGAATTCAACTCAAATTAACTTACACAAAAATGAGATGTCATTTTTCTTATTTTTATTACAGGGATACTAGGGGCATCTCATTTAATCAAAGGGAGAGCTCAACAGTGATATCATAGCAAGGTGAAGACCCAGATAAACTTTGGGGACAGCCAGAATCATGAGACATCTGCCAGGACTTTCTCTTTATATTGTTGAGTGCATGCTTCATATTTTCTAACTACAAATAACATTTCATTTGCCAAAAAAATATGCTGATTTCTCCAAAAAGGGAGTGAGTTGCTTTTTCCAGTTTTAATTTGAGAAATCCTGAAGAAACATTTGTGTCAGGGGCTGCACTGAGCTGCCTGAACCGCAGTCAACATTAGGAGAATGCCTAATTACTAAAAAATGTAATATTATGCAGATATCAAGGTTATATTTATCAGGCATGTTTAAAATTTAATAGGGGAGATACATGTTCAAATTGAGATAATTAGCTTTCCAGTATAATCTCAACTCTTAAATGATTAGATTGAAGCACATCAAAATGTTTAATAGTCATTACTTCTGAAGTAGGTTTTTCCCCCCTCTTCATTTATTCTATACTAATTTTTTCTGCAAGAAGCTTATATAACTTTGAAAACAAGGCAGGGAGAAGGTAAAAACATCACTTTCCTGACTATTGTTAACAGCTTCCACATGGCCTTCAAGACTCCAAAAACATCCTGCACACAGCTGCAAAAAATTATCTAACTGAAACTCAGGCCTAGTTATGGCGCACTCGTATTCTAAACCTTATTTGGCTTACAGCCCACGCAGCAAAATCCATACTGCTCAGTGTTCCACATCAGTCGATCCACCCAGTCTGCTATTCCATCTCGGCTCCACCAGACATTTAAATGTTCTCTCTTGGAACTATTCAGAGTTCCTCACATTTTCATCCCTTTACCCTTCTACACTAAGCTCATTCCATCCAGCAAGCAGCATAAAACTGCCTTCTCCTTGGTCACCAGCTTTGAAACCTTGAGTCTTGGGGTGACCCCCTAGAGGAGCTCAAGTCTTCTTCTACTTTTATCCTAAGAACACTTTTCACCTACCCATGAAGATCACTTTCTTTACTCAAGTATGACCTCTCTGGAGGAATAAGAAAAAGAGAGAACTCACCTACTGAACCAGACCAACTGATTCAACTTGAGTCCATGGTGTGAACAGGACCCAGCCAGACAAACTTTGCTTCCTGTTACCAGGCTTCTGCTTCACCTCTCTCATTATCCAAACAACTGCACTATCAATGCACTTACTGTTGCTAGTATATAGCATACATTTGGTAAAAGTATTAGCTGCTATTAATAATGTAAACAGGATTTCTTAGCCAGCATATGTAAGCATTCTTACCAGGGGCTCCAGAACCCAAATTATTACAACCACTGCTATCTGTCCTGCATTAATTTATGAGCTTATAGGTGTCTAATGCCAAGATACAAATGTGCTTTCAGTGAGAGGTGTATTGAATTCCAGGGCTGGGGAAATGGGTCAGTAGAATAAGCGCTTGCCTGGCAAGTGCAAGGGTCAGAGTTCAATCCCTGGTTCCATAAAATAACCCAAACATATCCACTGAATTCCATCTTCTCACACCCTTTCTATGTGCCATAGTAGTTTTTCCAGTCTCCAAAGTACACCAATGTGTCCAAGGATTTAATTCCCAGAGACTTTATATGAAGTGAATGCTTTTTTCTTTTACCAACCATTTCTGTCATTTCCAGAAACGCGTCTCTGTTTCTTAGTTCAAAGTTGCCTACGAGGCTGAAGGTATAACAGTGGAAAAGCATTTGCCTAGCATGCAGAAGGCCCTGGGTTTAAATCCCACCACCAGCACACATATGGCCTACCAGCAGTCTACCACACGATAATAACAAGAATTTATTATATTATGCCACATATATGTAGGCTGTCACATAATTTATCTCATTTAAAACTTCAAATTGGGCTGGAGAGATAGCTCAGTGACTCAAGCACCTGCCTGGCAAGTGCAAGGTCCTGAGTTCAATCCCCTGTACCAGAAAAAAAGAAAAAAAAAAAAACCTGAAAAATATACAAATCATTCTGTGCTTCACAAGATCACAAACTAAGGTTCAGAAAAAAGCAAGTGATTTACCCAAGGTAGCATGGAAAGTTATCCAGGGCAGTATGGAAACTTAGCAAGTACACTGCCTCAGGAATTGAATCTGTATCCAATGTCTTTAGTCACTTTCCTCATCGCTGGGACTTAATAACCAACACCAGCAAAGGAAGGAGAGGTTTGGCTCACGGTTTTTGTCCATAGTTTTCTGGTTCCAAGGCAGGACAACACGCAGCAGAGGGGTGTTTGCAGAGGGAAAGCTGCCATGTCAAGGCAGCTGGGAAGTAGAGATTGGAGAGAGCGGTTGAGAGGGAGCTAACCCCTTGCAGATCAGGCCCAAAGTGACCCTCTCCTTCAGACCAGACCCTAATTCCTAACACTAAGCCTGCTCCACTGCCCCCACTATTCAAGCACCTTTCCTTCTGGGAAATCTAAATATAAGTCATAATATCCACCATAGTTCAAAACCCATTTTTTTTAGACAAAATAACATACAAATTCCAGCCTGCTGTACCAGCCCCACCCCCAGAGTGATTGAGGCTGGGCCTGGTGATGCTCGCCTATAATCCGAGTCAGATCTATCTAGTGAGACCCTGTAGACCCTGTACTAAAATATAAACAAACACCGCACAAATTAAGCCAAAAAGCAGAGGGTTAGAGAGAGGATAACTTCCTCAAATATTCAGGGCATCTTGGTGAGACATCCTGGGTCTACTAAGCATTCAGAACAGACCAAATACTATCATCACCACGAAGTTTCCAGCAACTCCTTCAGGCATAATTAGTCACTTTTGTTCTTGTGTAATTTTTTGTACTATTTCTTCAATAGCTTACATGAATTGTTTCCTTGAGCTGTAATACAGTTGCTTGTAATGCATTATCTTTCTTGCTGGTCCAGATCTTGTCTTACCTCTTTATTCCTGTGTAGCACAGAGCTTTGCATATTAGTCATTACCCAAGGTTTGCTATTGATCTAGAGATTCCTGGAGATCTACAGACAGACCACAAAATTCAAACAAAAATAATCTACGTCCATAAAGTAACTGATGTAGATGTACAAGCTTCATTAACTTGCGGATAATGTACCATCGTATAAAGCATGATACAAACTTTCAGAAATTTGAAAAACGTCAAAACTGTGTGCTTCACTTTCAGTTTTAAGGCTTAATTATTTCTCACTTCTAGTCAATTACTAGAAAAATACTTCCATAGACTTTTATTTTCTTTATTCCCAAATCATGGCTACTGGCAAAGACAAGAGTAAAAGATGAGAAAAAGCAGATGCCCCTGGAATATAGAAAGCAGTCAGGAAAAAAAAAAAATTCCAGTTCAGAAACAGTTGCTTTGGGGCCCCAAGCTTATAACCACTGTTTCTTTCTCTCCCATTTTAGGGGTTGCTATTAAAGATGAGACTTCAAAAGGAGCATCGAAAACTACATTTCCCATGATGCCACCTTCTGCACGCAACGCGGCTACGCCCCTGTTGCCATGGGGACCGAGGAGCCTCTTTGGCTTCTAGGTTCTCCGGGTTCTGACTGGGCCGCACGCCGAACCCTCCTCGTGTGAGGGGCCTTTCACGATGCCCAGGTAGCCCTGCACGCCTGTGCCCACCCTAAGTCGCCTCCAAAGCCTCCCGTCCTTCCCACTCTGACCTAGAAAGTCGCGGGGGTGGATTGGGGCCCGGAAGCCCGCGCTGGCCTTGTGGCGGGGAAACGGCGGGTTTCCTTGCTTGCGGCCGGGTCTGCACGGGCAGGGCCGTGTCGGAGCTGCCCCGGAGCAGTAGGTAGGAAAGCTAGGCCGTCAGGAAGGTCAACTTCGCCATCCCTGATTCGATTCTGCAGGTTTCTTGAGCACCTCCCTAGGGACTCCCACCGGGCGCGAGGTTCAGAAGCACTGTGAGGGAGGGACACCGTGGGAAGTTTAACGTCGCGCGGGGGTGGCCCTGGTGGCCTGTAAAATACGGTTGAGCTCTTCCTTTCTATGAGGTCCCTTTAAACTGCGCCTGCAGAAGGCAATACCTCGGCCACCTCCGAACGATTTATTTATTTGTGTATTTATTTATTTTTGCGGTACCGGGGATCGAACTCCGGACCTTCGCGCTTAAGCCGCTGAACTATCTCCCTGGCCCCTCTGAACAATTTAGCAGGATGTCAGCAAGAGGGACAGGGAATCTGTCACAGAGCAGTGTAAAACTTACACGACTGTAGGGTTAAAAAAAAGTGTCAGCCTTCCATCATGTTGTCGCTGACAGTGGTAAAGTTAGGCTCTCAGTTACGGATCCCGCCCACTAATAACAGCACCTTTTTCTTGTCTGCTGGGTGTGTAGATGTCAGATAATCAGGTTCCCAGAGGATGGTTTGTAGGTGAAGGGCAGACAGGCCTCGATTGAGTATCCAGACATCCGAATATCCGGACATCCGCTGAGAAATGAAAGGGTGAATTTTAACGCAAACATTGAAGTACTCCTGACTATATGCCTGCTTTTGTCGTTTCTTTCTCCCTGGTTGTTGACTAATAATAACAGTCCCTAAACTAATTGACCACAGTGTAACAGTCATAACAACCCTCTAAATTTGGTACTGTTTTACAAACTGACATTTTAGATATAAAGCAACGGGCTTGTGCCTGAGAACCTATATTGGTTTAGTGTTCAAGTGTTTGTTTAATTGATAAATGAAGGATCTAGAGAGGCTAGTTAATTTGCATATGCTCACATACATAAAAAATACAGATTCACAGTAGACCCTGTCAGGTCTTTTTAGTTCAATTCAGTACTCAATTGCCACTTAGATTTAATTTTCAAGAAGCTATTGGCTTGTACACACAGGAGAGAAAAAGTTATTTTCAAAATGTTTGTGACAGTTGATTTTTTCCCCCTTAATCTTTATACTTTAATATTTAAAAAAACAATTGGGGGACCAAGACAATTTTATTTTTGATTAAAAAACATCTTGTTTACTTATTCGGTACAGGTTCTTGCTACACAGTTCAGACACGCAGTGATCCTCCAGTCTCAGCCTTCCCAGCACTGGGATTACAGAACTGTGCCACCACACCAGGCCTCAGTGGCCAGCAGGGGCACATCTAGGGCTAGTGGGCAGAGCGGCATGGAGTGCCAAGGGCCTGAACCCTGGTCCTTGCACTTGCCAGCAAGGCATTTAGACCACTGAGCTATCTCCCCAGCTCCAGAAAGATAATTTTAAAACTCAAAGTAATGACAAGCAAAAACAAATGTTTCAGGAAGCAGAGATTATTTAATATACTGGATACAATGATGCAATAATTGTATCCAAGAAACTTAACACGTACGACCTTGATGGGAATCCCCAGAATAGACTACCTCAAACCCTGATAATAAAGGCCCTCCTTACAGGCATCAGTATTCTTCAGAGAACTAGTTCAAAAGAAAAAAACAACTAATCACAGTCAGACTAATTATCATATAGTTTGCAAGTCTGTTGCCCTCCAGAATATATTTTGTCTTATAAATTTTACTGAAATAAAATTTCTCTGCTTGAAATCAGTGTTTAAATAAATATTTTTCCTGTTTTGAATTTCGTTTTTCGGCCTGTCATGCAGTGAAACGCTCTGGGAAATTGCAAAAGCTGAAGTGGAAAAAAAAGAAAGGAATGAAAGTGAAGGCAATGGAGCCGAAACTGGAGAGAAGTCTGTTTTCTTCATCGGCAGTAAAAACGGGGTAAAGCTTTAACTTTGTTTTTTCAGTTATTGAGGTAATTTAACAACCAGTGGTAAAATTTACTGTAATACTTTGACAAAAACCTTACATATTTTCAACATATTTTCAACTCTTAACCAGATGACCAATCTGTTTGAGTGTGAAATAGAGAATATTATCAAGGGCTGGCAAGATAGCTCCCCAGATTAAAACGCCTGCTGCATGGTGGGAGGGATGGAGGGGTGGAAGAGTAGGGCGGTAGGGAGGGGTTTCCACCTCTGGGCCTGCCATGCAAGCCCCACCCCCAGCGGGATGAGTACTGAAAGGCTGATTGAGACTGGGCGTGGTGACCTGCACCTGTAATCCTAGCACTTGGCAGACTGAAAACAGGAGGATCACAAGGAGTCCGATCTATGTAGTGAGACCATGTATTAAATACATTTAAAAAGAAAAAGAATATTGTTGACCTAAGAAAAGTCTTAACAATAAAAAAAAGTTTTGAAAAAGGGGGCCAACAAGAGCTCAGCAGACTAAGCGCCTCCTTAGGCAAGCACAAGGACTGGAGTTAAGTCCCCGGTGACCCATTCCGGGTATGGTGGCACATGCCCGTAATCGCAGCGCTGGAGAGGCTGAAAATAGGATTACTACCACTCCGAGCTATGTAGTGAGTGAGACCCTGTACCAAATACATTATTGAAAAAGACTGAAAATACTTGAGTCTCTGATCTCAAATGAGTATAAAGGGTTTAAATAACTAAATGTAAATATCTAAGTCAACATCTAATATTCATAATCCCTCCCACCATGCAGCAGTAAGTCAGTATCTTAATATTCATAATTCAGATTCAGATCTTTCATGTTTAAGAATCTCTCTAATGGAATAATTAGGGCTTGAAAAATGTGGAGACCAGAAGGCAGCAGTTCTGCTGGACCGTGGATTGGTAAGAGGAACCACTCCCACTCACTGTCAGCCCTGTTGTACTTAGCCACCGAGAGCAGGAACAGATGTGTCTTCAGGCAGCTTTACGTAACGCCCAGAATTCCTGCTGAAGTTCACGTAGTACACGGCTTCTTTCTGTTTGGAGTTCGTACTGGTGTTCAGCATCTGTACTTTGTGCTTCCGCTTAAGAGTATTACCATACATGGTGCTTTGAGAAACCAGCACAGTTGGGCATCATCAGTGCCCCATTCAGCAGCCAGTCACATGGAGTGGGCTGCCGTCTATGGCAGTGTTATATGAAGAGAAAGGAAGGCAGGGAAGACTCTTAGTTCACTGAAAAGAAAGGTTTGTGCTAATAGTGTTTGGACAATTACATGCCAATATTTTGTACTCTGAGTAAAGATAACACTATGCAGTGCACCTTATTGTTACCCTGTTAGCTTGCTCTGAAAGTTTCTTCTCTAAAATAAAAAGATTATAATGGGAAATAAAAAAGGTAGGGATGAAGGAAAATGTGAATTGAAAAAGTAGGACATAAATTTTATGTAAATTGTGATCTCTTTATGTAAATATGAGAAGAAAAAAGAGAGATGGATAGAAAATCTATAACAGTATTTTTATGTTACTTTTATTTATTATTATTATTTTTTTTTTTTTTGGTCTTTTTTGAGACCGGGTCTCACTGTGCAGTTCAGGCTGGCCTTAAGCTCACTTTGTAGCTCAGGCTGGTCTCGAACTCACGACAATCCTCCTGCCTCAGCCTCCCGAGTGCTGGGATTACAGGCATGCGCCACCACGCCCGGCTTTATGTTACTTTTAATTTCTGCACTCCTCAAAGTTTTCATATTGCTCCAATTTACTCATTCATATCTGGACTTAATTCTTCAACATAAAAGAACTGTAGAGGGGCCAGGGAGATTGCTTAGTGGAATAAGTGCTTCCCTGGCAAGCACAAGGGTCTGAGTTCAGTCCCCAGTTCCTCCAAGAACAAAAAAAAAGAATCATGGAGATCATTTGCATTTTAAATATTTAATGAGTTTGCTATTATAAGAAGAGTGATTTTTCATATTAAATATACTATTTTAACAATTTCCTACATTTTATTCTACTGAAGTATACATGCACACATGAGTTTACATAAATTTGGACATAATCAGTACTAGTCTTAAGATACAAATAATTTTTTTTTTTACTACAAAATACATTCTTTAAAGCACCTGCAAACAGGTGCAGGGTGGTAGCATGCACCTGTAATCCCAGGACTTGGGAGGCTGTAAACAGGAGGTTCACTTCAAGTCTGATCTAGTAGTGAGACCCTGAACACCCAGAAGACCCTTCCCTAAAATACAAAAAATAAATAAATAAATATATATATATATGTGTGTGTGTGTGTGTGTGTGTGTGTGTGTGTGTGTGTGTGTGTGTGTGTGTATTCTTTATTATTTATTTATTTTGGTCCCAGGGATAGAGCTCTGGACCTTGTGTTTGCCAGGCAGGTGTTTGTGCCACTGAGCTGTCTCCCTGGCCCACAAAATTCTTCATAATAAAACTATTTCCATAGCCTTGAACATGACATATGCTAATGAGTCTAGTGAATAAACACAGCTACAATGCCTCTGTGTGGGTTCTGTCCTAATCACTTTCTGCCACAATTGTTATTGCCTTGTTTATGGTTTTTTTTTTTTTTTTTTTTTTTTTTTTTTTTTTTTTTTTTTTTTTTTTTTTTTTTTTGTGAAACTACTCTTTTTCCTAATAGCAATATGTGGCATATCCAAGCTTTTAAAAAAAAATTATAATGAAATTAAAGCTAATTTCCGTTTTGAAGACTTGAGAACTCCCTTGTCTAAAGCTGCCTAAATCTTTTCATTTTTTCTTTAAAGAATACCCGAATATATGCTTTATCCAGAGTACTGTGAATTACAAAGAGAAGAAATTAATTAATGCCCCTGTACTTGGGCTGACAGTAATGATTCCTTAACAAAGAACGTAGCTGCCTTGCTGCCTCCTCTCTCTTCTGTATCAGTTAGAGTTCACTAAAGTAGCAAAAAATACAAAAGTATATAAGATTACATACTTTAAAAATATTATGTTGGCTACTAAGTAGGATTATAATGGCCACCTGTGGAATCAGGGTGGAAAATGCAAAATGGCTGTCTGTGTGCTGGAGGTCTGGAGAAATCCTGTCAAAGACCTGGAGCGCACTGCAGAGTCTGGTTTGAGTCTGTCAGAAAGCTAACGATTCTGCATTGGAAGCCTAAAGAAACTGGCAATGAATATCCAAAGGCCATGGCAAAGACCAGAGCTCTCCTGAAGAAGCAAAGGGAACACATGTCTGTTTTTTCTTTCCCTTTTTATTCCATCCAAGCTCTAAGCTTATTGGCTGGTGCCACTCACATCTGGGGTGGGTCTTTCCTTTTCAGTTTGTAACCTGTATGTCCACTGTCCG
The DNA here is from genome assembly GCA_004027165.1 of Ctenomys sociabilis. Lineage (NCBI taxonomy): Eukaryota > Metazoa > Chordata > Mammalia > Rodentia > Ctenomyidae > Ctenomys > Ctenomys sociabilis. The sequence continues at coordinate 239,134 of PVKA01000003.1, read as the reverse complement.
CAGACACACCCAGAACTGTGCTCTACTGATGTGCTAGGCATTTGTTACTCTATTGAAACTGACAGCACCATTATCTATATCACACCTTCCAGCCTTGCGCTCATACATCGTTCAGCAGACATTTATTGAACATCTGTTGTGTGTATGTATCCTGCTGGAACCTGTGAGCATAGGGATGAAAGACATATTCTCTACCATGAAGAAACCTCAGTACATGTGCTTGTCTACTAGCAATGACAGTAGCAGGAGAGGCTGGGCTGAAAAACAGGAAGTACATATACCCCTGCCCAAGAGCTGGAGGCCTGGGAAAGCCTCTGTAAGAGACTGTGGTTCTAAAGCTTGAAGGGCAGGAAGTAAAAGGAACAATGCAAATGACAGGGGCCAAGTAAAACAACCCAAGGAGAGGATCAAGAGCAACACATTGTACATCTATAGCAAAAAAACTGGAGAATGTATTAGACAAATACGACAGCATTGCTGATCAGTGTTGACTGCTGTTTTGATAATGGGGATTAAGGCATCACTACTATGCTAAATATCTGTAATTTCGGCCCACTCTCACTTGTGTAGGCTGAGGTATGGAGGAGGAAGGTGACTGAGTTCCCCACATTGGCTTTTTCTAGTAAGAAGTGGCCCAGGAATAGCCATGTTTTAGTAGAGGTTATCAAGGGGAGAGAACGTTCCAAAGGTGTTGAGATGTTAGGGATTATGCCAATCGTGGAAGTAGGGTTCTAGATAGAAGGATTTCAGAGGAAAGGAGGACAGGAATTGGCTGGGTCAGGGACGGACCACTTAGGGGATCACAGGACTCACGTGGGTCAGAAGACTGGGCTTCTGGTTTGATTGAGATCTTGGGAGGGGAGATGAGATTCATTTTGATGGTCTCAAAATGAATTTGTAGGAATTAGAAAGCACGGGAGTCTGGACATATTCTTAAAGGGCCATAGTTTACTACTGAATCTTTAGACTTTGGATTTTTCATTTTGATGATAACCTGAAACTTGATTGCAGCTCCTAGAGCTGAGTTTATGATTATTTGGAATTGTGACTACACATACTCTATCTACATTTATATAAAATTATCACAAAAATATTTAAATCAATACTAGGGTCATATAAAAATTTAAGGAAATTGGCTAGACATTTGAAATTCCTTGCAGTTCTAAAATATAGTAATTCTGACTGTATAGAATTTATTACTTTTTAACCTAAATCTTTACATACCTCATATGATACATGTTCAGTGTAGGAAAATTAGAAAATCTGATTTTTGTTGAGAAGGATTTTTTTTTTCTTTTGGCTGGCTCAGGCTGCCTTCAGGGTGGGTCTGGTAAGGCATGTAGAGCTGGAGATCAAACCACAGTATCCTGCACCAGACTGAGTTTGCATAAGCAGGTGCTTAAACAATTGAGCTAACTGGCAGGCCCCTCTTGACTTTTCTCTTTTTGGCGGAACCGGGGATTGAACTCAGGCCCTTGTACTTGCCAGGGAAGCACTTATTCCACTGAGCCATCTCCCCGGTCCTGGCCCCAGACTTTTCTTTTTGTTAAAAGAAATTACTTGGAAATCCATTAGCTAGATATAATCACTATTAACATGGTAACATTCCTCAAAATCTATTTGTGTGTGTGTGTGTCTGCATGTATTAGTAGAAGAAGCAGGAGATTTTAGTGGGCTTTGGTTGTTTGAGACAGAGTTTCACTGTGTAATCCAAGGTGACCTTGAATTCATGCTCCTCCTGCCTGAGCCTCCAAGTGCCAGGATTACAAGTCATGTGCCATGATATCTGTCAGGAAAATAAAATTTTTAATTGAAAACAGGATCATACTAATTTATTACAAGTGTCTTACAACCTAAGTATATTTCTATATTGTCATTACTGATAATTATGTATTATTATATGGACTAATCAATTTAGCTAAAAATTCCATATTTGCAGACATTTAGATTGTTTTGAGGTTTTCAATCTGATAAAACACGAGACAGTAAACATCTTTCAATATGCTATTCCAACTAATTTTTTCTATATCTCATTACAAAAATTTCACCCAGTTTGATTATATTCCACCCATAATCTGGATTAATTTATTATCTTTTTGGTAAAAATTATAGGCACTTTAATTAAAAGAAATATAGTAATATGCTGTGTTTTTCTTAATTCACTTTTCCAAACTATCTGTTTTGAAGCCCAAAGGTTTCCTCCGGCAGAATTTATCCTGATGTTTATTTGTCTTGTTCTTTGTTTAAGAAGTCATTTAAAAAAAGAATTTTTCTAGTTTAAAAAATCTGTAATGATTCAAGCCACCAGGCTACTTTGTGGATAAAATTTGAGCCCCAGTTTTATGGTTAGTAGTAGAGAGGGGACATGAACCTGCATTTCCTGAATCAGAAAAAGAGGCTTGGCGTAAAAGTGCATCTTCTAGATCCGAGCACTCTAGCCAACTTCTTTTTTTTTTTTTTTTTTTTTTTTGTCTTTTTGAGGCAGGGTCTTACTATGCAGCTCAGACTGGCCTTAAGCTCACTTTGTAGTTCAGGCTGGTCTCGAACTCACAACAATCCTCCTGCCTCAGCCTCCGGAGTGCTGGGATTACAGGCCTGCGCCACCAGGCCCGGCTCTAGCCAACTTCTGAAGTGCCTGCTTCCAACATAGTTGCAACATGCCCTTTATTTGTATGTTAGCTTTTTTCTTTATTTCCACTTCAGTAATTGGATTAAAAAACATTTAGGAAGACATCTATCATCAGCATGACGAGTAATTAGCACTGTTGAGTAGAGAAAATAATCTAAGAAGCTGCCACGTTGACCGCCAAAGTAAGGTGTGATTGCTAATATTTGTCATCTGTGGGACTTTATAATTATAATAATAGCAGTGTAGTTACTCTGTGATGAAAAGTTGACAGTTAACTTTTTTCACAAACTTCAGAATGATTCTGAAAGTTTCTGAGTTTTACTTTCTAGGTAATTTATCATTCAAGTGATTTGAAAAGCTATTTTGGGCCACAACTATGAACACTAATAAAACTATGTATTGATGACATTAAGCAGTATTTCTTTTTTAATTTCCAGGGAAAGACTACTATTATCCTAAGGTGCCTTGACAGGTAAGTGTGACGTTAACCTTTCTAATTCATTTCTGCTTATTGTAGTGTACATGGCAAGTACAAGTCTGAAAAACATGGAAAGAAAATGATTTTGAGACCCCAAACCAATATTTAATTCTTAATGAGTCCTTAGTATAAGTTTTCAGAGCTTCTTTAAAAAATAACTGATGGGGGCTTGATCCCTCGGCCTGCTGTGCTGGCCGCACCCCCAGGGCACACTGAGATGGCAATTGAAACTGGGCTGGTGGCGCTTGCCTGTAATCTCAGCTCTTAGGAGGCTCTAAACAGGCAATCACTAGAGTCTGATCACCCTGTAGACCCTTCCCTAAAATACAAAAATAAATAAAATAAGATAGAACTACTGAAAAGTCAAAAAAACACAGGGTTAATACTGAAACTCTCTGAGGAAAAGCTAGTATAATTACTTTATACTAGTATAATTACTAGTCTATAATAGTACTAATGTTCTTTTTGGCTGTTTTACTTTGGTATTTAAATTATTTTATTCTACCTAGTACAGGATTATTAGAACAATAATTATAATCTTTAAGTTACTCAAGGATACATTTTGATGCCCGGTGTTTATCCTCAAATTGTGTATTTTACAATTTGTTTTATATACTGCCTAATGTTTTATGCTGCAGAAGCATGCAGTCAGATTGATCATTAGGGTAATGATTAATAGACATGGCAAGAGGCTGGAAAAGAAAGACTTCAATTAATTTTAGAAATATTTCTGTTCCCTTTAATTCTAATGCATATGTCTTATGACTCCCTAAACATTAAAAGAGGTGAAATTTGGTTTATGATCACATTAAAGAAACTCATTCACTTGAAAAATATTTTTTTAAAAATACAAATAATAGAATATTGGCTTTGTGTAATTCCTTTGACCAGCAACATTATGCCTTAGGAGAACTCTTCATACTGACACCTGTATCATCTTCCATGTCTAGAAATCATGGTTTTCTTTGGCTATATTCATGTTTCCTAAATAAACCATCTAGTCCAGGGTAACATACTCTGAACTACTACACTGAATTAAAAATTAATTTTAATTCCTTGATAGTCTGCTCAGAAAAAAGGATCCTTTCTATATTATAGCTTAAATATCAGATTCACAAATTTTATCTTAAAAAGCATCATCTTATTTCATAAAAGATTTTTGTCTTTTAGGAAATATAGCCAAATATTCTTTTTGTGTGTGAATCAAGAAATATATATGCAGAAGTAAAATTAAAAATATTTAAGAAATATAAATGTACCAATCATAAATTCAAAATTGTATTTCTTTTTTGTTCTTCAAATTAAAAGTTAGTAAAAAATAATTAAATATCAGTACATGCCAACATAATTCTGCCTTAGAAAGGAAGTTATGCTTGGATGTACCTGGAGGACAGTATGCCAAGCGAAGTAATAAAAAAGATGAAAGCCGTCCGATCCTACTTATGTGGCATGTGAAGAGAAGTCAAATGCAGAGGAGCAGAAAGTAGAGCAGGACCATGAGGAGGGAAATAGGGAGCAGTGGGCGAGGAGTTCAGTTTTGCAGGGTGAGAAGTCACAGAATAGCGTGGGTATACACAGTACTACTGAGCTCTCCACACGAAAATGGTTAGATGGTAAATTTTATTGTGTGTACCTTACCACAATAAAAAAATTAAATATAAAGAAATATATACCATAAAACTACTTACCATGCAGTTAATCAAATCATTTTAATATTTTTCAAATCAGTGTTGAGTTTTTAGTTCATTTGTTCATGAAATTTGTTAAGTGCTCGCTGACTTGATGATGCCCATATTTGAGCTATGATTTCTGTTCAAATAAGGCATTAAGATTGAAGTCCCCAATAAATTGACTTTCATTAGGTTTCGAGTTCCCCACATGAAAGCAGTATAAGCCTGATGTCAGTGCTTCTGTGGCTGAACCGTGGGCAGCTGGTGACCCAATGTAACCATGGATGCTATTGGTGTCGTAGCCTTCCCACTCAAGCTGACAGGGTATGCCCCGTCACATAGGGGCCATCGTGCATCTCTGCAGTCACCACTAAAATTCACTAGGACTTTTTGTTTGTTGTTTATTTTTTACAATAGTGGGGAGACTGAACCCAGAGCCTTCACACTGAGCTACATCCCCAGCCTTTAAAACAATTAAAAAAAACAAAACAAAACAAAACATGATCTCATTAAGTTGCCCATACTGGGTTCAGATGTGTGGTCCTCTTTCTCAGCCTCCCAGCATGCTGGGATTCACTAAGACAGCTTTAAAGAGGCTTATCTCATATACTTTTTTTTTTCCAATGGAACCAGGGGTTGAACTCAGGCCCTTGCGCTTGCCAGAGAAGTGCTTATTCCACTGAGCCATCTCCCCAACCTCTCTCATATACATTTTTAAAATAATGTGTTAACTCAGTGCTACTACTTAAGGTAGCTTCTTTACTAATAAAGTTTTTAAGAGGAAGCAAAAAGTGAATGGAATAGATAACATCAGATGCTGATCCCACCCATTTGTTACAGAAACACTGTTTGTCTTCTTTATATAGGGACGAGCCAGCAAAGACAACCTTAGCTTTGGAATATACGTATGGAAGAAGAGCAAAAGGACATAACACAGTGAGTTCATAAGGATACTGCAGTGCTACTGGTGAAGAAGTAGTGACAATGCCTTTGCTTTAGGCTTCCATTGTATCTAAAGCCAGTAAGTGTATCCAGTTGTATACTTTAGAACTGTGCTTAAGTCTCAAATGTGATCCAGTTGATCTGAAGCCAGTCCAAACTATGAACCCATTTCAGCTTTCCCATTCGCTCTGTTGTAAAATGCTAAAATAACATTGTTTTCCTACAGTTAATTCTTTGGCCTACATACTGTTTTTCAAATGTGAATAATATTGTGCATTACCTTCTGTCTATAAAATCTGCTAAATATATGGGTTTGACTTTTGAAGTATTTATGAGAATATACTTTTCAAAATCAAATTATTAGCTTTAAAAGCAAATACAAGGCTGAGATATAGCTCAGTGGTAGAGTACTTGCATAGCAAGGACAAGTCCCTAGATTTAGTCCCAGTACCTAAAAAAACTTGCTAATACTGAGATCACATGCTCTGTTTTCCTATGTTCACTCTAATGTTTCCTTAGAGAAATGCCGGAAATTATTCAGTATAGAAAGAAAGCTTATAACAATGTGTGGGTAGGGGAGGCAAATCTTGTGTAGACTCTTTCAGAGTGCTCACAAGAATAGCAGTCATTCTTAAATTCATGCTGTGGAAGAACAGTCTAGAACACAGGATCCCACTTCTCCCATAACAAAGGCAAATGTTCCTAGACAGATCTACTTCAAAAGTTTGCTCACTGGACAGTGTATAAAGAGAATTAAGGGTCAGCCAGATAGCTCAGCCCACTAAAGGGCCTGCTTAGGCAGGCGCAGGGTGGGGTTCAATCCCCTGTGTACTCTGCTGGTCCCAGCCCCAGGGCATGCTGAGACAGAGAATGATACTGGGTGTGGTGGCACAAGCTTGTATCCCCTCTCAGGGCTTGGGAGGCTGAAAACAGGAGGATCACTGAGAGTCATATGTATAGTGAGACCCCGTAGACCCTGTACTAAATACATTAAAAAAGAAAAAGAAAACTTTACGCACTGAATCCACCAACAAAAAGCTTTAAAATCTTTTTTTATGAAATTGTAGATTGAGGGAGATTTTCCAACATGAGTTCTCCCACAAACATTAAGAATTCAAATATAATGAAATAATTGTAGAGATTATGTAGTAAAAATGTATTAAAAATTTTTTTAATTAAAATTCATCTAAAAGTTGCTTTATAAAATAAGCTTGATTGAAAGACAAGTATCTCATGTTTTCTCTCATATGTGGAGTCTAAGGTAAAAAAAAAAAAAAGAAAGAAAAAGAAAAGACCACATGAAAATAGAAGGGAGATGGGGCCGGGGAGATGGCTCAAAGCACAAGGGCCTGAGTTCAATCCCCAGTTCCCCCCATCACAAAAAAAAGATAGAAGGGAGAGGATTAGAGAAGAGGAAGAAGTTCTGGGAGGGAGAGAAAGAAGGTGAGGGAAAGTAATAGGAGAGGGATATGATCAAAGTGCATGCATATAATGAAAATGTTGGGCCGGCCAAATAGCGGATTAAAGTGCCCGCAAGCAGGCACAGGGACTAGGGGGTCGATCCCCCGGCCTGCCATGCTGGCCCCACTGCCAGGGCGCGCTCAGATGGCAATTGAGACTGGGCATGGTGGCATGCACCTCTAATCCCAGATCTTGGGAGGTTGTAAACAGGCAGATCACTATGAGCCCGATCTAGTAGTGAGACCCTGTGCACCTTGTAGACCCTTCTCTAAAATACAAAAAAAAGAAGAAAGAAAAGAAAATGTCTACAAGGAAACCTGTTATTCTATAGTAATATTACTCACTAATAATATAAGCAAATAGACTTCTTTAATGCACATTTATCTGCCAGGTTTATGGCAGCAGATAATATAAAAATCCATGTGATTCATTTTCTCCTGGGTTTTTTTCTCCCTCTAAACTGTATACCATTAAGCAGGGCTTTTTAAATTTGTTCTAGAAGCTTTGTGCATTTCTCAGATTCAGTGTTCCCGGGGAGTTCTAAGTGGAAGGATCTTGTGAGATCCTTCTAGAATTTTGAAGGCCTAAAGGCTTCTTGCCATCAGCGTAGGTGCAGAGATGCTGCCATTAGTTTGCAGTCTAGAAAGGTGTTCGTGGAATGTCAGCTCTTATTTCCAAATGATTTGGCTGTCCAGCCCTGTCCATCTGCTGCTCCTTTGGATCCTGAGAGGCAGAGCAGTTGATCAGCCTTGGGACACCCCGTGCCCCCACCCATGCTTTGCACTGGCAGGCTCCCCTGCTGTGGGACCCATGCGTAGATTATCTGCCTAGATGTTTTCTCAGGTACTCTTAATCTGCTGCAAGACTGCCTCCCTTTGCCCCTTTTCCTCAGGCCTTAGCTGTATCTCTTAATTTTTCTTGTGAACTTTTGTTTTCCTAAACCACAATTTTGTCCTACTCAGCTATTTCATCTCTATCTAGAACACCAAATATGTTTGTCAACTGGTTGATTTTACTTAAAATTATATTTAAGCATATCTTACATGTGATGTTTGAAAAATTGGAGCACTGTGCATGTATCCTGCCAAGGTATTACCAGAGCTGGCCCTTATGTACATGTGTAGACAGTGTATCTCGGTGTTTCATCTCTGTTCTGTGGGATGGGACCTTTGGCACATTTGGAGGGGTGGGGTAGAAAGGAGGATGCTGGATGTCAAGAAAGGGTTGATGAGGACTGCAGTATTTTGTACCTAGAATTATTACTGGCAGGTGCTAATCAGGTATAAGAAGCACTTAAAATTAACAAAAATTAAAATATTAAAAGGAAACTTTTTTGCAGCCAAAAGATATTGCTCACTTTTGGGAACTGGGTGGAGGAACCTCTTTACTGGACTTAATCAGCATACCAATCACAAGTGACACTTTGCGGTAAGTGAACCAGGTCAGAAAGCTGTGAGTACTTGCAGCTTCCACGGCATGACTGTGTGTGGGGTCCTGTGAGTCATAACTTGATGCAACAGTTTGATGTTTCTGAAGGTTTGTGCCCACTTCCTTTCTAGATACTTATGCTGTAACGAAGCAGGGCTGGCATTCCCACTAGTAGCATGCTTTGCAAGCCCGCTAACAAAAAAATACTTGGGTGATGAATTCATTTGCGAAAATAAATCTGGAAAGTTAATCTTAGCACTGTCCATCTCAGTGTGGACTAGTTCAGCTTGGAATCTTTTCTACAACAGGATAGTCTCAGTCTACCCTCGAATTTAACGTGAACTAAAATTTCATCCAGAGGAAAGCTGTGTACTGGAATACAAAGAAAGTTCCTGACCTTAAAGAACTGGGACCAAGGGGAAAACCTCAGACCCTGTGAGTGCTTTTCTGACAGTGACTCCCACATGTTGGCCAAATCACATGTGGAAAATTGTAACATTTCTCAGTGTTCCTGGGAACTCGTCCTCGCCAAGAAAAGCAAGAATTTTAGAGTCTGAAGGCTCTGACTCTTGTCAGAGATTAACATAAAATATTGCTGCTCCCTAGACCAGAGAAAAAAGGCTTGGCAAGTATTTATTACCTTTCAGGGATTAAGATCATTAGTATGTTCCTTTAATCTTTTTAAAAATTTATTTATTTATTTTTATTAAGATCATTAGGATGTGGACTTATTTCTCATTAGGGCAGAGCTAGCTGGATGCATGTAGTATTGGCTTTATTTGTCAGGGATTTTTTTCTTCTAATTTATTTTATTTTATTTTAATTACACACCAAAGTGTGCTCATAAAGAAAACTTGGAGAATTACTGAAAAATACAAAGAAAATCATGTAAACACTATTAACTTGTGCTATGTCTTTCAGTCTTTCCCATATTTGTAAATAGACTTTATAGATATTTACATGTTTTATGAACTCATTTACATCTTGCTGTTTTACTTATAATCACCATCTCCCTATGGCATTAGTTTTCAGAAAAATGGGCTTTAACAGCAACATAGTTTTTCATTTGTCTCTGTGATGGATACAAGCAGAGCGTCCTGGGCTCTGTGGTAGCGTCAGGTAGTGTGGCTGAGGACAGCTGGGGAGGAGGGTGGAGACAGATGGGCCCCAGCAGCCACTGTGAAGGCTAAGAAGATGAAGACACATAACCTGCTGCAAACTGGGTCATGAGTTGACACCACTACTGGCCTTGACTTGTGACTTCTGTCCCTTTCTCTGGGCCTGATAGGTCTGTGGGAATTTTGGGTTCTGCAGAAAGCCCTGTCTTCCCACAGCTTCTTGGCTACTTCTTTCCCTGGCATTGTGGGCAGCTGGAGGCCAGAGGAGCCAGGCTGAGAGCAACACAGGGAAAGGCAGCTAGGGCCTGGCCCAGAGGGGCTGAGAAACCAGAGGCTTCCTGGAAAACATTCGCTCCTGAGGCAGTTGCTGATCTGGGAGCATTTTTTTTTTTTTGGACTAGAATTAGCCTGACACATAGTTCTCTTGTGTTAGACAAAGCCCAGCCACTTTAAGGAGATTATGTTGCCCAGTGGAATTAGAAGTTTGCTGTCTTTGAAATAGCTGTTCATAAAATTATAAATTTCTGTAGACTTGGATAATTTGTAATAGAACATTTCTTGTGGTGTGATTTCATATATATATATATATATATATATATATTTTTTTTTTTTTTTTTTTTTCTGTTAATCTGGTGTTGTGGTGCATGCTTGAGTTCTCAGCACTTTGGGAAGCAAAGGGAGGAGGATCACAAATTCAAGCCCAGCCTGGAAAATGTAGCACCTTAGTGAGACTCTGCCTCAGAATAAAAAAAGAAAAGAAAAAGAACTGGGGATATAACTTAGTATAAGAGTCTTGCATTCAAATACCAGTACCGGGAAAAAAATTAAGAAGAAAGAAAAGGAGTTTTTCCTTTAAAAAACTTTTTTAGTTATCATTTACTGTGAAATAAGTAAAAAATAACAAGTATTCCCACAGTACTGGGAAACAAAAAATTTTCATCTTAGAAAATAATTGAGTAATCCATTTTTCTTTTGCTTAAAACAAAGTTATTTCTCATTTTAAAATATAAATATTTATGTCATATACATTTTAGCACAATAAAAAGTTAAACCATAGTAGTGGTTTGAACTGTAACTATACTAAAGCCCTAAAAATAAAATTAGTTGTTTTATTACTGAAAATATATGTATATTAGCCAGATGTGATGGCACACACCTGTAATCCTAGTGCTTGGGGTGAGCTAGGAGGGTCGCTGTGAGTTCAAGACCTGCCTGGGCTACATGGTGAGACCCTGTCTCAAAAAAAAAAAATCTATTTTACTATTTTATATTTAGACTGTTTCTAAGCTTATTAAAGTGACATGGAAATGATTGCTTAGATGTGTAATAATATAGTAATTTTATTGGAAAATTTGATAACTGTCTAAGAGATTACTTTCTAAATTTAGACCAGTCATACAGAATTTAGTTACTATTTTTGCATAAATTACATAAAATAGCAGGTTTACTTGACCTAAGCAAAATAACTAAATAACATATAATTTTTCCATGCCTATTAGCAGAATGTTTGTCCCGTTGATGAAGAGCACGTTGACCCTTGCTTATGCTTCTACATCCTTCTTACAACCATTTCCTGAAATACCACTAAGTTTATCTGTTTGTTTTTGTTGTGGAAAATACATCTAACATAAAATTTGCTACTGTTGTTTTCTTTCTTTTTTTTTTTTTTTTTTGTGGAACTAGGGATTGAATTCAGGCCCTTGCACTTGTCAGGGAAGTGCTTATTTCAGAGCCATCTCTCTTCCCACTCCTGCAGCCCCCATTCTGCTCTCATGCTTTGTGCATCTGAGCACTCAGCACCTCATGCATATGAAGCCATCCAGTGACTGCCCTTTAGTTAGCCATGTATTTCACTTAGCATAATGTCTTCAGGGTACTCCAGGTTGTAGCATGTTCAAAATTCCTTCATTTTTAAGGCTAATATCCCATATAGTACACACTGCTTTTTGTTTATCCATTAATCCATCCATGGACAGTTGGGCTGTTTCTGCCTTTTGACTGTTATCAGTAATGTTACTAAGCACCCTGGTATACACGTATCCATGCAAATCTGAACTGTTTATTAGGGACCTAAAAGTAGAGTTGCTGCATCATATTGTAATTCTATGTTTAATTTTTTGAGGAACCTCCATGCTGTTTTCCACAGCATCCACACCAATTTTATTCCCACCAGGGATGTGCCAGGGGTTCAGTGTCCTCAGCAATTCACATTACTTCCTAGCTTTTTTATTCCTTCTAACAATAGCTTTTCCAGTGGCTAAGAGGACATGGTTTTCTTATGGTCTGGATTACATTTCCTGAGTGATTAGGGATGTTAAACATTTTTTCCTGTACATAAGGCCATGTGTGTATCTTCCTGGAGAAATACCTATTTGAGTCCTTTGACAATTTTTGAGGTTTTGGTTTTTATATGGGGGGTATTTTTTTGTCTGTGTGCATGTATTTGATGCACATGAACAGTGTACAAAGGGGTATAATGGACATGGCGGATCTGTGGTGCTTGTAGGTGTGCTTTCGAGGAGGCTGATGGCACGGAAAGGAGATATGGAACTTCAGATCCAAATATTAGTTGTATGGCTTACTAGTCAGTAGGTCTGTGGTCAGGCTTTAGTTCCACGAAACAGACATCATAATATCTAGAAAGGGTTGTTGTAAAAATTAAACAAGTTGGAAGTTTCCCATCAGTAAATGCATTCCCTGCCTCATTTGATTGTGTTGTGTCCCTGCTGCCACTCTTACTGGTCTTTTGCCTCCCTTTGGAGCACATGATAACAATTATATATAACATAGCTTGGCTGGACCCAAATGCTTGCAGCTTGTTTATTTAAACTGGATTATTTTTAGTTGAAACAAATTTCATTTCTACTATTGATTGTAATCCTGAAGTGTCACTAAAGTATTGGGATACCTAAAGCTGTAACTTTGGTCTGTTTTTAATCTTAGAGAAGTGTTTTTAAAAAATTCTCCTAAGCTATAGTTTGTTATTCTTGAAACAGTGGTGTTTCGAAATGATCATTATTTTTGAGGCTTTGGGGGTTTATTTCTTCAGGACATTTTCTATTGTTCTTGTTCTGGATCTTTCAAAACCTAATGACCTTTGGCCAACCATGGAAAATCTGTTGCAAGCCACAAGAAGCCATGTAGATAAAGTGCTAATGAAACTGGGAAGGACAAATTCTAAAGCAGCTTCTGAAATGAGACAGAAGATTTGGAGTAACCTGCAGAAGGATCATCCAGTGAGTTCTGTTCCTGGAATCTTCAGCCCCATACGTAGTTAAGATAACATCACATACAACTTCTTTAGATTTTTATGCATGACTTGAAATTCACTTGATGTAGATGAACCTGTTCACTGGAAAATTATAGCAATTTAATAAAACTTCAGTAAGAGCAAAGCAAGGAAAAAGATTTCTTGTGTCTTTTTGTTAGACATCTACTGTGATTGTTATGGCATATTACCCCAATCAAAAGAAATAGAGTTTTAAAGTCATAGTTTGATATTGATTTTATAATCTCTGTAAAATGAAGATAAAAAGCTAGTCAGTACAAAAGTCATCTGGCAAAGACTAGATGAAGCTACAAATTTCAGCAAAAGATACAGTTTAACAGCTTTCACTGTCACTCTGTATTTTATATTCATTTGGTATCTGTCATACATTGTGTATCTCTCCATCATCTGAAACTAGTTATAACATAGCTGTGATGGTAACATAAGTTCTGTAGAGACAGTTGTACAGAACAGCATTTAAGGTGGCCCATGAGATTGCAACAAGAAGTTAATATAATGTAAGAAAACAGAAGAACAGTAATTTAGGGAATTGCCATTTCTAGTTTTATACTTAAGAAATATAACTTGGTAAATGAGAGTTAATATTGAATCAAATTCTATGATAAGCCAGCAAGAGACTTAAAATGACCTATTTTCAGAAGTAAACAAATTTCTGAGCCACATAGCAATAAACAATTACAATAAATCATTCAAATGCATTTATTAACAGGATCGTGAATTAATTGACCCATTTCCAGTACCTCTGGTCATAATTGGAAGTAAATATGATATTTTTCAGGTAAGCTCTTCCACTTTTAGCTGAGTTTACTGGATGTGCACAGCTAGGCTCTGTGGGGGAGGTATGAAAATAATGATGGAATAAAAATTACTTTGGAAGGGATGAGTTAAGAAGTCACATCTTAAAGGTTTTGGAAACAAAGATATAGTTGGGACAGAAAAAAATTTCCTAAAATAAAAACAGTGGTAGAATGGGAATAAAGCAGAAGATTTAGAAAATGAATCTATAACCACTGAGGGATAGAACTCTCTTCTCAACTTTTAAATTGGAAGAAAGTAGAAAATTAGTTTCTCCTTATCTTCACTTGTCAGAGAATCCTTAGGGTATTCCACACTGTAAAATATATGTGTATATCTGAATTCTATTGAGCTAAGTGTTTAAACAAAGCAAAGATCTGATAGCTTTGGCTCTAAAACCTGAAGCACCCGTTCAGTCTCTGTAGGAACAAATAGAGAAGCAATGGAGTCCTACTCCTCAGGGTGGGTTTTAAATAATAGGAAAGAATCTGTTTCTACATGTAATTTGCTTCTTACTGCTATAGATACTTAGTTTTCTTCCCTTGTTTTTTTCTTTGTTCTGTGACATTTCTACAGGATTTTGACTCTGAAAAGAGAAAAGTGATATGCAAGACACTCCGATTTGTTGCACATTACTATGGAGCTTCATTGATGGTGTGTTCTTTTCTTGTCCCTTGGGCTCAGAGAATAACAGGTTTGGAGAAATTAGCAGCCTGATACATGACAGTGCATGACAAATGCCTTCGGCGATGTGCTCCTTCCATCCTTTCCCACTGCCGAAGACCTCTTCCTATAGAGTGCTGGGTCATGTACATGGGCCACAGGCTCCTCCATGAACTCCCTCTCTTGGGAGCAAAGTTCTAATATTTTCATAGCCATGAGACCAGTCACACTTCAGAGATAAAGTGACTGTGTGTTTATTCACTTTGAGTTTCCTGTTATGACTTCATGTGGCGCTGGGTTGTGGCTTCGTGGCAGTGTGGTTGCCTGACATGTGCAGGGCCCTAGGTTCACGTTCTTTGTTGACTCTAAAAAAGTCCATTTGTTGTAGAGGTTAAAACATGAACTCTGTTGTAATGCTGCCCCCCTTCAAATGTGATTGCATGTGATTTTCAGCAAGTCACTTAAGTCAACTCTTCTCTTGGCTAAAATGGAAAAAAAATAATACCTTCTTGCTAGGATTCGAGTGAGGCTTAACAGGAAGTACATGTGCAATGCTTAGCACAGGGCCCGGAACAAATGTTAATAAATGTTGGTTATTGTCATTATTGTTACCATCATTTCCCATGGCAGGACCACATTTACTGGGTATCCTTTAGATAAGATATGTAATATAAAAGCATTTTTTTTTTTTTTTTTTTTTTTTTTTTTGTCTTTTTGAGACAGGGTCTCACTATGCAGTTCGGGCTGGCCTTAAGCTCACTTTGTAGCTCAGGCTGGTCTCGAACTCACAACAATCCTCCTGCCTCAGCCTCCCGAGTGCTGGGATTACAGGCCTGCGCCACCACGCCCGGCTTCTATAAAAGCATTTTGAGTAATTATTTAAGGTCCATTTTTCTGCAAATCATAGAATTCTAGAGACACCATGGTGCAGCCTTTGCTTTCATGGCTAGGATATTGTGACGAAATACCATGTATAGTATATATTTTCAGAGCCTGGGTATAGCTCAGCACCTGCCTGGAAGCATGAGGTCCTGAGTTGGAGTACCAAAAAGATTTTTTATTTCAAATTTTATACTTTCTATAACATTTTAGATATATTTAATTGTGTATTTTCTAAAAAAAATATTGCCTTTTATGTTTGAATTTCATTTACTTATAGGTTGACTGAGCACTTTAGAAAATATTTATTATTTTGAAAAGAATCAACAGAGATAATTTATGTCAGGAAAAACTTTCTAATATTATCGTGGCCTGAAAGTGGAATGAGTTACACTGGGGAATACTGAGTTCCTAGACCCTGAGTTTGTTCTAGCAAGAGGTCTACAGCTGTATGTGAAGGCTGTTTTCAAGGTGATAGATTCAATAGAATTGAGTTAGAAAATAGTGAACACTCACACAAACCTGTGTTCTAGGAAATACATTTGTAATTAGGTTCTTTTTCCTATCACATATAATGCAATCAGTATATTTAATAAGATTATCCAAGGGACAACCTGCTCAGGTCCCCCTTCTGTCCCTCTCTAGGACAGGAACTTTCTATTCTGCTCATAAAAAAAAAAAAAAAAAAAAAAACCAAAACTATGCCTCAGGAAGCTGAGGCAAAAGGATCACAAACTTGAGGCCAGCCTGGGCAACTTAATGAGTGCCTACCTCAGAGTAAAAAAAATTTTTTTTTTTTTGTCTTTTTGAGACAGGGTCTCGCTATGCAGTTCAGGCTGGCTTTTAAGCTCACTTTGTAGCTCAGGCTGGTCTCGAACTCACAACAATCCTCCTGCCTCAGCCTCCCGAGTGCTGGGATTACAAGCATGCGCCACCACGCCGGGCTAAAAATTTTATTTAAAGAGCTGGGGATGTAGCTCAGCGGTAGAACACTGACCTAACTTATGTGAGGCCTTGGATTCCATCCCTAGTACCCCAAAAATAAGTAAATAAAATTTGTTTAAATGTAAAAATTGAATTAAATTTAAATTAAGAATATAATAAACAGTATTCCTAATATAATAAGTATATAAATACAATTAAGTGGGAAAATTGTATTTTTAATTGAATGAAAATTTTCTGTGTAGATTTTAAGGATTTTTTGGGGGGTAGCTGGCTCAAGATGCCTTAAGTGCAGGTCTAGTAAGGCATGAGGATCTGGGGATTGAACTATAGCATCCTGAGCCTGACTGCTTTGCTTCAGCAGGCACTTAAACACCTGAGCTAATGTGCAGGTCCCCCAATGTGTAGATTTTAAAACAGTTATTAGAAGCATCAAAATTTTTCCAATGCTTTCTTTTAAATATATCAAGTCTTGTATATTTACAAAGTGTTCTCCTTTGGATACTGTCCTTGGAAACCCGCTTTTGCTGTGGTTCCACAGGTGCGCGTCACCGAGCCCAGGTTGCAGGCCGGGCCAAGTGGCGCACCGCACCGGTCGGTATATGGGGCCGAGGTGGCATAGGGAACGAGGGATCGAACCCTGGTCCCTGTGTTTACCTATGCAAGCTTTTAGTCCGCTGAGCTAAACTGCCGGCCCCAAAAAATTGATATCTTTGACTTACTTTATTATTTTCTATTTTCAGTGCAAGGTCACTTTATTTGCTTCCGTACATCTTAGTCATTCTGATTTTTTATTTTTGAAAATCAAATCTCAGCATAAAAGATTTGTTGAGCAAGCCAGGCAAGTGCTTGTAATCTCACTTACTGGGGAGGCTGAAGCAGGACAGCCACAAGTTTGAGCCCAGTCAAAACAGCTTAACTAGACCCCATATCAGAAAGTAAAATAAAAAGATATTTTATTTTACTGTGCGAAGGCCCTGAGTTCAGTTTCCTGTAAACACACACACACGTACACACACACACACACACACACACAATTTGTATGGTAACCTGAGTTTTTCATCTGATGTCAGGCTTTAATTATTAACAATATCCACCTCTTTCCATTCTACTTAAGTGTTGTAGTTGAGGTTCTTCTAGTTATACTCTGCAAATGAAAGTATTCAGTAGCTTAATTTTTCAGGCTTTAAAGGTAATTCAAAACAGGTTAAATAATGTTAGTGTCAGTATTGTATAAGTCTGCAGGTCCCATGTTGGCTGCTTTGAAGACAGCAACATGTCCTTGGATGTAAAAGTTATTTGTGTTATATGCCTCTTATCTTCTAGCCAAACCAACTGTCTGTTAGGAATTGTTCTTTAAACCATACTAGGTATGTTTACAAACATCTGCATGCACATCATAGGCTCATATATATAGGTAGACCTATATATATATATTTTTTTATTTTGTGATAATAATATTTTTGAGTTGCTAAAATGATTTGTGCACAAACAAGTCCTTTCCACCTCATACACCCATGAGGTCTGAATAGTGAGTGGCATTTGCCAAAGTTTCTTTATTTGGGATTTGTTTTGTCTATTCATTCTATTTGTTGGGTAAATAAATCATAATTCTTTCTGCAGTTGTACTTGTCCAAGGTCATATTTATTGGATCTGATGATTGGAAAGCAGAGCATATAATTCTCCTGAATTTTGTCTCTTTCTCTCTCTGTTTTTGTTTTGTAAAGTTTACTAGTAAATCAGAAGCTCTGTTACTAAAAATACGTGGAGTGATCAACCAATTGGTGTTTGGCATTGATAAAAGGTATGCTAAATTTTTTTTCTTCTTTTTTGTTAATACTACCTCACTTGATTGTTGTCCTCAAAATTTTGTTTCCTGGTCAGGAAAGGGCCCCAGAAGGTTATTTTTAAAGGGATAATTAGACTATTCTTGCTTCCCATATTGTTTAAATATTTGTCTAATTTTTCAAGTAAAATATTATATAATATTGTTTTGAGACTAGAGAAAAATACTTGTTTCATGATTTACTTTTTCCCCCCATATTAGGAGCTTTCCCTATATTATTACTTTCTTATGTTAATTTGAAATAGAGCTGAAAATTTTAATATATCTTAATTCTTATATTTTCTGTTTCTCTTGGTTTGAATTTAAGGTGATATGGGTCCATCACTTTTTTTCCTCTTTAAAATCTTTATTATGGTATACTTGAATTTTTGAAATCACTTAAATTGATATTCACTCATTCATTTGGAGCAATTTTTCTCATCAATGGCTAGATATAAAACTTAGCTCTCATGTTTGGAGTGTGGAGCTTATTTAATTGCTAAACTAAATTAGAATCTTTTTTTCTTCTCCATGTAGCAAATCGATATGTGTGGATCAGAATAAACCAGTGTTTATCACAGCAGGATTGGATTCTTTATGTCAGATAGGTTGGTGAACTTATTAAGATTGCTCAACCTTTTTTAATTGCTTATTGATTTTATCCTTCTCCATGTTCCCTGCATCCCCAGCACGGTGACACCGCTCTGGTTTCTCTCTAGCTGCCATCATTTTGTGTGTCTTTATTTGTACATCCAGCATGGCCATGGCCTGCATTACATTGACACGTCTGTGGCTTGAGGGATGATGCCACATGAGAGACTCACTCCTAATCTCTGTCCCAAAAATATACCTGCATGTATTTCTCCTCTCTCTCTCAGTGCTCTGCAGAAACTTATAAGAAACTTATAAAATTTCTCCAGAAATTTATAAGAAACTTATAAATTTTAGCTCCTTGAGTTTAGAATAAGCCCGGAGTATAGTTAGGAAATTCACAACTGAAATGAAACAATACACCATAGACAACACAGTGGTACCAATGAGGGTGTGCCTTAATTTTTCATCATAAAAATAGCCTGCTTTTCCTAGTGGATATATTTCCTAAAGTCAGATTCTACAGTCTTCTGCGTCAAGGGGAATGTTTAGAGCTTATGTTTCAAGCTGCCTATCTGTACACCAACGTGGTTTTCCTTGTGAAGACCTTTGAGCCTAGCAGCTCATGATGCTCTTGGGACATGTGGTTTGCTTTGAACACACTAACTGGCAGTTCTTTATCTTCCATTCCTCTCTTAGTTTTATAAGCTAAAGGTTATTTGACTTCAAATATAAAGATCTTTATAATGATATTATAGATTGAAGAGTAATGAGAGGAGTGGCGGTTTTGCTTAATGAGAAGTCATGGAGTCTGATTTTGATAATTGTCATTAGTGCCAACCTAATTTTAAGGAGAAATAATAGCAAGAGTTTCTGTGTGTGATAATAGATAATGCTGATGAAATTCTTTTACCCATGGGAATAGGTAGAGATCAGAAAAAAGGTTGATAATTACTGAATTCAAAAATCATGGAGCTTAAACTTCATCAGGATTTAAAACTTTTGCTATGTGAAAACTCATGTGTAGAAGATGAAAAGATGTGCTACATCTGCAAGAAATTATTTTTTAAACCATGTATCTGTCAAGGGCTCGTATTCAGAATCTATAAAGAACCCAACACTAACAACACTGCCCCAAATAATCCATTTAAAATGATTATAAAGAATTACGCTAAACAAGAAAAAGACAGTCAAGGAAGGTTGCGAAGAGTGAGATTTTTGAAAATTTTTGAAATGAAACTTTAGAATGGAGGACAAATTAGTTGTCAGAGGGTGGAGACAGGACTCTTGGTGGAGAAGTGAAGGGAGAAGTTAGAAAGAATATGGGTATGTCTCAAAAGGGCACCATAGGGCCGGCCTGATACTGCATGCCATGCCACCCTGGAACCCCAGATGCACCATGCCAGCCACCAGAACAGTGTAGTGGAGCATGCCTATAATGCCAGCCCTGGGGAGGCTGAGACAGGAGTATCATCATGAGTTGAAGCTGTATAGCCAGACCCTGCATTAAGTACATACATACGTACATGATTTAAAAAATAAAAGGACACCATAGGTATTATTGTGGTGATGGGATTGTTTAGTGTCTGGACTGTGGTAGTAGATAGGCGGCCAAGTGCAGGTGATGGGATTGTATGGAAAATACACAAACATACACACGAAGGAGTTTGGCAAAGATCAATGGAACATATCAGTGCCTTTCCCACCAAAGTGGCAAGGAGGCCCTGGAAGATCATCACTAAAAATCTTTGGTGAATAATATAGAAAATGGAAAAAGATAAACATAAAGATAATAAAGCTCAGGTTGAAAATTGCCAAGAAGTCACAGCAAATTTTTTAATTTTTCAAATGAAATTACACAAGTGAGCTAGGGGTGTAACTCCATGGTGGAGCACTTGCCTAGCATTCAGGAGACCCTGGAGTCACTGGTTAGTACAAGAAGGAAGGAAGGAAGGAAGGAAGGAAGGAAGGAAGGAAGGAAGGAAGGAAAGAAGGAGAGGGGAAGGAACGAGAAGATGATGCAAATAAATTATATAAGCAGTATATGAATAAGCCTCCTTGTAAAAACTTAAGATAATACATATAAGGAACAAATGCATTATGTATCTCTCTAGTTTCTGTGCACTTAAATACATGTATGGTGTACGGAGAAACTTTTTGATTATAATTTTATCGGTCTATAAGCTACCATTTTGGAATTTTTAATGATTGTGCATTAATGTTTTTCCATAATGTTCCATACAAGTCTATTTGTTATTTTATCTACTGGATAGTGTTACAAAGCAAGGCTTTGCATAGTAATTTATTTCATTGGTTATTGGTGGACATTGGGTTGTGGTCAGTTTTACATAATACAGATGATGCTGTAGTGTTACATCCTTAGTACATTTATCCAGGGATTGTGAGGGTCAGACCAAGATCTAGAGTTAATGCTAATAGGCTGTGACATTAGAATGTGAAAAATGAGAATTAGGGCTTACCCATTATTCCTGAGTTCTTCTAGTACTATAGTCTTGCTATGGAGGGTAAAGGTAAATTTTAATGGTCACATAGATAGAAAGTGAGACATTTATTTTTTGTTCATCTATTTTATTGATAATCTGTAGTATTTTAGTCAATGAAATCACTTGGAATAAACTATTTCAGGTCCCCCTCCTGTTCCTGACAATGACATTGGAAAGTTTCATGCCCACACACCAATGGAGTTGTGGAAAAAAGTGTATGAAAAGCTCTTTCCACCAAAGGTATGTATTTCTATTTGGTTAAAGCTACAATTTTTAGCACTATTTTACAGTTACAGGAAATGTTCTAAAGGCCCAATATGATAACTTTGTTTTTATCTCTCATGCTCAAAACTCAGCTAAACATTTACTCAACCTCTGTAAGTAAGTAAAGCACCGTGAAAGTGAAAAGCTGAGTAGGCTGCGGCTCCTGCTGTGCCTTTCAGCAGAGTTCTTGCTGCTGGACAAACCAGAGACAGCATCTGCAAGGGCAAGGAGGCCAGAGGCCTTGGGGGCTGTGAAGAGGGCCTCACTGGTGATTATAAAAGCTTGAAAGATCTTGGGGAGCCTTCAGCAGGAGGGGGAAAGTGGGAGCTTGGCTTGTTAAACTGATGGTAGCCAACCTGGGCACAGAATGAATTAGAGGTCTGTGATTTCAGAGAATCAACATACTGAAAGATATCAAGGACCCCGCGCGAGACCCTCAGTATGTGGAAAGTGATGTTGATGAGATGAGAATTCAGAAGGATCAGGTATTTTTTTTTTTTATAAGTTTTTTTTGTTTTGTTTTGTTTTTTTGTTTTTTTGGCAGAACCGGGGATTGAACTCAGGGCCTTGCGCTTGCCAGGGAAGCGCTTATTCCACTGAGCCATCTCTCCGGCTCAGGATCAGGTATTATCCTAAGCATGTATTTAATTTTATCTTGTGTTTTACTATAAAATCCACCTTTGGGAATTCCATGTACTTTTCTCAATGTATTTATTACATTTTTACTTTTAAAATCTTTAAAAATAAATAAGAAACTTAAAAATCATCTCTCATTCCACTACCCACAGATATTTTAATGTTCACATATTCCTTTTAGTTTTCTAGCTTACTTACATTAAAATGGGTCATGGTTCTTACCTTGCTCCTGCAGAGGCACTTTAAAAATGTTTTTTGTGTGATTACCTGAAAGCTCTTGTTTTTCATGAGCATATTCGGACATGCCTGTACTTTTTTTACAGCAGGAAATTATCTTGTCCAGCTAAAAGCATATAAACTCCCAGAACCTAGGACCTGTTAGGAAGGTGCTTCAGAGTGGTGACTTGGTTTCAGCTCTGCCTACATAGCCCCATTTCAGTATGTCAGCTTGATATAAGAATATAAGAGTTGGTAAGTTCATCATGACTCAAGCACTATTCCTAGATTTTTATTTTTTCAGATCTGCTTTCAGTTTAATAAAAGAGATTTTCCACAACCTGTCCTCATCTGAGCAAGTCTCTGTATTGTAAACACTTGAATTTTAAAGCCATGACATCATCTGGGGTGGGATTTACAGAGCTCTGTGACAAGGGCAATCATACAGTTGCAAGAGTGACCTCACGACAACTCTGACGGCAGCAATGAGCAGGGTTATTCCTCTTAGTACATACCTTTCATGGTAAAAGGCTGTAGAATACATTCATAAACAATCTATGTAAATATAGTCCAGAAGGCTTGAAAATGTTCCATGAATAGTTAGGAGGCTTTGTAACTAAAGCAAAGTAAGGAGCATTTTCTACAGACAGCAAAATGACCTAGTGTAACCCTTATTATAGGTGAACCTTGGCTGAAGTGATTAAGTGGAAGACACCCCTAAATTGGTATTTCAGAGTCGATGATTAACTGCTATTATTGATAAGAGTGTCTGTGTGTTTTGTATGGGAATGACATGCTGTTACGCTCACATGCTATGGTATTATTAAAGGACAAGGAGATTATGAGTTTTCACTTGGAGATCCATCTTTCCTGACTTAATTTTAAATGGATCAAGAGGGCAAAATCCCACAGTGCCTGAATCATTCTTTTCTTGACTCCTATGTGTAGCTGCCAATAGGTCATTAAAGGGCTGACAGATTTTTTTTTAATCTACCTGACAAGCTTTGCCTCTAAGCTACTTGGCTGCTTGTTTTAGTAAATAAATTGTATTGATTTCAGATACCACACGTAGTTCCTTAACATACATTTATGCTTCTGCTTTAAAAATACCACCGTATTTATCATCTGATGCTTAATTATTTGATGTCTGTTTTCAGAATTTGGTATCCAATGTCCAAAGTTTTAAATTTGAATATCATATCATGGTCTCTTAAAGAGTTTCAGGACCTAAAGTTGTTTCTAATTGTTTGCTAGTATACACAACTGACTTAGAAATTCTCTATAGATTAATTTTGAAAGAGTCTTACTGATTTTCCTATAAACATTTAAATAACAGTCACTGCCAGTTTTACTGACACAGCCTATAAGGAAGTGCATTTTCTTATTTATTTATTTATTTATTTATTTATTTATTTTTGGAAGTGCATTTTCATTAGGTGAAAGTCTAGCCAATGGTCAGCAGCTGAAATTCTGGGTAGGGCTGGAAGGCAAAACCCCTGGCCCTATATTGTTCCTCATCCTCTGTCGTTTTGGTTAGTAAAGACCACCTATTCCAAGTTTCTGCAGGGTTTTTATCATGACTGAGCATTGCACTGTGTCAAAATCTGTTTCTACATCTATTGAGATGATTGTGTGGTTTTTGTCCTTGGCTCTGTTAACATGGTGAATTACATTCATTGATTTGTATATGTTGAACCATCCCTGCATTCCTGGGATGAATCCCACCTGGGACAGGGTATCATCGTCTAGATGATTTGCTGCATCCTGCTTGCTAGTACTTCACTGAGGATTTTTGCATCTGTGTTCATGAGGGAGATTGGCCTGTAGTTTTCTTTTTTGGTTGGGTCTTTCTCTGGTTTTGGTATCAGGGTAATACTTGCCTCTAGGAATGAGTTTGCCCCTTTCCATTTCACTAAAGAGTTTGAGGAGTATTGATGCTTTTTGAGCTTTTAATATGATTATGGTTGTATAACATTTTGCAATAAAAGTAACACTATAATCCTTAGATTTGATTTGATTTGACATCTGGAACAGTACTGCTTATTTTAAAAGGAAAGAGAAATTTAGCTACTTGTAAATTTTAAATTCTCGCAGACCACAGTAGTGTGTCCATGATTGCCGGAGAGAGTTCTGTTGCCTAAAACAGCCTAGGCTGAAGACCGTGTGCCTGCAGACCTTCTGCCCCTGTGGTGGCTCTGGGTCTTGTTACTCTTGAGAGGAGCGATGACACCTGGTCATTGATTGGACTACACTTGCCTGCAGGTGTGGTACAGGCACAGCTCCCACAGGAAACCAGACAGGGTCCCCTGTAATTAATGGTCTAAGTAAAAATCAAGAAGAGAATAGATGAGGCTCAGAGCTATTAATCTTTGCGTTAGAAGTTGGATACCTGTGCTCAACCTGAGCTCAGGCGGTGCTCTGCCTTCTCCCTCTGGTATGGCCCGTGATGCCCAGCCCCGTTCTCCCGCAGAATGCCACCTGCGGAAGGGGCATAGTGCTAGCAAAGCATAGCAAAACAGTGTTTCACCTTCATCTTGATAAAAAGAATGCAACATTTCCAATTAAAGGCATGAGCCGGGTGTGCTGGCACACACCTGTAACCCCAGCACTCGGGAGGCTGTGGCAGAAGGATCTTTGAGTTTGAGGTCATCCTAGGCTACATAGTGAGTTCAAGGGAGCAATACTGATTTGCTTATTCTTTTTTTTTTTTTTTTTTTTTTTTGTCTTTTTGAGACAGGGTCTCACTGTGCAGTTCAGGCTGGCCTTAAGCTCACTTTGTAGCTCAGGCTGGTCTCGAACTCACAACAATCCTCCTACCTCAGCCTCCCTAGTGCTGGGATTACAGGCATGCACCACCGTGCCCGGCTCTGATTTGCTTATTCTTTATAAGTTAACAATCTTTGAAATAGTAGATAGCTGTTAGCTAGATTTACTTCATTAGTTAAAAAAAAAACTATACTTTTAGAATTGCTATAAAAATTCTAACACTTGTGTAGAGTTTAAAAACTTCTAATACTGAAATTATAATAACTTGGAATATGGGTGTCTTAAAGGCACAATCCGTAATTTTTCTGACAATGAGAATGAATATTCTTTTCTTGGCAACTGTGAATTTCAGTTTTGTTAGCCAAATGGCTGTGGTCACCCAGTCTGGCAGAGTAACCACTTCTTGCTTATCCAAAATAAGAAAGTAGACATTAGTTAGACATTGCTCCACGTGGAGGAGGCCCAGAAGAAAGCCCTTGATCACCCTTTTTGCCTGCGGGTTGTCTTAGGGATGTCCATCTCCACTAAATTTATTTGGGACGGGTGAGATTGGAATAAGTGCTTGCCTGGCAAGCACAAGGTCCTGAGTTCGATCCCTAGTACTACAAAAAAAGTAAAATTTATCTTTTTTATGAGATGTAAAATTAAATCTGATTTAATTAATATAAAATCTATTCTTGTGAAAACATACAGCAGTTATAAGGCAGAAAGCAGCAGTGCCAACCTCTTCCCTGCTCTGTGCCCCTCTCGCAAGGCACACGCACGCGGCGTGTCCGCACTCCCGTCACACCGCCAGCCCTCTGGGCAACAGCTGGTGTCATGTGTCCATTGGTCCAGCCATGACTGCTGAGCTGTTTTGAGATGCACAGAGCAGTGAGTTTATTCATATCATGTGCACCTCTCTAATATGAATGATGAATTTCTAAAAGTAGAAAAATACACCTTAAATATTGTTTCACTTTTAGTTTTTTAAAGAAAATATTTGTATTACTCCACATTTGCAGTGCATAGCGATCTCATTCCACAGGGATGTTGGCGCTTGCGCAAAGCACATCTTCATTCTGTTGTCATCCCCTCCCCCCTCCATCTCCTGATTGTTTTCCCATTTGATCTTTCAATGTTTGACAAATGGTTGGGATCAATTGTATATGTTCTATGAAATATGTATTCTTATCTGAAACTATAATACAGCTCTCAGTGCTTGGACTACACAGTCTGAAAACTTTCTAGAAAATAAAACTAGTATAATCACTTACAAAAGAGGTTTTGAGAATGATAGTGTTTACTACAAAGGATACATTGTTATATCTTTAAAATGCTAAGAAAGTTTTAAGATGCTTACTTGAATCTGGAAAGTTACTCTTTCTTAATGCATGTTTTTGTTTTAGGAACTGGAGCAGTACAAGAAAAATGCTTCCAAGTCTTGGAAACAAATTGATCTTGACTCTTGAGCCTTATTCAGCTATTATATTGTTTTTTTTTTTTTTTTTGCTTTCTCAAATTCAAGTAAGATTATTTTATTAATTAACTACTGTGGCAACCTGTGAAGAAAGTTAAGAGATGTGATTTGTTACAGGAAAAGCTTGGTTTTCTGGAATGGGACTCTTTTTCTGGATACTCTGAACTCTTTGAAATGGATAAAACATTTTATAACTACATGTCATATTTCTTAAAAAATAAAGGAACCTTTTATTACCTGTATCTAATGCGTCAGTAGAACATATTCATCCCAGCATGTACTATGTTTTGCTTATATGTTCTTGGGACTAAGCAAGATATTTGTTAATAGTTTTAAATACAGTGTCCGTATTAGACCATTCTTTCCAGAAGTTCAGCTGTAGTTGGTGAGAAACCAGATTTTGACTTCTGGGTGTCATGCTTTTTTATTCTTACTAGTGAGGCACAGGGAGCACCTGCAAATATTTAAAATGCACATTCCTGCCATGCATGGTTGTGGTACACATGTAATCCCAGCATTTGGAGGCTGAGGCAGGAGGATCCCGTAGAGTTCAAGCCTAGGCTACATAGTGAGTTTGAGACCTAACTGAACTATGTACATAGCAGGACCCTGTCTCAAATGTGTATGCCATGATTTCTACACCCAGAAATTCTTAATCCTTTGTCTTCAACGGAGCATTTTAAGATCATCACCAAATGAGACTGACATATTACTTGAAATTAACACTTTTTTGAAGAGTAGACAAAATTAAGCTGATATCCTGTGAATAAGCAGAACAGTATACTGGGGATAGCGAGGATTCTTTCCAAGATGGTTCCCTTAAGAAGCCTTTCCAGCCCTGGAAGTTTATGTACCAATAGTCAAGTTCAATTTTCAGTATAAGTGCTATTAATAGCCAGAAAAGTTATTCTTGTTTTTTCCGTTTCCATTTAAAAAGCTCAAAGGCCGGCTAAATAGTTCAGCAGACTAAAGCTCCTGCAAGCAGGTGCAGGGGCAGGGTTCCATCCCTGGGCCTCACCCCCAGGGCTTGCTGAGACAGCCATTGAGACTGGGCATGGTGTTATGCCCCTGTAATCCCAGCTCTTGGGAGGCTGTAAACAGGCAGATCACTGTGAGTCCCATCTAGTAGTGAGACTCTGAACACCCTGTAGATCCTTCCCTAAAATACAGAAAAGCACAGCTGCAGTATGCCCCATACCAGCACATTTCCGAGCCCCAGGAATGTGAGACAGTGCATCGCACAGGGAGTGAGCCGGCCCCTTGCTGCAGGACAGCAGGACTGCGTAGTTAGTGGTAGTAACAAGCAAGGGAACAGAATTCCCAGACGTGGCAGAGAATAGTGCTTTAAGAATAGATTCCCAGCCTGCATGCTGTGGAGAAGGAGGGAGCTCTCTTCACATTCACAGTGAACATTATGATCTTAGAAGCATCCTAGCACACCACAGTAAGAAGAGGTTTTTTATTACATAGTTTGATTTTCTTACATATCATTGTCCATTTTTTACTTTTTTGAGATACAAGATGTCACATGTGAAAGTCGTGTTTTTGTAAGATGCTATCACTAACACTTCATAGCTTGAAGTCACATGTGATGTCAGTTTTCAAAGTGTTCCAAGCTCGGATGAAATTCATCTGCATATGAATAGTGGAAAGTGTTTCTGCTTACTGTGTGCACCCAATATCTATCTTGTGTTGAAATGTGTGATTTCAAAAGATGTTCCTGTGGGACTGTCTTTGAACTACTTTAATAGACTTTGTCTCAGAATTGTCTATAACTGATGTGACATATACAATCTGTAAGGTATTATGTAACTGTTATACCATAAGCATCAATGTCACAGGCCTTTTATAAGAATTGACAACACTGTGCTGGTAATTTACCAGTGTCTCCAGATCCTCAAATACTGTTCTAGGCCATAGAATTTTACTGTGGTTTCCTTAATGAGATGATCTTTCTACTATAATGTGAAACATCTCAAATGCTATAATTTATCAGGCTTTACAAGCGAGGTCACAGTAACTGAACAAAGTTCATGTGCTGTGCTGCTCAAAGTCACCATGGCAACATTGACATCATTTCACTTCAGGCCCACAATGAGTTACCTAGAGATCAGTCAGAAAGATAATCAGAGCCGGGTGTGGTGGCGCATGCCTGTAATCCCAGCACTCGGGAGGCTGAGGCAGGAGGATTGTTGTGAGTTGGAGACCAGCCTGAGCTACAAAGTGAGCTTAAGGCCAGCCTGAATTGCACAGTGAGACCCTGTCTCAAAAAGACAAAAAAAAAAAAAAAATGAAAGATAATCAGTCATTTAGTAAAGAAGCCATTTTTAATATCTGATGTTCATCATTTCGCCGCTGGAAATATGTGATACGTGTGTCTGTATCCCAGCATTCTCTTTACAGTTCAAGAGCATGAACCCCTCATGTCACTCTGTTGTGCTCAGTGGAAATGTTGTCTGAGTTTAGTATTTTTCTATAAGGACTGATACTTGGTCTCTGTGTCTTAAGGAGGCCACATCTCACTTGTCTAGTAACACTGCCTCATGCCGGGCGTGGTGGCACATGCCTGTAATCCCAGCACTTGGGAGGCTGAGGCAGGAGGATTGTTGTGAGTTCGAGACCAGCCTGAGCTACAAAGTGAGCTTAAGGCCAGCCTGAACTGCATAGTGAGACCCTGTCTCAAAAAGACAAAAAAAAACAAAACACTGCCTCTTAATTTTGTAAGCTAAGCTAGATGTGGAAAGTGGCAGGTTTGTCTTCAGAGTCAGCAGCAGCAAGTCTCCCCTGTACAGTGCTTGCCACGCAGCCCCTTCCTTGCTGCACACGCGGTGTTAACCATCAGCAGGGCCCTGATTGCTCAGTGGCAGGCCTGGTCGCCACCTACTTCTGTCCCACTCCTCTCAGTGTGATCAGAGAGCTGGGCCCCGTTGTGTGGATGAGTGCATGTGAATGTGGCTTTTTGTTTCTGTTTCTTTGGAGGGTACTGAGAAAGTTCAGGGCCTGTGTATGCCAGGCAAGTACTCTTCTACTGAGGTACTTTTATATTGCTCCTGTGCTCGCTTTCTCTCTCTCTCTCTCTCCTTTTTCTTTTTTTATTTTGAGATAGGGTTTCACTAGGTTGCATTTCGGCCTCAAACTTGCAAGCCTGTCAATAGCTGAGAGGCACAGGTATGCACCCCCCACGCCTAGCAAATGTGGATATTGAACGATAGCTAAAACCTCCTACCTAGTTCTACATGATTCTCTGTTTTAACTAAACCTTTAACTTGTTCCCTGTCACTTCTAGTCAGTAATCATTTAAACATGTCTTCTCACCAAAGTCTCTATCAATTGAAGGTATAATTTGCAAATTCACTCATTTTTCTATATCTAGAACAAGGAAAACAAATATCCACACACATCTTCCATAGGTTTATGGATTATTATTTACATTCTTGGACCGGTTCAGTCACAATTTTCAAACACCACATGTCCCAACAAGTTGGAATAACAAGGAGCTGTGAACCATTTCCGTGGCACTTGAGGACTATGTGGATCTGAAGCACACAGGTGGTGGAAAGTCTTAGTGGTGGAAAGACAAGGGCCCACCGAGAAAGAAATCCAGAAATCCACACTGATCTTGCTTCAGGCATTCGACACAGTCACCCACATCTTGACAGCTGAAGTTGCATCTCGCGGCAGTGCTCTGGTCTATCTGCTGATAAGGTGGTCCCTTATTTTAAAAACAACTATCCCTAGGATGACCAGAACTGGGATATATGCATATAAGATCAGAAAGTTCACTGTGAATCTGGATGTTGCCCCTGGGCAGGTTCTTTCAATAAATTGAATTCCTTGAGTCATGGCACACAGTGGATTAATCATCACAAAATTATTTGAGCTGCCTGCCAAAGAAAAGATGGACGACATCAGCTACAGCACATCTGAGGTAACTTACCACGTGCTTACCACAGTGTTCAGGAAGTGCTTAGCACTCTGTGAAGCACCCTTCTTCATGAAAGATACGTGACTTTTTGGGGAGTTCAGAGCTCACAATAGAATGAAGCAAAAGTGGGCCTTGGCATCATTTGAGGACCGAGATGGGTTTGTTTCTGTTTGGGGTATAGATTCCTTAACATATTTTTGATAAAATAGTGTTCACTTAGCACCAGATATCCTAAAATCCCTGATGCTGTCACCTCAAAATATTTAAATAGCTACTAAATTCTGCCATGTTCTTCTATTGCCTTCAGGGTGACCCTGAGACCTCCGGAGATCTGTTGTGTTCCCACTTCCCTTGCAGGATTGGGGAATAGACTTTTGCAATGGAAGATGGCTCCTCTCAGCTGCCTACCACATACGTTTTGGGGAGCCAGGAGCCACATTATAGCCTGCTTCAGTGAGCTCAGTAGATATAGGGGCTGAGTATCTAGAATATGCAATTTAATTCAATGCACATAAAGTCTGTCACTTGCTAGTAACAGCAAATGGCATTACGCTACTGAGTTTGACAGAAGACAAACTCAGCTTCTACTTATTTTAAAAAAATCAAAGAAAATGCTATCTTTTAGCCGGGTGTGGTGGCGCAGGCCTGTAATCCCAGCACTCAGGAGGCTGAGGCAGGAGGATTGTTGTGAGTTCAAGACCAGCCTGAGCTACAAAGTGAGCTTAAGGCCAGCCTGAACTGCATAATGAGACCCTGTCTCAAAAAAGACAAAAAAAAAAAGAAAAGAAAAGAAAATGCTGTCTTTTGTTTCAAGACAAGGTATTAAAAATCAGTTTAATAAAATACAGCATTTATCCCCAAAATACATTTCTCTCAGAAAATTGCTTCCTCAAAGTAATACGTAAAAATAATATTTCAAAACTGAATACTTACCACAAGTGAAATTCAGTCCATAGAACTCATTGACTATAAGAATCTCACAGCAATATTTTTGGAATGTAAAATACCTGTAGATTCTAAAAACAAAGTTCATTTCTTCTACGTTTCTTAAGGAAATAAAAGAGAAAAAGAAAAATTCAGTAGGCTCTGGTAAATACTTTTACCCGATGAAAAGAAAACCAGCCCTTATTTCATGTTCTCTAGCATAATTTTTCATCTCAATTATAAAATTGATACTATGAAAAAAAGTCTAAATAATACTAAAATATATACAACCTATGTATATATTTGTAAAATTTTACACAAATGGAGTTATACTGTGCTATTTCCTACCATTCTTATTTCCCACAAACAGATGGCTCAGACTCCTTCCAAGTTAGTAAGTGAAGCATTCAGTCATTTACTTAAATTTAGCTGATCCAGTATGGTAGAGACTTTACCAATCCTTTCATGATGGCCTAGTGCCTTATGTTTTTTATAAGCACCACTTACATAACAGAAGAAAGCACATACATATTACACGAGAAGATACCTGTGGTTAAACATGGCTTTGAGGGTGCTAGGGTCTGAAGTGAGGACTAAAGTAAAATGCAAGGGGAAAGGAGGAGAGAGCAAGCACACATTCATGTGAAAACAAAGTCCTAGACCTACAGTCTAGGTCAGAAAGCTTCATGTCAGTGCCATGGCCTTCCTTGTTCGCTATATATGTATGATTTCTACCAACCAAAAATTGCATATTAAACATATTTGCAAAGCTCTGGTTCTAAATGCTTTAGGAATTAAAAAAAAAAAAAAATAGTGTCTTTAGCAGACCAAGCACCTGCTTAGGCAAGCACAGGGACTGGGATTTGATCCCTGGCATGACATGAAGTGCCAGCCCTGCCCCTGGTGGAGGGGAACTGAGCCAGTCACCAAGACCCGGCGTGGTGGTGCATGCCTGTAACCCCAGCACTGGGGAGGCTGAAAGCAGGAGGACTAGAAGTCTGAGCTGAATAGTGAGACCCTGTACCAAATACATAATATATATATATATATATATATATATCTTCTATAGATGATATATATAGAATATAGATACAGATATAGATGATATATATAAGATTTATATGTATATATATCTTATCCTTGAAGAACTCACTATGTGGTTAGAGACATAGACTGTATATCCTTCACCTATCTATGCCAGACTGCAATTTTTGAACTTTTTCATGAAATTTATATACATTACCTAGAAAAGTTCAAGGAACAAGACTTTGAAGAGAAAACATCTCACTATGTTCCACTGTTATTGCCATTCCAAAAATGAAACATGAGGCATGAAAGGATTAAGACTATAAAAATATAGTAGTGGCCTGTTTACACCAAGGACATATGAACAATAGAATCACACATTCATGACGCACTTGTATTTGGGGTTTATGATATCCCCTATTCCCAAATGACCCCCCCAAGCCCTGTGACTTTTAGTTAGTGGCAGTTTCCTAAGGCATAAAATAAAGGAGCCACATGGAGAGGTTGTTAATTGGTCTTGAGCTCACTAGGTTGGCAAAACCCTATTTTGACCTCAGTGGAGACTGAAAGCTGGGCCCCTGCTCAGAGAGGGCTCCTTGGGCCATGGAATCAGGAAGTCAGAGGGATGCAAAGGAAGCAGAAGGGTACAGAGGAGGGCCAGGCTTTGTGCTTGAAACCCAGGGGTATGCTCAAGAGGGAGGAACTGCAGATTTAGATTTGCTGGTGTGGAACTGTCCCCCTTACATTGTTAAGTGGTAGGAAGGGACGCATCCTTCCCATCATGTACATGGTGCAATCCCATTTTTACTAAAAATGTTCATAAAGTCTAGCTGGGTATGCAACCAGGTTTAACTCTGGACTGTGCTGTTTTGGATAACTGTTCCTTTCTTCCACATACATGTCTATATTGTGTGCATTTTTCATCCCAAAGAACTTGAAATATTTTGTGAGGAGCAGGAACAGAAAAGCTGCTTCCATTTTGTGTCTGAAGAAGAGGGAAGCCAGGAGTGCAAATGCCGTTCACAGCCAAGCAAGGAAGCTGAATATGAAAGGCCAGTGCAACCAGGGCTAGGAGGTTGGGCAGAAGATCTTGCCAATAAATCCAAGGCATTTGGTGATGTGGGGTATTGCTTCCATTTTAGCAGCAGTTAATCTCTTGCCAAAAAGAAGGTATAGGAAAAAGTACAGGTTGACTGGAATATAAGGATTCAAATCATACAAAGAGGCAACGGCCAAGCTTGAGTCTGCATCCCCAGGAGTTGATCTGTGCAGTCCTTCTGCAAGCCACTCCAGACAAATTCCAGGGCATGGAAAGAATACCTTCTTGATGCATCTAACCTAGTTTGCTTTGCTTCCCTGTGTCTTCACGTGGATTACCTCACAGAGTCCTGGGGACCTCTTAAGGTAGGTGAGGCCAAGAAAGAGCCCTTGTTTCATAAATGAGGAAGCTAATTTAGCCCAAAGATGGTGGCGCGTGCCTGTCATCCCAGCGCTCAGGGGGCTGAGGCAGGAACTTTGATCCCCAGGAGTTTGAGGCAAGCCTGAACTGTACAGCAAGACCCTGTCTCAAAAACAGACAGACAGACTTGCTCATGTGGCAGGCATATGGTACAGGAGGTCACTGACTCAAGTCAGCCTGCTCTCCAGGGCATCACAGGCCTGGGACTCAGGCAAAGTCCAATCTGAGCTTTGTTTCTGCCTGAAAGTGGATCACTCTGAGAGCTAAGTGAGTGACATATAGAAATTACTTTGTGTAGTGGATATCATTCTTTGTTCATTTATGATTTGCTTTTAAGTCCAAGAAATAAAACCATTAAGGGCTAAGAATTTAGATCCTGCTCATGTCATCTGCCTTTTTTTTAACATTTAAAATTTTTCTACCTCCTCTGTTCTCTTACAAGTATGTGTAGTCATTATAATTTTTTTTTTTTTCTGGCCAGCTCAGCTCAACCTCAGGACAGGGCTAGTGCAGCATGTGGTGCTGGGGATCAAACTGTGGTCCCCTGCGCTTACCTAAGCAGGCACTTTAAACCACTGAGCTATCTCACCAGCCCCATGTATTCATTATAAAATGATGATTGCCCATTGTAGAAAATGTGTAAAATACAGAAAATATTAATTTCAGGGCTGGGGGAAATAGTGGCACAAGCATCTGCCTGGCAAATGCAGGGTCCTGAGTTTGATTTCCAGTACCAAAAATAAATAAATATTTTAAAAAAGAAAATATGATTTTAAAATATTAATATCATTGAGAAATAATTACTGTTAACATTTGGCACATGTTCTCGAAGTCCTGAAACTTTCTTGAGCAGTCATATCCTGCAGTCTTTCTTCTTATCTGCTGAGTTTTAATTCCTAAAACTAACTGGGAACTGAAAATTGGAGTAGGAACCCCATAGTGCCAAGTCAGAAATGAACTAATAAGATACATAATCTTTAGCCTATAATGTGGATCATGAGTTTTTCTGAAGCATCCAAACTGGTTTTCCTTCTTTTGTTTTCATGGCTTGTATGTGGATCTTATCACTAATTGCTTACCTCATTTCCTGATTCAATAACAGACATTTTATTGAATAGTTGGTTTAAGGCCTAAGGAAGTAACAATTATTTAGCAAGCTGAGTAAGTACTGCAGACCATAATGTGACACTTCAGCTAGGATAACCAAGCTCCCTTCTGGATTTCTCCTATAAAGTCATCATCCTGCGATTATCAACCATAGACACCACCATAAATCCTCTGACCCTTTGTATCTCACCTGACAAATCCAGATCCAACCAGCAACCCAGCGATGCTCAGCAGAGCCACTATACTGTTAACAATGTTTGGGTTCTGGACTATACCAAGTAGCACGAGAGTTAAACATTCACCAATCAAGTGAGGGGCCAAGAGTGCGGCAGAGAAATAGCCAAATCGGGCAGCATCAGGATACAGGCCCAGAGCCCTAGGAAAACAGAAGGCCATTAGCTTCCTTCCAAGCACTGTCATCAAAGAGAAATACCACACTTGGCTCCTGTGCATCAATACTTGGCGTTACAGGCTGGGAAGAGCTAGCAGAGCCGGCCCAGCTTGCTTCATGTAAGGCATTTGGGGCCCAGGGTCAACTCTTGCGACCTTGCATTGCCACAGTTGTTTCCATTGGCTTCTACTCACTGTGAGTCAGCTCACTGAGATGCTTGTAGCAAAATAGTAAGTTATTGAGACAAGAGTTGCAATGAGCTGCACTAAGGAAGCTGCTGGACTCTCCAGGCCTCTTTCTAAGGAACTAGGTTCTTCCTCCCAGTGCCACTCAGGCCCATCTGGCCTGTGTCACTGTGCTGAGGAGGGAGCCAGCATGGAAGCCCCTCCCCTAACTTTCTTTCTCCCCTATTTTGTCCTCCCTCAGACTGCTTTCCCCCTCCAGGCCTCTGTTCCATTCTTATCTTTTATTCTAATCTCCCTTTCTTGATTTGACTTTGATTTCCTTATAAATAATCAGCCCTGTGTCTGTGGCCCTTTCTCAGACACTGCCTTCCCCACATTGTACTTCATGCATGATAGAGGTTTTAAGCACCCATTGCTCCGGGTTGCTCTTCAGCTGTAGAGCAAGGAAAAGCAACTGGACTGTCCTATACCCTCCTCCTCCTCTCTTCAAGGCCACCCCCTTTCCTTTGCACAAATCATGACAGTTTACACTGTTAATTCCCTTCATTATTGCAGTCTTGTGACATTTAAAACCTCCGTTCCCCTCCAATGATTTTATAGACCTGGCCAAGGGTCATTCCCTATCAGGATGTCCAGGAAACCTTAACATTGGTACCTCATGTGGTCAGGATCACTTACTTTCATTTTCCCAAGGTCTTGAGCCCCCCAAGAAACCATCCACAGGGACCTCTCCTTCTCAGTTGATCTCCATTCTAGGGGCTGCATCTGCCTAACCTGGGTCACTCTGCATGTCTTCAGCTTACACTGTACTCAAAATGGACCCACTTACAAGGATCCAGGCTCTGAGGGTACCCTCTCTTACCTCAGCTTCCCTCAGTCCCCAGGTCCTTGCCCGCTTCTGTCATTCTTTGCCTTATCTGTCTTTACCCCCAGGCATCTTGACTTCTGGCTTAGGTGACTGAGAAGCTAGTTCAAAGTGTGTCGAGCAAGGCCTGTGTCTGTGCTGATTGGGTCCAATCTGCCTTGTCTGACCCTGGGACCCCTAACGTTTGATCTGTCTGTCTTGGGCTCCAATGGCATTTCCCATCATGACTGATAAAAGCCTCTATGTTAACCTTCTTCCCATTTCAGTCTCTTTGCAGTTCTCAGCAGGTGAACTCACCTTCTAGCTTATACTTTTCTTGCTATCTCCATTTCACTATCCTTCCCTTTCCTCCTCCCCAACCCCATCTTTGCCAAATATTTCCCATCTACTAGCACCTATGTGTGCATGTTATTCTGATTCTCTGTCCTTACCTGGGTCTACTGTGGACCCTCCCAATTTGGGCTGGATCTTCATCAAACTCACAATAATTTTAGTTGTAGTTTCTAATTTTTGTTTGTTTACTTCTTGTATTGGGGATAGAGCTGAGGGATCTGGACATGCTCGGTAGGGCCTCTAACCTTGAGCTCCTCCTCCAACCCCTTGGTGGTTTCTAATACTATTATTTATCACACCCTAAGACAACCATTCTTTGGGCCTGGTGAACACATAAGCAACTGACCCTATGTTTTCATCCTATCCTTTTTCCCCAATGGCTTCTGTTTCTTCACAACCCTTGAAAACCTGATCTTACCCACTCCACTCTACAAAGCTCTTTGCTGGAAATTCACAATGACTGCCTCCTTTTCTACCTCACCTCCTTTATTTATTTATTTATTTATTTATTTATTTATTTATTTATTTTTGTCTTTTTTTGAGGCAGGGTCTCACTATGCAGTCCAGGCTGGCCTTAAGCTCACTCTGTAGCTCAGGCTGGTCTCGAACTCACAACAATCCTCCTGCCTCAGCCTCCCGAGTGCTGGGATTACAGGCATGCGCCACCACACCCAGCTCATCACCTCCTTTATTTAATAGGTTAATCACACCTTCTTACACACACACACACACACACACACACACACACTGCCCAACGTTGTTTCCCTTTTCACTTCCCCAATACCTCTTAGCCTTCTCCACTGACTTGCCATCCTCTTCTTCCCCTTTAAGCTTTTACTCTTGGAGCTCAGACTAGCCATGCCCTAGTTTATATTGTTCTTATACATCGTGTTTAGAATGATTCATACAATATGCCTCAGGCCTTTGAACTGGCTATGGTTAGGAGCACCTGTTACCCAGACAATAAAGAGAGGCAGCCGCTCAGGGACAGCTTAAGTTCTCCTTCTTGGGACCATGAACTCAGCACCTTTACACTAACAGAGTCAGAGACTGCCGAGCCATTCAAGGCAGAGTCACGTAATAAGAGGACCTCCAACTCCCCACAACAAATCCTGCAGATTTCCTTGATTTATATATCTACGAAGGTCTAAGACATAAAAAGCAGGCAGCCACCCAAATCCAGAGGCTCTGGGGACATTCCCTGGCTCCCAGTCCTTTCTTCCCACAGTCACTGTTTTGTTCCTCCAGCTGCCTTCACTCAGCCCAACCACAATGTCCCTGCAATGTCCAGGCACATCAGTAATGCCCAGGCAGGGGACCTACTCTCCTCCAGTTCACAGCAGCCTAAGGAGGCCACACATCATTACCAGTGACCAGTGGCCACATCCTGTGCTCCTGGGTCCCTGGGGACCTTGATCCCAGCCACTGTGGTGCCCTCTTCCCTGGCCCACCCTGTAGAGAATGTGTGGCCTGCTTTTGCCTGGCACATGTGATCTGTCTGGTTTGTTCTCTGGTTCCATACCACCTACAGCTGGGTTACTGAATGTACTGTAGAACCAGTGTATTGAAAGGCAGGGCACTGCACTAAACATGAATGGGCAAGATGCAGTACATTAAGGGCAGAGGAAGTAGAGCCAGTCACTCCGGGGCTCTCTTTCCCTCCTCTCACCGGCGCCCTTACTCCCGGCAGGCCCGGCTGGGTGAAGGAATGGCCCTGAAGCCCCTTACCAGTAGCTGACACTGCTGAAAAGCACAGTGGCAATGATGCTGAAGGGGAGGATGTGCAGCACGTAGGCCAGCAGCATGTGCCACTTCTCGTACAGGCCGTCCAGACTCTCCTGGTCACTGACCGCTCGCAGCATGGGAACTGACACAGAAGGCAAGTTCCAACAGTCACCACACACGGCTGAGGCAGGAAGGGCTAGCCCATGCTAACGGGAGCCCCAGGGGGCATGTCGCCCTCCCTGGGACATAGGGCCTCCCCCCACAGACTCTACACTCTACCTGAATTCCAATATTTTTGCAAAAGATATGATTTATTTCCTCCTCCCTAAATTCAGAGGAGAGGGGGTGTTATCAGTCCCAGAAAAAGGGTATGAATGAGCAGGGCACTTTGTCCTCTGGGCAGCGAGCTGGCCCCCACCACAGCGTGCATTTCACAGTGACTGTCAGAGGGCTCAGAAAGGCCTGGTGAACATAGGGACTTGTTTCCCTTCATGGCCATCTCCGAGATCCACTCTGCAAAAAGCATCATCCTTCCCTCTCATCCCTGAACCGTGTGTTTCATTTCAGGGACCCTACTAACATCTGTCTTCCTGATTAAGCTGTGACAGCAGGCATCTGGGTGTTGCTTCCAGATTCCCACCAGGTTTGAATATCAGGTGCTGGTTAATCCAAAGTAAGCTCCAAAAAGGAAGTGATGTTTGCAAAATTGGCCAGATAACTGGGCCCCATGGGCTGTGGGCATCCTCGAGGCCAGGAAAGATATTTCGAGAACTTCCTCCCAGTTCTCTGCCACCATGGCTTCAGGACCGCGCACTTGCCTGGATCTGTAGACCCTCACAGAGGTCCTCCCAGTGAGCTAATTCAGGGTAAGGCGCTCATAACTCAAAAGTTACCTTTCCCCAGTGAGGGGATCTGGAAAGGGTCAGGGACAGTTCAGAGAAATATCCTACTCTGGCAGACTTTTACAGGGTGACCCTGAGGCAGGAACTAGAGGGGGAGAAAGAAGTGCACCCCTTGCACACCACACTTACACAGAGTCACAGCATTAAGCATGCCTGTGTATGGGGTGGCGCCCACAAACTGATACAGGACACCCACGCGGTCCTGGGCAGCACCCTTCAGCATGTCGTTCTGGATCCGCAGGATGAAGAAGTTGACGAACAAACCCATGATCAGATTCTGGAGGAGACGCATCATCAGTGCTTGCTTATTTCTCAGTAAATTTCTTGTCACTCTCCTGAAAGCAAAGCAAATGACCCCACTTTACTGCCTTTTCTTTCATCACTGGTGATGATCTAAAGACCTACAATGCTGGTTTGGGGCCTGATTTTCATCTCTGGGGCGCTTACCTCAAGAGGACCCCCAGCTTACATAGAGTTCCAGGATGATCATTGGTTTTGAAGGGAATCGCTGGTAAGGTTTTCAGGTGTTTTGTTCTTTCAATGATCTCCAAAGTTCTGTGACAGATTGCTGACTCTTTGTAGGAAGATTCAAACATTTGGACTCGCTTGTAGGTTTCTATTTCTCGTTCTTTGCTTTGAGAATCCACTGATGTCAAGTCCACTATATTTTTCCCCAGAAAAATATGATCCATGTGTTTTTCAATGCACATATATACACAGTGGCAAATAACCATAATACTGCATCTCATCAGAATAAAATATATTCTTTTTTAAAATTAAAAGATGTCATACTTTATTTTATTCTTTTAAAAAAATTTTTTTTTGTGGAACCAGGGATTGAACTCAGGCCCTTGCATTTGCCAGGCAAGCACTTATTCTACTGAGCTCTCTTCCCAGCCCCTTTAAATCTATTCTTAATGCCCACCTATAAAATCAGAATATTTGAAAGCTATCCAGAAAGACCATGAGAATCCCACTGGGACTAACAGTGAATTCAGTAGCTCCATTAATTTTTCTCTAACGAAGTATGAGTAGAGCCACTTGTTGGAAACAAACCCCATCTCATTCTGACAAGTCACCAATGGCGAGTTAACTGATCTACCAATTAACTCCTCCACAAACAAAAGCAAAACCAGGGAACCCACTCCAACAGGTACCATCTGGGCAGAAATATGAGATGAGAAAATTTTAAAAAACATTCACAATGGAGAATGTGAAAGCAAAACTTACTATAGAAATCAAAAGGGTTGGAATGTTCAGGACAAGGGTAACCGCAGTTGTTGAAGAAATCGAGCATCTCCACTGGGGTACCGCAGAAAACCAGCTCTCCGAAGGTCAGGATGGCGATTTTGTCAAAGTGCTGATCAGAGAACAGACAGACAGTGCATGGTCAGGTCCTTCACTTCCAAGCAATTGATTGGTCCTTTGGTTAACTCAGTTGCCCATCAGCATTCTCAGGGACCCACTGAGATAGCAAGAGTGGGTCTCTACATGCACCAGCTGGGTCACCTCAAATGACCATGCTCTCCCCCTCCTGAGCCCCAGGGTCACTTCTGAGGCAGAAGAGCTGCATGGCCAAGCTTAAGTTCTAGCCATCACACAGATGGCTAACTGTGAGCAGCCTGGGGTGTTCTGTATGTTTGTTGCTTACATTTGA
Source organism: Ctenomys sociabilis (assembly GCA_004027165.1). Lineage (NCBI taxonomy): Eukaryota > Metazoa > Chordata > Mammalia > Rodentia > Ctenomyidae > Ctenomys > Ctenomys sociabilis. Next base: position 198,079 of record PVKA01000003.1, on the reverse strand, counting down.
AATCTCAGATTCTCATGTATGAAAAGTGAAGAACAGCTAACAGGATACTAGGAAGGTGAAATGAGAGTTTGCAGAGGGAATCTGTAGGATTCAGTGGAAAAACACAGCCTTGGAAACCAACTCAACCATAATGGCAATTCCACCTTTTAGCTCTGTCATATTGACTCTGTTTTGAGTCATTTCTATGCTGTCCTCTTTTCCTCTGTCCAGTAGACAGACTGATGCCTGCCTTGGAGGATTATCAGGAGACTTAACTGAGCAAGTGTTTTAAACAGATTTGGAATGTGATGCTAAAACAACCTGGTTTCTGTGCAAGTGAGGTAGCTCAGTGGACAGAGTGCCTGTTAAGGCAAGGGCAGGGACCAGGGTTCAATCCCTGATACTGCATGCCATGCTGGCCCCACCCCAGGGAATGCTGGGCTGGCCACTGAGTCCTGGCATGGTGGCACATGCCTGTAATACCAGGGCTGACGAGGATGAAAACAGGAGGATCACTATGGTCCAAGATGTGTAGTAAGACCCTGTACAAAAAAAAAAAAAAAAAAAAAAAAAAAAAAAAAAAAAAACATGGGGCCAGGGAGATGACTCAGTGGAGTAAGCGCTTCCCTGGCGAGTATAAGGGCCTGAGTTCAATCCCCAGTTCCACGAAAGAAAGAAAGAAAGAAAGAAAGAAAGAAAGAAAGAAAGAAAGAAAGAAAGAAAGAAAGAAAGAAAGAAAGAAAACATTTTTAAAAAACCTAGTTTCCATCCTTTCTCTTGCAGAGTCAGGACTTTGGCTCTAGTTGTTTGATGACTCACAGCCAGTCCTCGCCCTCACTCCCAGCTCAGGGCCACGCCCTCCTACCTGGAAGAGTTCAGAGCGGGGCTGGTGGATGGTGAGGATCACAATGCGGTCCCTGCGAGCCAGTTGTGCCAGGAGATCGATGATCTGATTGGCGGTCATGGAGTCCAGGCCTGTGGTCGGCTCATCAAACATCATGATCTCTGCCAGCAAAGAAAGGGGCAGATGTCAGAGCCACTGCCTGCCAGGCTCTGTCCTTAGAATTCAGGTTCTGTAATCCCAGCACTCGGGAGGCTGAGGCAGGAGGATTGTTGTGAGTTGGAGACCAGCCTGAGCTACAAAGTGAGCTTAAGGCCAGCCTGAACTGCATGGTGAGACCCTGTCTCAAAAAGACAAAAAAAAAAAAAAAGAATTCAGGTTCTGACCAGTCTTTTATTGGATTTTATTGAACCCGAGGAAGATGAAAAGGAGCTGCGTAGGTTCTTCATATAGATGGCTAGTGTTCAACACAGAAAAGACCAAGAGCCCTCAAGAGCATTCCTTTTATCTACCCTCTAGTGACCAAGCACCACCAGGAGAGCCCACAGTCTTCACCTACCACAATATAAAGAACAGCTCCTGGTGTAGCACCTTGCTTTGGGTCAGCCAGGTGGGGCAGTGACGGATTCAGGCAAGACAGAAGTGGACTGGCTGCCTCGTCCTGGCCTCCCTCCAGCACGGCATATGCTTTTCAGTATCAGCCTTTAATTCCTACACTGATTCCTGTTGTTCCATAAACACTTGTGGTCCTACCAAAACTAATCAGCCTTTCCCTGAAAATATGGTATTGCTGTAGCAAGAAGGGTGAATGGGGCAGGCCTGTGCTTATGGGAAATGCTAACCGAACACTAAAACACAACCGTGAGGTTTCTGACTCAAAAGATGTCTTGCACAGACGGTCTGTGACTGATGGAGGTGTTATGTTCGATAAATTCACAGAAAAGGGAAAACAGGGTGTTGGACATACCATTAATTCACCTAAACTGATGAACTATGGTGAGACCACGATGGGTCCTGGCACTACGGGGACCTCACAGCGGAGCAAGCTGGCATGCTGCAGCATGTTGGGTGCCCCCTCTTGACCACACGGCCAACTGGGAGCTGTGACCTGCTGACACGGCCCAGCATCATAAGAGAATAGGCTACTGGCTACAGTCCCAGCACTCTAGGAGGCAGAGACAGGAAGACCATAAATTCCAGCCTAGCATGAACAGTGTGGTGACTTCATAAAACTGTCAAAATAAAAACTACGAAGGGCTGGGGATATAGCTCAGTGTGAAGGCCCTGGGTTCAACCCCCAGTATGGGTGTACTGTATGTGTGTGGGGGAGGGGTAATGGGATACCTTCCACTACTAGCCCAAGAAAAGATCATAGTTCAAAATTCAATGTACAGTTTATACTGTGTGTATTGCTTTCATCATCTGAAAGTTGAAAAATTATAAGTGGGGACCATTGTTCAGTTGGGGACTAGCTATACTTAGGAAATAAAGTACTTTACTTCCAAAAGTCCTGGGTCTCCAATTAGGAGAGGTCAGTGATTTCAGTGCTATACAAATTCCTTTCCACATGCAGACCAGGAAGAAAGAGCCTTGAGCATCCACAGACACGTGGCAAGTGCCCAGGTCACTGCAGGGCTGTGTCTCACTTACTGGGGTCCTGGAGGAGCTGGACTGCGATGGAGACCCTGCGACGCTCGCCACTGGAAATGCCCCCGAAGTTGTAGTTGCCAATCGCTTGGTCGGCCACGTGGCTCAGATTCAGCTCTGCCATGATAGCCTCCACCTGTGGGAGACAGGAAGCCCAGGCCCCCTGCTTGCCTGTGTGACAGCTGTAATCTCAGCTCCCCAGCTGGGAGTGGCCAGAGAGGGAACCTCTGGGAACGCCCAGCCACTTCCTGACTCACCAGGTCCTGGGGATACCAGCCTATGGCAGAGAAATCCAATTTGCTTGGGTCGCAATGTTACACACGTATCAAATTGAAATAAGAAGTCATATACATTTTAAGTCCCTGGGGCAACAAAAAAAAAGCTTATATTTTCTGCCAGGAGATTCATCAAGAAATGACAGATAGTTCACTGAGCCCATTTTTAGATGCTACCTCTGTCTGACCCATACAGAAAAAGTATCCAAAGCAGTTGTTATGATACAGCATATTTTGGTGTTTCAATCTTAAAATTTATTGCAACAAATATTTCGTGTGTTTACAAATCCAAATTTGAACTAAACCTAGTTTTCCCTGCGTCACCAACGTACATCCGAGAGTCTGACTGATGATGACCCATCGGCAGGCGGCTCCGGTGGAGGGAGATAGAGGAAAGTGAATATGGATTCGGCAACGTGTTTGTCCCCATCCTCTTGGGATGCGGCTGTATTCTTTTCATAAGGAAGTAAATAAATAAATACATACATAAATACATAAATGCATTGCATTGAAAAACAGCCACAGCCAACTAGATTGGAGAACAAAGGAGAGCTGTGTGGGACAAAATTCCACAGAAGGCAGGGGCAGCACTCCAGGTTCAGGAAGCTCTAATCAAAAGAGGGGCCACATCGGAAATAGATAAAGGACAATAATGAGAAGGAGCAAGTGTGTAAATGATCTAGTTTGAGATGATATGGAAAAAAAGAAGCAACTCTTCTTGTCCTCAGACTACAAGGTCCTGGAGCTGGGCTTCGGTTGCCTCGGCTGGGTCTGTGTGCTCCCCAGCAGGGGTAAACTTCCAAACCTCCTCACGCCTGCAGCTTCAGGAAAGTTGCAAGTTTGCCCCTCAGCTTGGACAGGATGGACAGAGGAGAGAGCTACCTAACCTGTCCTGGGTGTTTGAAAACCTCTCCAGTGTCTGTCCAGCCTCTATGCAAAGTGGGGGACCCATCAAGTTCTCTGTGCTCAGGCCTTTATACCATCTGATTTATTCTTCACATAAACCCTAGACAGAGGTATTATTACTCCTATTCATTATAGAGGGCAGCACAGGTTCTCAGAGAGGACACAGCCTGTCCAAGCTCCTGCCCTTAGCAGGAGTTGGGGTTCCTGGAGTGCTAGGGGGCTCCGCAGAGCACCAGGCCCAGCCACCCGCTCAGTGGATCCCAGATCACTCTCCACAGCCAGGCTTTGTTGCCAGCTTCCTCCAGGTCACAGCAGATGTGCCAGCCCTTGTCTGCCATTATCATGGGTGCCTCCTGCTCACTACATTACTCAAGATTTCAGCTCCATGGACTGGATTTGCTCAGAAAGGACCCTCAGGCAGGGCCAACTCCATGCTATCACTCTTTGCAGGACGTTTGGGGGCTGCCTCTACCCGGCAGAGGAGGCAAATTTGCCATGAGGCCATTCATGGACACAGGAACTAGCTGAAGATTTCTGCCTTAGCTTTTTCATATTCTCTCCCTAGGATAAGGGGTGTGACAAAATGGAATCGCTCCATCAGAAGCATATGCTCATGACTTGCTACGCAGATAGGCAGGTTTTCTCCTAACTATTTTAGAAAGAGAAATCCTAACCCACCAGAGAGAAAGCTGCTGAGGGGCCATGGCCTCTACCCCTCACGATTAGAACCCTGAGCCATGTGAACATGCCTGTGCACTCTGGTCTGGTAAGTGAGCCCTGGTGTCACCTTAGCCACCCAGGGGCTCAGGGAGAGTGATGGAGCCACTACCATTCCCAGGCAGCTGAGAATGTCCTTTGTTGTGCAAGACAGAGAAAGACAATGTCTTCTTCACAGCTTGAAATAAACAGTGAGACCTGTGTGGAAGACAAACCCTGCCAGCCAGATGGGAGAGCAAGCAAAAGCAGGTGAAATGGTAGGAGCCTGCCATCCCTCTGCACCCTAGAGTGGGGACCCAGGCCAGGCATCGCCCTGGTCCTTCCTGAGGGCAGACCCCGCCAAGGCTGTCCTAGTGGTCCAGGGTGCTCCAACAGTAGAATGCATTTACCCATTAGCCCCATTGGCAGGAAGCTGTGCCTCTCTGAAGGCGGCACTCAACCTGTCAGGGCTCCCAGGTCTCACAGTCCAGACACAACTGAGGCAAAGTTTCCAGGGAGGGTTCCCACAATTGTACCTAGGGCTATTTCCAAAAATGGCTGCACTTAAGAAACAGCTTCGAACCTAGAAAGTGTTGACCATTCCATTATTCCTGCCTTCATTAACTTAATCCCGCTTAGAGGGGGCCCGTTCAAGGCACCACAAAGGAAGTTGAGGAAAATCCGTGGGAAAAATAAAGCAGCTGCTCCGTACAGACCTCACAGGAAAGCCCAGTCCAGTGGCTTCTAGAAGCCACCCTGAGGAGGGGTGTGCCCGTCACACAGATTTTTTTTTTTAAGTTTAAAAGGTAAAGGTGAGGTTAATTTAATAATAATATTTACACTCCAAATATTACCATTTCAACCTACCATCAATATTTTGGAAAATTCTGAATGATGAGAAAACATTCTGGTTTTGTTTTTTTGGTGGGTGTGTTTTTCCCAGATGCAACGCAAAATCCAGCTGCGTATTTCACGCGGACTGGATGGGTCAGATCTCCATCGAGATGTGCAGGTGGAGCCCCGCGGGGTGAAGGCTAACAGGGTTGGGGGAAGACGGGGCTGCTGGGCTGGGCCGCGGGGTCCCCACCTTCTTCTGCAAGAAGTCTGCGGAGCCGCGGCGCGTGGTCAGCATCGCCGTGTAGCGCAGGGTCTCGCGCACCGTCAGGCTGCTCAGGAAGGTGTCGCTCTGCGGGGAGGGGACCACGTCAGGCTGGCGGCCCGGGCGGGGTGGGGGCGCGGAGAGGGGGAGCCAGGCGCCCACCTGCATGACGTAGGAGAAGCAGTCCTGGAACTGGTCCCTGCGCAGCGTTCGGCCGTTGACACACACCTCCCCTTGCAGGGTGCCCGTGCGCCGAAGCCTCCCGGATATGGCATCCAGCAGCGTGGTCTTCCCCGAGCCTGCGGGCGACAAGAGGAGGCCCTGGAGGAGCCCTGGGAGCGCAGCAGAGGCCTGCCCGGGGTCAGACCCCCATGCGCGAAGAAGAACGTCCTCGAGGGCCACGCCATTGCTCTCGGGCAGGTCTGGTCTGGAGACGCTTTTATTCACCGCTGGAGTTCAAATGGAATCTATAGAATCAGAATAAAAGGAAAGCCAGGACTCTCGGAAACACTAGGCCCCTTGGGCATTCGATCTCTCGCTGTGGCCTTCTGGGAATGCCTGGTTGTTCCCGCGTGTAGGTGATCTTGCCGTGCTGACCGAGACCCCTGGCTGACCCCTATGTGTACATGAGAAGCAGCTTCCTTTGATGAGACCGAGAGGGCTTCAGAGAAACCAAGCAGAAACCTTGAGAGACAATAAAGGATATTTTTTGTTTTAGGCCATAATGGGAATTCTTTTTATTTTGCATAAACAGACAACTAATTCAGTCTTTTCATCAGGTGTCAGATGCTCTAATCAATGCAAATAGTAGGTCCAGCAAATCCCCCAGTGTGGTGGGTGGCCTGGAGCAGGCTTGCTCTAGGCACTCTTTGGGGACACTTTGTCCAGTAAGTCATCTTTTCCCCCACAGTAAAGGCTTGGTAGGTAAGTGCTGCTTGGAACTCCGCAGCAATGGCATCAGGCCATTTAGTGCATCACTGGGAGTGTTAATCGGACATAACTGATTCACACCGTTCACCTCTCTCAAAACACCGCTCCTCGCCTCCAACGCACTTGTCTCACCATCCTTGGCACGTGCCGCGGCCTTTCTGGAAGGGTTCTTGGGAGCGTCCATCTGATGGGCAGTTAGGCGCGGGCAGCGCTGCTGCCGAGTGCCGTCCACAGAAAGGCAGCTTGGAAAAAGATCACAGGGAGTCTTCACCTGCCTCGCTCACCAGATCTGGCACCAAGCGACTCTGGCTCTTTGCCAAAGTCAAAATGACCATGAAAGGTGATGTTTACATGTGAAATAAAACTTCCAGAACCACTTTCAAAAAGTGGCAAGAGTACAATACCAAAACATTATGAAAATAGTTTGCAATGTATTAATTTATCGAATCTGTATTGTTAAGGTGTCTTGAAACTGACATTTGTAGTTCAATAAAATAAAATTTAAAAAAATAAAAAATAAAATTAAAAAAAGTGGCAAGAATGATAGCATACGTGTGTTTTTAAAGCAAGACAGAACATTTAGAGATGGATTAAGGGCAATGCATTTTTGTGGTAATGAATTTTCTTTTAAACACACCATATTTTTATATCACACATCATGGATTCGATTTATTCACGCATTTTTTTCAACAAGTATTAAGTACCTGCACCGAGGCTGGTCCTGTTCTAGGGTTAAGGACACAGCAGAAAAAAGAAAAAGACAAAGTTCCTGCTTTAGTGGAACTTGTATTCTCAGTGGTTTCATGTTCAGTACAGTTCAAGACCAGGCAGCCCCATTGCTCAGCTGCCGTGCCAGCTTCCGGTTCCATCTCACATGCGCAGGGCAAGATGACACGTAAGAGGGAAATGTAGTGGACAGATCTTGTAAAACCATGACTAGGTACATCATCAGAAACCAGGGCCACGCCCAGATGGGGACACCACCCACTGTCTGATGAAATGTGCACCAAGCGTGACACCGGGTGGGGGCGCACTTCTAAGAACACAGCAGATTATTATGGCGAAACTCAGATTTTTTTCTTTTTAAAAGAGCACGAGCTGAGGAGATGGCTCAGTGGAATAAGCGCTTCCCTGGCAAGCGCAAGGGCCTGAGTTCAGTCCCCAGTTCTTCCAATAAATAAATAAATAAACAAATTAAATTAAAATTAAAAAAAAAATTAAAAAAAAAAAAGAAAACAAAATAAAAGAGCACGAGGAGCCAGGGAGATTAGCTCAGTAGAATAAGCGCTTACCTGACAAGAGCAAGGGCCTGAATTCAATTCCTGGTTCCTCCAAAAAATAAAAAATAAGTAAAATAAAAGAGCACGTTATGTTTATCAAAAGGAAAATTAAAATATTCTCAAATATTGATACATATATAGTCAGAATTTGTTTTAAAAATGGAAATAAGGCAGGGCGTGGTGGGCCACAGCTGTAATCCCAGCGCTTGGGAAGCTGAGTAAGGCAAGAGGATCAAAAGTCTGAGCAGGCCCTATCTCAAAAAAAAGGAAAAGAAAAAAAGTAGATACAGTTCAGCATGAAGACCTTGGGCTCAATTCCCAATACTGGAAAATAAAAGAAAGAAAGAAAGAATAAGAATTGGCAAGAAATCTTAGAAATGTATAATTGTTTTGCTTAGTGATATGCTTTGGATGTTTGTATCTTCTTAAAATTCTGAGGTTGAGCCACTATACTGCCCACTGTTCTGTTACAGAAGCCCAAGCAGATCACAACAGTCACTGAGTTCCTGTTCACTTGGTCTTTAGGCCCTACTGCTGCCATCCGTTGTGTTGATCGTGCTGACAGATGTAATCACTGGGAATAAAGAAGTGGGATTATCCCAGTCCATCTTCCATTCCCATAACAAAAATGCCTATGTTGTGTAATTTGTATAGAACCAGTTCCTTTAGCTCACAGTTTTGGTGGCTTGAAGTTCAAGACCAGGCAGCCCCATTGCTCAGCTGCTGTGCCAGCTTCCGGTTCCATCTCACATGCGCAGGGCAAGATGACATGTAAGAGGGAAATGTAGGGGCCAGAGGGGTTCAGAGACACGCTTGCTGTTTTGTAACAATTTCCCTAGTAAGAAGGAAATGGAGTCCTGAGAGAGCTGTGTCGCTCCTGTCTGAGATTCTAGCATGCCTTTTAAAATTTCCATGCTGGGGACCAAACTTCCATTTCATGAATCTTAGGGGACACATTTGTACACACTCCTGGTACATGTCTCCCCTGGCTGTCACCCCAGCCTTTCAGTCCTTGTTTCTGCTAAAGAGAGGAATGCAAATGAAGAGTGTCAATAAATGCCAGCAATTTGCAAAAGCCGTGCGATCAAGAGGCTTCCATGAAGCCAATTTTCCAGAGTCCTCAACCTTAGGAAAGGCGAGCCAACCTAGCCTATGTTCTGGTGTTGTGCACACAGCCCCCTGCAGAGCCGACAACCCACCCCTCACAGCGTGGGCTCTGAGGAGTCTTATCTGTGACCCTCCCAGAAAATTGCCCTCAGCTACAAGGAGCTGCCTGTCCAAAGGTTACTCCTTCCTGTGACAAGGGCCAGCGGATGCCTGCACACAGAGATGAATGTGCTGCTCAGCATCCAAAGCAGGCACCCTTGAGAGGAGGAAGAGAAGGGTAACACGGAACCCGGAGTGTTTAACGTCTTAAAAAGGGAAAGGTTCTGAAGAAGGATGGAAAAGCATTAGGATTTGATAAGACCTGATATTAGCACATGAACACTTTTGATGTTAGTCTCTATTCCTGGCTGTAAGTCCGGAGTGCATTGCAATGAAAAGGGCCGGTGGAAGCAAATACTAGAATTAAAGGAGCATTGCGATTCCTATTTTTTTTTTCCTGTGTCTAGGTACCAATGGGGGAAATCACATTTGTTGGGCATCCCATACACCTAGCACACATGAGGCCCTGGGTTTGATGCCTGGTATCACCAAGAAAACAAGAGGAGGAGGAGGATGGGGAGGGGGAGGAGGAAAGGGAGCAAGAGAGACGAGGATTCACTTCCCCCTGAGGCAGGACTTCCTGTTTCTCCAGCATCTTTCACTAGGTCTCCTAATGTCCTGAGTCCTGTGCAGCACCATCAAATGTCATTAGATCTCATTCTCTTACCAAATTCGTGACCTTGCAGTTAAACTTCCTTCTCAACACGGTGCTTACGGCAAGCCACAGCCTTGGCAGCAGGCTTCCTGAGAGCTGGAGCACTCCTCCGAGCTTACCTGAGCTCCCGAGGATGCACATGATCTGCCCGCTCTCCACGTACAGGGAAACGTCTTTGAGGATCTGCCTGTCCCACTGCTGCCGGGCAGAGGCAATGTCCCACCAGGGCCCAATGTAACTGCTGTAGAGGAAATCACACGAGGGCAAAGGCAGCATGGGGTCCCGGAAGGGGCAGGACCCTGCCCCCCCGCCCCCTCCCCCCTCCGCGCTGACTCCAGGTCTGCCCTGCCCAGCCCTCTCCTCTGAACAGGAACCGAACTGCGCTTCAGCACTGCGTCCTGCTTTGGACACTGGCTGGGGTGACTACCAGCTGCAGCCACCCAGAGAAAGCACCAGCAGCTGCTAGAAATGTCAGGTCTCTGTCCGGCTGTGCAATGGCAAACAGGACACTGTTCATCCCGAGGGTGCCCTACTGCTTAACCCTCACTGGGTTTTAGTCCACTTCATGCTTCCTACCCCTGCGCCCCCTGGGTCCTCTAGTTGCAGGGGAAAGCTGCGGATGGTGGGGAAAGGGTGCGGGTCCCCACAGGAAGGGGGAGAGGAGGCAGCGGCAGCCTTTCTCCTCGTCCTGAACCCTGATCTACCCAGGAAGCAGCCCCAGCGTATCCCCGGCGGTGAGGAGAGGTGACAGCCCCACTGGCCCGCCTTACCTGACGCTGTAGGAGACATGCAGGACACTCAGGCTGTGGCAAGGCCTGGAGGCTCCCTCCTCCAAGGAGCTCTGGTGACTGCCCTTTATTTGGGGATCCAAGGCCCCATTTCTGGTCAGAAAGTGGAGCTCACTCATGGCCAACAGGCAACACAAGCCGGTGAATTTCCTGGTGGCCTGGCCCTCTCTGAGTGGCTTCCGTTGAGTTGCCAGTAGCACAGTGCCCTACCTGCAGCTCGCCCAGCCCAGAGTTGGCCACGGATGCCATTATCAGATGTACCTTTAGCCGGGGCATCCTTATCTTAACAGCGAGGAGAGCACACACAGAGTGTTTGTAGGAGGGCTCGCCAGAGAGGAATGCTGGGAGATAGCCCGGCACCACAAGGAGAGACCTGTGGACCCAGCTCGAAGAAACCAAGAGAGACAACAGCGCCAAGGCCGCAGGAGTTGCAGCGGGGGCGCAGGGCTGCTGGACTCCATGGCTGGGGAGGCTGTGGAGAAGGAGCTCTGGAGAAGGCCAGCTATCCAGGATGCCTCGGTGAGTGGCAGGGCAGGGGCCGCCCTGATCTGGCAGGGATGGGATCTTTCTTTCCTCCCTCCAGGGTTTCTATCCTAATCTACCTCCTGGACCACAGCAGAGAGTGGCATCAGGACTCCCTTTTCTGGGTGGCAGAGGGCAGAGAGGATCAAATTTTGGTGTGAGAGGCCTCTAAGGTCACTTAGAGGACCCCAGAACCATTCCTATGCGGAAGTCATGCCCATGTTTGTGACTTGGGATGATTTAGCTTTCTCCAAAGGAGATTCCATCACAGGACACACTCACACCTACCAGGGACCGTTCTGGTGTCTCCCTTGTCCATGCGGCTCTCAGGCCAAGAATCTCAGTAGCAGTAAAGTGACAAGTATGAATAGATGACCTTTTTTTTTTAATTTTTATTTTATTGAAGTACAAATATCAATGAGACAGCTTTAAGATACCTTGACAAGATGGATTTGATAAATTAATATGTTGCAAACTGTTTTCATAATGTTTTGGTATCATAGAAGGTGCATACATGATATTATACTTACAGACATTATTATAGCATATGTCTCTTATCAGTAAATTAAGAGAGTGTAGCTGTTTATGTATCTTATTTTTTATTCCTGAATTATATCAAAGATTCAATAATTAATTTTTCGGCCGGGCGTGGTGGCGCATGCCTGTAATCCCAGCACTCGGGAGGCTGAGGCAGGAGGATTGTCATGAGTTCGAGACCAGCCTGAGCTACAAAGTGAGCTTAAGGCCAGCCTGAACTGCATAGTGAGACCCTGTCTCAAAAAGACAAAAAAAAATTTAAAAAAATAATAATAATAATTAATATTTCATGCCTTGTTATTTTCCTAGTGGATGACCATAGTACTAGAAGCCGACATAATATCCTGTCCAACCACCATTAGTGCAGATCTTGCCTCTCATAGGATTATGTAGAAGCACGGCGTTATCTATCCCCACTGTACTGTCTCAGGCCAAACATTTCGCTTAAAATACACAGGCAATGGTAGGATCTGGAGAGAACTGGAAGGAACAGGCAGAGGTGGTAGTCCAAAGTTCTCTCCCTCATTTTACCAGGGAAGTGTTTACTTGATAAATTGCCTCTGATGGGCAGAGTAGGCGGAGTCTGAGGCCGGAGGCCACATTGGAAGACAGAAGAAAAGTGGGACCCACCTCTGCCTCACCCCACCCCCCTTTTCTCTGTCATCTTTGCCTGTTGTGAAAGGCAAGACTAAGAGCTGCACAGTCCCGCAGGAGACACGAGCACCCGGGACGGCCTTGAGCTGCCTGGGAGAGCCCAGTCAGGGCTAAGGAGCCCAAGGTCTGCCTCTAGATTCCCCTGGGCCAACTGCTAGGGGTGCCCCTAGCATTGGCAACACTTGGAGCAAAAGGAGTAAAGCTACGTGTCAAACAAAAGGCTGTTCAATAGCATAGCTCCTACCCTCTGGCCCTGACATGCAGCGGCCTTCCTCACAACCTGGAGGCTCAACTATAAACTTTAAAACTCTCCTCAGAATGGCAGTTAGACTAAGGTACATAAGAGAGCCAGCCCTGAGCTGGTCTCCTCTTCCATCCCAACCCGAACTCCAGCCCACGCTGGAAGGAATTTATATAGTTCTTTTGGTCACCTTGGCCACCCAACCACGTGTCATCTGTGCCCTCCACAAATAAAAGTGCTTCTGGCCTAGAGCTGCCCAGGTGGGAGGTGCTGTCAGTGCCACTCCTGGAAACAGACAGGGCAGGTCCCCTGGGAGTGGGTGGGGGCAGACTGCAGGGGGTGGGGGCTGTGGTGTCAGGTACCTGGAGTGGTCCCGCCTGTGGCCCACAAACTGCTTACACCGTGGGCGGAAACAGGGCTAGAGGAGGACAAGAAAATGTCTCCGAGCCAGGAACATGCTCTGCATGTCTCTGTTGGCCACAGGTTCTTAGCATATCACCTCCTGTGCAGAGCTGGGGTTCCCCTCCCAGAATAAAGGCCTGGGCTCTGAGTTCCCCACGTGTCTGTCTGTGCTTCTGACTCAGGAATCTGATCAGAAGTTAATACCTGGAGAAATGACAGTGTAGCCCAGCAGGAGTTACCTACAAATAAAGCTGCTTTTGCTTTTTTGGGTGTCACCTGTCAGAAATTCAAGTGATATTCTGACACTCATACTGATTAAGATGTCAGCTGAATAGATATTTAAGTATTTGAAAAATATAGAGAGTTTGTCAAAACCTCAGCAAGAGTCTAACAAATCCTTCCTGGGAGCCAAGGAAATATTTTAAGATGGAACAGGAGACACAGATTTTCCTCTTCTAAACGGCTACTCGTGGGGCTCCTGCTGTGATGGCTGGGGTTCAAGCCCCAGGCCCAGCACAGACTCTATGTCCCTCTCAGACGTTGCCTGCCTGCCTCTCTCCTTGCTGCCTCTCTCCCCAGTGGATCCCAAGTGCCCTTCGCCCTCTCATCACAGCCCAGTGGACCTGAGGTAACCCGGACTTGGGGTCATATCCACACTTCACTCCAGACTGCAAATGTCTGCTCTTCTTTCTTTAGCCTCTCCTTCACCCCAAACCCAACCTGGCAGCTTTGGGCTGAGCTCACTCTCACCTGACAGCCATTAACCAGCACCCCTCAGAACTTGGCTTAACCCAAACAATTCCCCGGGCCACTAACAGATTCCTGAGAGCTTAGCACAAAGACCTGGAGCCAGGGAATGTAGCGGAGGTGCAAGCAAAGAAGCAGCCTCCCTGGAGGCTCTGGCCACCTGGAAAAGGGCACAGACCCTCTCACCTCCTTGGGGGCCTATCTCCTACCTGCTTCGAGCATTGACCCCCCTAAGAGGTCAAGGTGGAAGCGGAAGCTGGAGTTCCAGTCTCGTGATTGCTCTGTCAGTTTGAACACATATTGTGAAATATTTCAAACAAACCCCTTGACATAGAGAACCACCCTCCCATGGCCAAAGCTTTGAAGCCCATTCCCTGGATTGCTCCCATGTCTCCCCCTCCCCACAGACAGCCCCTCGCCTGACAGGTGCACGTCTTACCCATATTTTTATTGGATAATGTTGACAGTACTTTGAACCTTAAATCATCTGCAGTTTAGCTACACTCTCTCCGAACTCAGGGCGGGTAACCAAGAAAGTCCCATTGTTTGCTTTGTCACCTGAGGCTGAGTGTGTGTGTGTGTGTGTGTGTGTGTGTGTGTGTGTGTTGTGTGCACAGGGAAGCTCCTCCTCACCAGATGCTGGAGGCCTCTATCCCTGTCTTCCTAAACCCTGCCTCACCCACTCAAAGCTGACCTTTGCCTCGGGGGTCTTTTCCTCTGCCACACCTCAGACTCCAAGCCTGAGCGTGGTGAGCACTCGAATTAGGTGATCGTGGTCTCGTGGTCGGCTTGAGAGAGCGAATGGGCACAAGTGCCTGTTGGCGTGACGGTTGTGCAGGTGCTGCGTCCGGGCAGCATGAAGTTTATTAGTGAGTCTGTCCCTGGTCCTGCACTTTGGAAACAGAAGAAAAATGGAGTTTCCTAAGAACTACAAGTCCTGGGCCAATGAGATAGCTCAACAGACTACGCGCCTGCTTAGGCAAGTGCAGGTCCAAGGTTCGATCCCTGGCATCTGGCCCTGCCTGGGTGTGCTGAGCTGGCCACCAAGTCTGGGCATGGGGGCACACACTGGTAATGCCAGTGGTGGCGGGGCTGAAAACAGGAGGATCGCTAGGAGTCTGAGCTGCATAGTGAGACCCTGTGCCAAATACATTAGGAAGAAGAAGAGGAAGAAGAAGCAGAAGAAGCAGCACAAGTCCTGTAGGTGGGTGTGGTGGTGCACACCTGTAATCCCAGCATTCAGGAGGCCGAGGCGGGAGGATCGTGAAAGTAAGCCCATCCGGACTACATAGCAGGAATGGACTAAGGTCAGATAACAGTACGAAAGCAAAATGGGAAGAATAATTCTAGTATTCTACAGTATATTACAGAGACCATGGTTCACAGCAACTTATTGTATTTTTTTAAATTTTTATTTATTTATTTATTTGGTAGAGGGTCTCTCCATGCAGCTCAGACTCCTAGTGATCCTCCTGTATTCATCTCCCCAGTGCTGGGATTATAGGCCTGCCAGCATGGTGTGCCCCCAATTCTGGGACCTCTGGGTCAGCACGGCATGCAGTACTGGGGATCGAACCCAAGTCCTTGTGCTTTCCAGGCAGGCCCTTACGCCACTGAGCTATCTTCCCGGACCAATTATGTAGTTTATAAAGAACTAGAAGAGGGCTCTTTGTCTAGTCAAGCAGGCTATACGGAGAAATGATGAATATTTAGGAACAGAAATGCTAATTGGCTTTATTTGCTCATTGCACGACTTACACATTGTCCGGTTATCACACCGTACCCATAAAGAGATATAACCATGTGCCAATTAAATATTCAAGGAAATGCAAATGTAGCCCCAGCCAACAACAGCAGTAACACATTGCAGTGTGCACGTGTGGGGTTGATGATGGGAGGGGCCTCTCTGAAACCCACCCCCCAGCATTCACACCAGTTTTGCGGCACAAAACTCATCAAAGTAAGATACACAGCACTGGGAGGCTTGAAAACAAGAGGATCACTTCGAGTCTGACTTGTGGCAGACCAAGGCAGGAGAATCACAGGTTGGAGTCCAATTTGTGTAAAACGGTGACTTAGTGAGACCCTGTCTCAAATTGAAAAAAAAAAAAAAAGTAATAAAAAAGACTGAGGATATAGCTCAGTGCAAAGGCCCTGGTTCATCCTACAGTATAGCAAAAATTGAAATAGAAAAATAAATTAAAAATGAAGAGATGCATTTTTCCCAGATGAGGTCATCACCGATATTAAGTATCAGTAACTTGCTAATTACTGTCCTGTTCTTGTGCGCTGTCTGTGGCATCAGGAGATAGGAAGCGAGATGCGAGATGCGGGAGGAGAGAGACACAGGCTAAGGGCTCCCCAGCTCCTGGCTCAGGCCCCCCACTCTGCTGGTCATTCACCCTGAGCATCATTCACCCCGCGCTCTTTGGGTCCCGCCCCCTGGCCAGGGCCTGCTCTGGCTTCTCCTTTGTCCTCCGGTGCTCCTCATCTGTCATGTCTTTGAGCAGGGCCTCCAGGACAGCTTGTTCTCCTCCGAAAATGACAACAGCCTGTACTTCACCTACAGTGGCCCGTCCAATACCTTGGAGGTCCGAGACCTCACCTACCAGGTAGGGGCGTGTGTGCATGGGCTGGGAGCTGGCTGCAGTGGGGAAAAGGTGGGCGGGAAGGGCCAGCCCTTGGCTCCCAAGGTGGAAGGCAGTCAGGCCCCCAGACCCCAGACCCCGAGGCTCCCGGGCCCTCAGGCCCATCCCTGGCTGGGTGACTTCTCTCTGCTTCACCTGGATGCAGAGCAGGAGTGGAAAGTCCAGGAATGGGACCAGGATCCCTGCAGAGACACAAAACAACCCATGGGGAAAGTCTCTGGAGCTCTCTCAACTTTAGATTTGGAAATCCCTTTAGACTTCTGAAAAAGCTACAGAAGTGGCACAGCACTCCCATATGCCCTGAGCCCACCTCGTCTGCGTGGCAACACCACGCGTTCCACGGCGTGACGATCAAGACTGAGAAATGAACAGCGTGCACCACCACGAAGCCCATAGAGTCCGTGTATTCAGATTTCACCCATTTACATATCTGTTGATAGACTCCCAACTCTCCTTCGATAAAAACGTACTATTCCCAGAGTACACGTAAGGACGACCAGCAGCCTTTGAGAGGTTCTGGGGGATACCCTGGTCAGACCCAAGGACTACTGTTTTGCTACCATTTGGGCAACATTACTCTCTACAGAGGGGTTGCATGGCACCTGCAGTGGTGAACTTCAGAGGCCCTCACCTTGCTTCCTGTGGTCGGGGGTTAGGACAAGCTAACGAGCTACAGTATAACCTGTCTCTCTCTCTGCCACTTCGCTGAGTGACCTTGAGCAAGTTATTTAACTGCTCTGAGCCTCATCTGTAAGACACAGGTTCTAATCATACCTATGCTATAGATTAGCAATGGAGATTGAATGATGTAACAGACATAAAATGATTAACATGACGTCTTACACAGAGTAAACACCTGAAAGTGATTAGTAAATTACTATCATTAAAAGGAGACATCACTCAGTCTTAATAATCCAGCAGAAAAGTATAAAAATGGAGGTACACAGTGTAAAGTCACATTAATATACTGAGCTGTGAATGGCTCAAATCAACAGCTTCTGTGGATAACCTACTTCTATTGTGGACTTCTGATCTGTGTTAGATTGTTATATATATATATATATATATATATATATATATATATATATATATATATATATATATATACTATCCATGTTTTGAAAATCTGTAACATTATTATTGTATGTTACCTTGTTTATGTCATTTTTTAATTTTTTTTTTGCTTCTATTTTTCACTCTTCAAGTTAAAATACAAATAAATAAATTAAAAAAATAATAAATAAAAAGGAGACATCAGGGCTGGCCAAACTGCTCAGCAGATTAGAGCACCCAGGGGTTCGATCCCTGGTGCCTGCCCAGCCGGCCCCACCCTCGGGGTACACTGAGATAACAACTGAGACTGGACGCAGTGATGCCTGTAATCCCAGTTCTTGGGAGGCTGTCAACAGGAGAATCACTACAAGTCGGACCTAGTAATGAGGCTCTGAGCACCCTGCAGACCATCTCTAAAATTCAGGGGAAACAAAGGAGACATTTTCCCTCCTTTTCTTTTTTCCCCCATTCAGCTACTGCACCTAACTTCTGGTCCCTTTGTCTCCAAACGGGAACAGCAGCAACAGGTTTTCAGGGTGATAGAGTTCCAGCTCCATGTTTGTTCTTGTTCCTACTTTTATCTTGCTTTATTAGAGGCTGAACCCAGGCCCTTTGCACCGAGCTACATACCCAACCCAACTATATATTTTTAAATCTTGGGACAGGGTCTCACTAAGTCACAAGATTGCCTAAGCTAGGCTCGAATTTGCAGTCCTCCTGCCTCAGCCTTCCGGAGTGCTGGAATGACAGACACGATTACAGTCACTCTACCCAGCTGCCACCCCCCGTGTCTGGTAGAACCTGGGTGGGGAGGGCCGTGGCCTGGTGGAGGGCGGGAGCTGCTGAGCCCGCTCCCTGAGGACCCTCTGCTGTTGCTCTCCCACAGGTGGACACCGCCTCGCAGGTACCCTGGTTTGAGCAGCTGGCTCAGTTCAAGATCCCATGGCTGTCCCACAAGGACCAAGACTCTGGAGAGCATGGCATCCAGAACCTGAGCTTCCGCGTGCGAAGCGGCCAGATGCTGGCCATCATCGGGAGCTCAGGTACCACTGGGGGCGGGGCCCGTAGACACGGGGTCCTTCGGGGAAAGGGACGCTCCTTGCCGACTGGCCACTGTAACAGAGTGACCTAGGGGGGACAGACCTGGGATCAAAGTGCAGCCCCTCCTTTTGCAGGCTCTAGGTGGTAGGTGCTAGTCCAAACCCTGACCTGCCTCCTGTCCATTGGAAGCTGCGGTCATAGTGTCTGTCTTTAGCAGCTGGACCAGAAGGACCAACAGGCAGCGTCGGGACATGATGTTCTCTGCTGGAACTCCTCCAACCACAAAGGCACTCACTCAGGTCACGTCCCCTACAGTCAGAGTCGGGTCATGGTTAAACAGTGACTAGGCAGAGCCCCACCACGCTCTCCCCCTCCAAAGCCAGCGTGCAGCCTTCAACCACCTGCAGAGAGCCAGAAGTTTGGCTTGCCTCCGACAGACGCTTCCACAGGCAAAATTTAAAATTCTGGACTGTCAGAGCTGGGAAGCATTTTTAGAGGAAGACTGTCGCCATTATCTAGCCCTCAGTGCTTCTGTAGAGTGCCTTCGAGCACCCGCACGCCCGCGCGCACACACACGCGCACACATACACACTGCTTTTTAGAACACCATATTGAGTTATTTTCCTAATGATACACATTAAATGTAGAGCTAGAATGTGAACTTGGTCTCCTGGTTCTCAGGACCAAGTGCTTCCTCCTAGGACACCTTGCATAGGTATTGTAGCACTTTATACTTTTGAATTAATCATTTCCAGAGGTAAAGATTACTCAACGTATTTAACATTGACTCCAAACTTTTATGCTCTTCGGATAGACAGGTTCTTGTTTATTGTCTAACCAAAGAGCAAATGAATTACTATCTGGAAATGCACTTTGTAACTGAAACAAGATGCACACTCATTCAGCTCCTCCCACTCTGGCCCTGAGACTGGGATTCTGACCCAAACTAGGATTATTTTGATTTGTAACTTCTGGTGGCTTTCCTCCCTGCCAGGAGCATCAGGGGACACATGGGCTTTTACTGAAAGACATCCTGGTGAACAGCTGGCAAGTGGGACCAGCTGTAAATACCTTTGATATAAGGAAACTGCAGTCCAAGAGGCTGAGCAGGGATTATACTGCATAATATCCAGTGGATATTACTGGAGTCTTTTGACTCTAGGTTCAGTGTTACTTTGTTTCAAGCTTACTTAGCTGAAATTATTAAAATCCTTAGGGAAGTTTAAGTGTTATACCTCTGGGCCATGGATTTTAGCACAGTGCCTCCCTGGCAAACATAAGGGCTTGAGTTTGATTCTTGGTACTAAAAAGATATTATACTTCCTGTGACTTTTACTACACACACACACACACACACACACATACGCACAGCCATAATTTTAAAAAGAAAATCAGCCCCAGGCACGTAAGTGTCCTTGACAGAATCTACAATGCTGGGAGCGCTTTCCAGTTAAGGATTCTCTGGTAGTCAGATGCCAACCATTCTACCAAGGTTGTGTATGGCCATGTGTGTTCACGGATGAGCTCTCCAGAAGCACCAGGCACCCTCCTTTGAAAAGGCTGCCCACACCTCTCACAGGGTTTTGCTTAGAAAACATCCTCTTCCTGCTCTCTGACCCGGAATCTCAAGGTCTCTGTGACACTGGTAAAATCCCCTCACTCCTGAACTTCGAAGCCAATATCCCAGGCTGGACAGGCAGCAGGCCTGGTTCCCCCTCTCTGGCTCCTCTCCCCACTATTGTTGTACTTAAAATCTCAAGGATCCTCAGTGAGAGGCACCTGGGAGGCGGTGGGCAGGCCCCTTCCGCTCTGCACCTCTGGGCAGTAAGCAGTAGGGTGACAATGGGCAGAGCTGCCACACTTGTATTGGCACTTGTTTGAAAACAACTTGGAAAATATTTTCTCCAAAAGGAAAATATGAGTAAACCTAGAGCCCACGGATGTAGCTCAGCTGTACAGCATCTGCCTGGCACTTGCGAGGTTCTGAGTTGGACTTCTAGGACATAATAGTAATAATAATAATAATAATAATGATGATGATGATGATGTAAGGAAACCTAAACCCTGCCAGGCAACTGGCAGGGCTCATTTCCAGCTCCACCAAAGAAAAGTTTCCAAGTCTGAGCCCAGTTTGCATTCGTCATTAGACAGCTGGTAGAGGACAAGCCTGGTTGTGTTCTTTTGCAAACCAGATCCAAATTCCCTGAATCAATAGCAACTGGTGCACCATCCAAAGGTAGATGGTGTTGACTTGAGTGCAGGCTCTTTTTTAAAGAGTATAAAAGTGCTGCTAATAACAATGAAAGAGGAGGGTGGGGCCGACCTCAGAACCTGGGCCCACTCTGAGATCATTTCTGTACCCACTACCACAGCTTTCATCCCTGTTACTTTTCTTCTCTTTTTTCCTCAAAGTAGGTTCCTGGATTTGCATTTCTTTAAAAGACACCCTATAAATGTTCGCAGCAAGTCCTTCCCCCTGAGCCCCTCTAAGCCAACTGACAGTAACTGCTGATAACATTGCTGGCATGTTTGCCAGGTAGAAAATCTTCTGCCTCACATGCAATTAACCACAGCCATGCTTAGGAGAAGGAATGTGGGGGAGGGAGCCACAGAGCCTCCAGGCTCCAGTGGGCCTGTAGCAGCTGGGTTCTCCTGTTGCTCAGATAGTGGCTGACCTGACCTGAACCCCAGGAACAACGTATCCCAATGCCCTAAGGAGGGCCAGGGATATAAGTGGCATAAGGGCCTGCCTGGCAAGTGCAAGGTCCCAAATTCGATTCCCCATACTGGGGGAAAAAAAAAAAAAAAGACACCAACACTCCAGGAATGCACAAGTTGGCTTCAGACAAAAAAGCCTGACACCCACGTCTGGGCACTGCCACACCCAGGCCGAACAGCAGAGCCACCCTCCCAGGGCTTGGTCACTTCAGAGGGAATACAGCAGGCCAGGGTGACAGCAGCAGCCTGCTGGCCCTGGCAGCTATGTCCCCAGCGGTGACTCTGGTCGCTTTGCAGGCTGTGGCCGGGCCTCCCTGCTAGATGTGATCACTGGCCGAGACCACGGTGGCAGGATGCACTCAGGCCAAATCTGGATCAATGGGCAGCCCAGCACAGCCCAGCTGGTGAGGAAGTGCGTGGCCCACGTGCGCCAGCACGACCAGCTGCTCCCCCACCTCACTGTCAGGGAGACCCTGGCCTTCGTCGCCCAGATGAGGCTGCCCAGAAGCTTCTCCCAGGCCGAGCGCAACAAACGGGTAACTGGGCTGGGCTGTGAGCCACGGGGCCTAGGAAGCCACGGCATCAGGACAGCCCACGTGGAGGCCAGGGCCCCAGCTCAGCTCATCACCCCCTGCCGTGGAGGGCAGCCCTGCGCTCAGCCTCTCCCAGGCCTACCAGGCCAGAGGCTACACCTTTCCTTCCAGCACCCTGGGAGGCGGGGTGGGGGTGAGGGGCAGATAAGATCTACAAGTCTGAGCCCAACCTGGAAACTTAGTAAGGTAGTGCGACCCTGTCTCCAAATAAGAAAAGATGGAGGAGTTTAGCTTGAACCCTGGGGATTCAATCCGTGACATCCCCCCCCACACACACACATGCACCCAAAGCCAGCTCAGCCTCAGCCGGTGGCACCTGTTTTGTTTGTGAATCCCTCTTCTGTTGGCCGCCTGAGCAGGGAGCCCAACTGTCTCACACCCAGCTTTGGGTCTGTGCGCTGCGCATGGAGCCCCGGGTAGCAGGATCCGGCAGTGCAGGCAGCCCTGGGCCCTGACACCCTCTCCGGCTGCAGGTGGAGGACGTGATCGCAGAGCTGCGGCTGCGGCAGTGTGCAGACACCCGCGTGGGCGACACTTACGTGCGCGGGGTGTCAGGGGGCGAGCGCCGGCGCGTCAGCATCGCGGTGCAGCTGCTGTGGAACCCAGGTGAGCGTCTGCACCGTGGGCGGCGCGAGGGGTGGCGGCCGGGGCACTCGGGTCACCCCATCTCTTCCTCTGGCCAGGGATCCTCATCCTGGATGAGCCCACCTCAGGCCTCGATAGCTTCACGGCCCACAACCTGGTGCGGACCCTGTCGCGGCTGGCCAAGGGCAACAGGCTGGTGCTCATCTCGCTGCACCAGCCGCGCTCCGACGTCTTCAGGCTCTTTGACCTGGTCCTCCTTATGACCTCGGGCACCACCGTATACCTGGGGCCCGCGCAGCACATGGTCACGTACTTCACGGCCCTGGGCTACCCCTGTCCTCGCTACAGCAACCCCGCGGATTTCTACGGTGAGACCCCAAGGCTAGGCCGGGCAAGGGTGCAGGGTGCCCCCCACCCAGCTCTGCATCACTGGGCTCGGTGGAGCGTGGGGTCTGGGAATCTGCAGGTGGAAGCCGGGAGGCCAGCACCCAGCTGCAGGCAGGACCCAGGCCTTGGTCAGGGGCTGTCCGGGGGAGGAAGCTGCCCGCTGGCCCATACTTGCTTTCTCTCGGTCCTGAACACTCAGGATTTTATACCTGGGTGGCATGAATGAGCCCCTCTCTCCCTCCCTCTTTTCCTTTCTCCTTTCTTTCCTTTTTCTCTCCCTCCTTTTGCCCCTCCCTCCCAAAGAGTGTGCTGTATGACCTGGCTGTAGGACAGGCGGCACAGTGGTGCCCAGGCTGGGCAGTCAGCAGCAGCAGCTGCTCCCACAGCTCAGAGCCGTTCTTCCCAGGACGGTAAAGTACGGTGAGGAAATCAGAAGTAAACTTGGTGGCAGGGACCATTCTCTCGAAGGCATTTACTGGGGCCCGAAGTGCTGAGGCCCTGGAGGTTTCCTGTGTGGCTCTCACCCCCTAGAAGAACTCAACCCCTTGCTTCTGCGGGGCTTTACTCCTAACAGCCCTGACTCAACCCTAACCCTAACCCTAACCGCTGTCCGCCGGCCTGCACCCCTTGTCCTGTGCACGCGCACCACCTCGGTGAACCCAGCACACCTCTCTCCTGTGTGCAGGTGCCTGCCTGACCTCTTGCCTCTCATCCTCAGATAAGGGATCAGAAGGCACCTGCTCACATGGCCGCTGGGGGCAATTTGGAGCACACCTGGAGAAGCCAAATGCCCCCAGCAGACTTTGAATGTTTTTGTTTCTATTTTGTATTAATGGGGGGGGGGGTCCTTGCCTATAAGTCCTGGGGCAGGTGTTCCTGCCAGTCTGGGCACAAGAGCCAATGAGCCTGAGGTGCCTAGCAAGTCTGATGTTTTGTGTCCCAAAAGAACATACTGTGGTTTCTGAGACTCTTCCTGGCTCGAGATGTGTAATGAAAATGGAGAAGGGGAAAGGGAGAGAGGTGACAGAGAGATCCCAGCTGTGCTGAGGCCAGAAAGAAGGGTGGAGGGAGGCACAAGGTGCAGGTGAAGTGGCCCAGCGGGGGGAGGGCGCTGCCATGAGCTCTGGGGCTTGCCTTCCTGGCACTGCTGTGGCCTGGGGGTTGATGGCCAGGCACTGTGGGCAGAAGGCTGCAGTAAGGGGCTCCCTGGTGCCGGGGTCATTTCCTGGTGTGCAGGAGGTGGCTCCCACCTGGCCAGACTCCCATCCTTGGCTCCGCAGCTGGACCAAGGGCAGTGAGAACTCTGTGTACGTGGCTGGTCCTTGGCTTCCTTCAACCGAACCTGTCCTGCCTCAAGCTGGGTGCTTGGGAAGCCAGATTTTTAACACACAGTAAGAAGGAAATGTGTCAGGAGCCCCCACTTCCCCACTCTTCCTCCTGGTGCCCCATTCTCCCAGCCCCCTTTCTTCTGAGCAGCTGGTGAGGCTGAGTCCTTGGCAGAAACTTCCTAGACAGCTGCCATGGGGGCCAGGGCACAGCTGTGGTAAAGCCTCTGGCCTTGAAGTCTCCTCCCAGGCTGTCTCCAAAAAGGGTGCTGGGCCAAACAGAGTTCAGTCCTGGAGCTGGGGCCTGGCAGGGCAAGGGGCCAGCCCCACAGGTCTCTGTTGCTCTCCATTCTGGCCATTGTTTCATGGGTCCTGCTCAGAGATGGGGAGCATGTCATAGAGCACCAGGGCCAGGAACGGAGCCACCCATGGCCTCATATCTTCCACTTCCAGTGGACTTGACCAGCATTGACAGACGCAGCCAGGAGCAGGAAGTAGCCACCAGGGAGAAGGCCCGGTCCCTCGCAGCCTTGTTTCGAGAAAAAGTGCGTGACTGTGATAACTTTATGTGGAAAGCTGAGCCGAGGGAGCTCGATGTGGACACCTGTGTGGCCAGGTATGAAGGCAGGTGGCTCAGGGTACAAAGGTCCCTGCTGCCCAAGGCTGGCCTGACCTGCCACGTGCATCTCCACAGCCCGACCTTCCCATATGACAACAGCTGCCAGACTCCATCAGAGCCGCCTGGGGTGCTGCAGCAGTTCGCCACCCTGACCCGGTAACTGTCTTTCATTGTGTCCCCACACCTCTCCCCAAAATTCCCTGTCAAGTACTTTCTATCTAAAATGAATTTGGGGGCCAGCCAGATAGCTCAGTGGATTAAAGTGCCTACTTAGGCAGACACAGGGGCTGGGGGTTTGATCCCCAGCCGCAGTGCTGGGCCTGCCCCCAGGGTGTGCTGAGACGGCAATTGGGACTGGGCCTGGTGGCCCGAGTCTGTAATCCCAGGTCTTGGGAGGCTGAAAACAGGAGGATCACGACGAGTCCTATCTGTGTAATGAGACCCTGTGAACCTTGTAATAAATCCATAACATAAAATAAAATAACGTGAATTTGGGGGAGAAAGCAAGTGGTAGAACTGCATGAGAAGCAGCACATTCAGGACCATTTTTGTGCGTCATGTGTGCATTATTACTTTTATTCCCTGAAAAAATAAATTAAAATAACCTTACTGGAACTACCATGAGGTCACTGTGGAAGAAATGACTGCACACAAGAATCTAAGCCAGAAACAGAAGGGTCCATGTCACAAGAGCTTTTGGGGAAGCACGCCCAC
The DNA here is from genome assembly GCA_004027165.1 of Ctenomys sociabilis. Taxonomy (NCBI): domain Eukaryota; kingdom Metazoa; phylum Chordata; class Mammalia; order Rodentia; family Ctenomyidae; genus Ctenomys; species Ctenomys sociabilis. The sequence continues at coordinate 172,991 of PVKA01000003.1, read as the reverse complement.
ATGCTCTGTGCCATTCCACCTATTTCCAGATCCACCACCATTTGGATACACAGGTGGAATGTCCCGTAGCAGCCTTTTCTCCTTTAGAGTGGTGCCTCCATCTGTCTGGTTCCTGGACATGCGTAGGTTCGCTTCAGATTTTTGACCCACTCAAGTCAGAACGCTATGGCAAACATCTCTGTACATCTTTATGGACTGATTGATTTTTCCTACGGAATAATTTCTGTACATAAAATCACCAGGCTGTTTGTCGATGATAAAAGGCATAATCCGGTTTCATGCCGACCGTGGCACAGACGCCTTCATCATTCTCCATTAATCCTCACGGAGGCTCTGTGAGTGCGCTTTGCGCTCTCCACGTTTTTCTTGTGACAGGAATGATCCTTCCAGGATTACACGACATTCTCAAGGTCATGACGTTGTGCCCTTGACATCTCTTTCTTTTTATGCTTTGTGCAGCCGTCAGGTTTCCAGTGACTTCCGAGACCTGCCAACCCTCCTCATTCATGGGGCAGAGGCCTGCTTGATGTCTCTGATCATTGGGTTCCTCTACTATGGCCACGAGGACACCAAGCTCTCCTTCATGGACACCGCGGCCCTCCTGTTCATGACTGGTGCGCTCATCCCATTCAACGTGATCCTGGATGTTGTCTCCAAATGTAAGTGTCACCTACTCCAGGGCCACAGACATGGGGTGTCAGCCACAGTGCATGCCTGCCCAAGATGAGCTGCTGTGCAGAGCAATTTCGTCACGATTATGTAATAAAATTCATTGCTTTTAAAGTTAGCAGCTGAATAGAACATACACATGAAAGGCTTAGCCGCTCCCATCCTGTCTGGGTCTGTGCCGGGAGGCAGAGTGCAGGGCGTGGGTCTGCAGTACCTAGAGCCGCCCTGGACTTCTGGGCCAGGCTCACTTTATGATGTCTGCTTTAAAAAAATACAATAAGAAATTCAGGCAGTATAACTGCTTTTAATGATGTTGCGGGAGATGCAAAATCAGAAACAGGTAGATGACTCTTCCCTCTTCCACCCACCTGGCCCAGGTCACTCGGAGCGGGCAATGCTGTATGCAGAGCTGGAAGATGGGCTCTACACCACTGGGCCCTATTACTTTGCCAAGGTGACTGCTCAGGGTGATGGCAAGTGCAGGGTGGAGAGAGCTCTACTCGTTATACAGCTGCTGCGGGGACGAGTTGGGCTGACCCCAGAGCTCTGCATTCCCTGCGATCGCAGAGAGCACCTTCTCTTGGGGGTTCTGAAACCTGTACCTTGTTAACAATCCCCCAGAAGGCTCGGAATGTGGATCAGAAGTGACACTTTTCTGGTCGGCAAGAGCCTAAAAGGGAAACGATGGGGAATCCTTAGCACACTTGACCTCTGGAGCCCTGGAGGAGGTTGATCAGGCGATTGTTGCTATGAGCTCAGAAATTCTAGGGCTCCCCCAAGGACACAGGTGCTAGGGCTGGGCAGGGTGGTATGAAGACTTGAAACCGGGTCTCAAGAGAGCAGCCAGTGGCTGCCAGTTTAGTGGGGAAACAGCTTTGCGCTGTTCCACGGGGGCGAGTCAGGTGAGCTTGGCCTGCACCCAGCGCACCCCCTCTTCAGCCTCAGTGCCAGGAGCGAAGGCTGGCACCATGGCACTGCTCCATGTCCTCTGCAGATCCTCGGCGAGCTGCCAGAGCACTGCGCCTACGTCATCATCTATGGGATGCCCACCTACTGGCTGGCCAACCTGCACCCAGAACTCGTGCCCTTCGTGCTACACTTCCTGCTTGTGTGGCTGGTAGTCTTCTGCTGCAGGGCCATGGCCCTGGCTGCCGCCGCCCTGCTGCCCACCTTCCACATGTCGTCTTTCTTCTGCAACGCCTTCTACAATGCCTTCTACCTCACTGGGGGGTTCATGATCAACTTGAAGAACCTATGGATAGGTGAGGTCTGCGCCCCTTGCCGGATGAGCCTCAAGTGCTGGGTAACGGTCGCCTCCATCCCGTCCCACCCAAGGCCAGCAAGAGAGGCCTTGGCCGGCCGCCCCGCGGCCTCAGCAGTGTTGCCATTGGAGGAGACGGGCAAACTCCCTCTCCGCATCACCGGGGAGCCAGGTCCTTCTGCCTCTAGGTGTGCCCTTGGTCCCACCGCAGGGCCTGGCCTGTGCTCAGAACAAGCTTCCAGCCCCGCGACACCTCCTGCACCCCCAGCACCCCTGCCTGCCCTCACCTGTGCAGCTGCCTCCCTCCCTCCCTTCTCTCTAGGAAAAGTCGTTCTCTACCTCCCCATCCCCTCTTCTCCCAGCCTTCTGCTGGCAGCCAGGTGGGCTCAGGACTTCCCGCTGCTCCCGGAGCCACGGAGCTTCTGCACAGGCAGAGCCCAGGCTCCATCCTCCTGGGAGAGAACGTGTAGTTCAAGGACCCTCTAGATTGCTAGGGATCCTACATGGGGTCACCCTGCAGCTCCTCCGCCTCTTGGGCTCCAGGCCGCGGGGCTGACGCGGCTCTTGCTGTCCACAGTGCCCTCGTGGGTCGCCAAGATTTCCTTCCTGCGGTGGTGTTTCGCAGGGCTGATGCAGGTCCAGTACAATGGGCGCCTCTATACTGTGCAGGTGGGAAACCACACGTTCACGGTCCCAGGGGATAAAGTAAGTAGTGAGGGCCTCTGGAGGTGAAGACGGGCGGATAACTGGATGCCCGGAGGAGCTCACTGAATATCCGTGTCTCCAGATGGTCAGCGACATGGACCTGAACACGCACCCTCTCTATGCCATCTACCTCATCCTCATCGGCATCAGCGGCGGCTTCCTGTTCCTGTACTATGTGTCCCTAAGGTTCATCAAGCAGAAGTCCAGCCAAGACTGGTGATTCGCGCCCCCACTCGCCCCACCACACTCCCTCCTCCCGGGTGCTGCTCCCTGGGACAGTGAAGGCACCGATGCTTGGCTCCAATCCGGCCCCTGGCGCTGCAGTGGCACAGGTCAGCCACAGGATGGCAGTAGAATAAAGACAGTTGAAAAGGATTTCTGCTCTCTGCTCAGGGGCCAGAGCTCATGACTGCAAGAGCAAGAAAGCCCACTCTTGGTGCAGCCTACAATGTTGCTAATTTATTTCCTTTGGGTCTTTATACAGGCAACTCAGTGTAGGATGGGAGCAAATCAGCTATAAACTGAGCAGCTTGGCTCGGCAGGAAGTGATAGAACCCAGAGAAAATGACAACAAGAGCAAAATGTTTAGCCTCATTTCTATGGTCCCTTCCCTGCACCCTCTGCTTAGCTACTTTAGTAGCCTAAAACATGCCAGTGTGATCATGTCTCTTCTTTTTTCCTTGGGCTCCAAAAACCAAAGTGAACAATTAAAACTATTGAGCACTTACTTTGAACATCCACTTATTCTCAGTATAACCCTTGGAGGTAAGCAGTGTCTCATTTTACAAGTAAGGACACTGAGACAGACAAATTCAGTGTGCCAAGTTCACATAGCTACGGGCAGCAAAGTCACAGAATTCAGAAGTGTTTGAGATCTACAAAGTCAGAGGGCAGGGGTGAGGCCTGAGCCGCTGAGAGTCTTGCAGTACAGGAGAGATTCTCAGAGCCTGTGTCGGCTTGGCTGGGCCTCAGTGGCCAGAGGATGGGGTGCGACAGCCCCAAATCACCTGCTTCGGACTGTGCAGTTTGGCGGGTATAGCACTGGTCCTTCTGGTGCATCCTGCTGGGTCACATGCTTCCCTGTGTCCTCTTGCCTTCTCTCTCTCTCGCTCTTTTATGGAACCAGGGATTGAACTCAGGCCCTTGCGCTTGCCAGGCAAGTGCTTATTCTCTGAGCCATCTCCCGGGCCCCTTGCCTTTCTCTTGACTGAAGGCTGTCTGCCAGGCTTCTCCACAGTCCAGTTACAGTTCTTGCTACTTTGTGGCGGAAGCATTTATTAATAAGCATTTTGTAGAGGCACCTGGATAGTATAAATTGCACATTCCTTATCCAGATTTCCATTTATTCAGTTTTTTATTGCTACCAATATAGATGTTTTGCTTCCTATTTTATTCAATGTGTCAAAATCCTTTGCTATCATTAATTTTTTTTGAGACAAAGTTTCAGTAAGTAGTCCAGGCTGGCCTTGAACTAATAATTCTCCTGTCTTAGTCTTTCCAGTGTCAGGATTTTAAGTGTCCCCCCTGACAATTACTGTCATTAGCATGCGTGTGTGTGTGTGTGTGTTACTGGGAGAATGAACCTAGGGCCTGCACATTGAGCTACACCCCCAACCCTTTTTAAATTGTCCAAGCCAGGCTTGAATTCAAACTTCCTGCCTCAGCCTTTTCCGTGCTGGATTACAGCTGTGCACCACCACACTGGGTTTGCTGTCCTTAGTTTTGATGCCGAGGTTGCTCCCGACTTAGCCAGCGGGCGCCCCTTGAGGCTGGCTTCTGCATCCTTGTGATGTTTGCCCACCATTCTCCTAGTGCCTGGGTTCCTGTGAACAGACAGTGGTGGCCAGAAGCTAAGGTCTGAGTCACGCATGTGCGTGTTGCTGTTGGGCCCACTGCTCCCAGTGCACAGCGGGGGAGGAGCCCGGGACAGGCTCACATGCATGTGTACGTACACACACCTAACTACAGATAGGGGTTCACATGAACGTCCAGGTCCCGTCCAGCACCAGAGCGGATTCTAATTTTCTCCCTCTTCCTACTGACATTGCTCTCCTTTTGTGAGGCACCTGGTTTTGGTGGCCTCCTCTCTCCACCCATCTCTTTGCGCCTGCAGGGGGCCCATCGTGTCCCTGCCTCTGCCACTGCCTTGCAGCTGGCCAGGCTGACTCTCCTCATCTTTGCACAGCTGCCCTGCACCCACACTGCTCCAGGCCCCTGCTCTGGTCACATAGTAGCTGGAGACCTGAATGAAGGAGCAGGGAAGGAGGGATTCCTATTCCTGCACCCTCCAGGCTGTAGCCATGAGGACTTCCTGGGAATTCATCGCTCGGTCTGCAGAAGCTGCTGCCACGTCAGGCAGCAGTCTTTTTTTCTCTTTAGAGCTGTGGCTCACAGTGACTCTGGCTGCCCCCAGTGGGCTTTGCCCAGCGGCTGGAGCCCCAACCTTGTGCGCCTATTTCATTTAAGGCACTTGCTAGGGCAGGGAAAGCCAGGAGAGGAAGCCCTGTGCTGCAGCGTGTGAGGTCCTGGGGCCTGCATAATCTGAGCAGGTAGGATAAACGTACTTGTAGTTCTCAAACATATGGTTTCCCTAGTAAGGGTCAGATGGTAAATATTTTAGGCTTTGAAAGACAGTCTTTTTCACAGTTAACATCACTGTCATGATGTGAAAGGAGCCCACCAACAGGGGTGGGGTATGGCTACATTCCAGTAAAATGTTACTTAGGAAAACAGGCCTCTTGCTCGACTTGGCCTGACCCTTGATCAAAAGCTAAAGGTGTCTGCAATTTTCACTTTATGTTCTCATTTCAAGTTATGCTACTGATGGAGGAATTTTAATTAAACCAAAAGGAATGACCTATATTAACAATTCTGGATATGATTTTTTAAAAAATAAACTGTCCTCATTCCTGTAAGGATTATATAAAAACTTAATCTTGCCCTGAGTTAAGCCAGTCTAGTCAGATCTTCCACACGCTTTTGTTTGCTGTTCTCTCATCTTTCTTGAAGCCTGTGTTCTTGGATTAAACAGCAGCAGATTTAAAAACCTGTGTCAAATCCGAGTGTTCACAGACATGGGGGCAGGGGATCTGCTGAGACTCACTTCAGAGTTGCCGTGGCCCACAGCACTGAACAGAATCTGAAGTCAGCAAGCACAGGGTGAGGGATGGGACCTTCTTCCTGCTTATTTGAAAAATATATCCAGTACCCATGCCCAAAAGGCTTATTTGAAAATAACCTGAACTATTCATTCTAATCTCAAGTCACCCATCATTTGTGTTTGATAAAAGGTTCATTAAAAGTGGCCCAGGTAGGGGCGTAACTTGGTGGTAAAGCATCTGCTCAGCAAGCGTCAGAGCTTGGCTTTGATCCCTGGCACCCAAATGAAGACGTCTGTGTCACCTGGGCCCTGCCTGAGGCAGCCCGGGCAGGGAGTGGGCAGGTGGAGTGCAGCCTGCTTTCTGCTGGGAGCTGGACAGAGCAGCAGTTAGTGATCTAAACAGTAGTGTTCATCCAGTGGCTTGGGGTCTTAACACATACCCACACAGGAGTCTGTTTGCTAGGTAAGAGTCCTCGCTTAGCATCTTGTTCTTTTGTGAACATGGAACGAATGCTTTTCCCAAACTGTGACAAAAAGGAAAAGGCTCTTCACTTCTGTTAATTCCACTGAGCACTGAACCCTTGCGATGCACCTGGGTTCAGACCTAGGCTCTTTTCATCGCTTTTCCGAGTGCTCCTGGCAACACAAAGTATCTGAGACAATCAACTTACAGAGAAAGGTTTCTCTTGTTTCAGTTTTGGCAGTTTCAGATCATGATCGGCACTTGGGACTTGAAGGGCCCTTGGGCCTCAACTCCTGCCTTATTTCTGAGCCAAAGGGAACAGATAAGCAGCGGCATCTGCCACCAAGCATGTGGAAGGGCCCTCTGATGCCCGCACGCCACACGCCCACACACGCGGAGAAAACGGACGAGCAGAGGGGTACACGAGGCCTGTGCCCACTGGTCCCCCTGAGGCTCGCTCGGCCCCTCCCAGTGCCTGGAAGTTGTTAACTAGGAGAGGCCGAGAGAAAAAGAGTCAAAAATGGAGACTTTGGGGGCTGGGGAGATAGCTTAGTGGTCAAAGTGCCTGCCTGGCAAATACAAGGACCAGGGTTCGATTCCCAATACCACATACTGTGCCAGCCCCAGAACCCTGTGCATGCTGAGATGACCGAGCGAGATGACACACACCTGTAATCCCAGTGCTGGGGAGGCTGAGACAGGAGGAGTGCTGTGAGTCTGAGTTGCATAGTAAGATCCTGTACCAAATTAAAAACAAACTTTCTGCCTGTAATACCAGCACTCAGGAGGTTAAGGCAGGACTGCCCACATTCAAGGCCATCCTGGGTTACAAAGTGAGCTTGGACTGTGGAGTGAGACTGCCTAAAATAAGAATAAAAGGAAGAAAGGAAGAAGGGAAGAAAGACAAGACTTGGACGAGCACACACTAGGACTCGAGGTCCACAGAGATGCCTTCGGGGAATGTTCTGGGACAGACCCTGGCAGTCCACCTGCCCAAAGGTGCAGAGCAGCAAGTCCAGAGTTGGTTAAACACACTTACTCTACCTAGATCTAATGCTGCCTTTCTTCGTGTAAAAATAGAAAAGATAAGTGCTTATTTGGGATTTGCTAACGCAGCCATTTCCTTTATTTGTACTAGGGCTGCATAATGTGGGCTTTGTAAGTCTGCAGGCCTGAAAGCAGGATCCATTTCTAATGGAAACACTCTCCACGACTGTGTAACTGCAAAGCGATAAATTACCATGATTCTGTGCCCCCTGCTGCTATTAGTTCGACCACACTCAAGGAATTTTGCTTTTTACATGCAGAAATTATACAAATATTGGTTTTTCAGAAAGATAAACATTAAGTGAAAATTGTGCTCAAAGACACAAGAAAAAATATACAGAGTACACACCTTGTAGATGTTAGGAATTGTACAGAGAACAATTTGCAATAGAAACCTGGCTTAATAATTTACTGGAACTTGAAAACTCAGTATGCCAGGCACCAGGTACTACAGTGAGGGAAACTGTATAGTGTAAGGCGCTGAGAGATGGGGAATACACACTTCCATTAACATGAAAGGTTATTAAACACTATCCTTATAGTTTAGATTCGTTTGACTTTTTGTTGGATTAACTGATTTTGAACTGGAACACTCTAGTCTTTTCTTATAGGAAATACAAGCCTTTGGAGTCCTAGCCATTCACATGTTGAGGTAATCCCAGGCAAATTCACTTTTGGAAGGCTATGAAAATCAGCCAAGAAGCTTGTGTGACATAGGGAAGTGGGTGCTTGGTCCTGTGCTGGCCACAGAAGCAATTCATGGAGTCTACAGCAGGCACTGCACTGGACCTGAGGCCACAGCCAGAGACCGGGTGCCAGTCGCCAGTCGTCAGTCTGGAGGGCCTGGCTGCGGGAGCAGTCCAAATGCTACTTGGGGCCAAGGGGACACCCTGGGAGGGGCAATGATGCTGCAGAGCCCATGTATGATGTGGACAGACCCCAGCCAACTATGGGGTATAAAATGCATGCTGATGCTTCATGCAAACTCCCTTCACTTTGACTTCCCGTACAGCCAGACTCTTGCCTTCTAAGTCTCACCAACTCTGTCCTTTAGAGATCTCAAATGCCTGCTTGTCCACAAAACATCTGAATAGTGCTGTCAGCCAGGCAATTCTGGCTATATATTTATCATTAATGTTTTTTTTTGTACTGGGGATGGAACTCGGGACCTTATTCTACTGAACTATCTCTCCAGCCCCCGGCTACAATTTAAATGTTTAAGACTGAAGTTCTTTAAAATGGGTCTGAATACCTGTGAAAATATTTGACAAGATTGAAAATATTTGACAAGATTAAAAAAAGAAAAAAAAAATGGAGCTGGGCATAGTTGCACATGTTTGTATTCCCACAGGCTAAGGAAGGAGAATCACTCAGTCCGAGACCAGCCTGGGCTACAAAGTGAGCTCAAGGCTAGATGGAACTGCACAGTGAGACTCTGACTCAAAAACAAGGAAGGAAAAAAAAAAAAAAAAAAAAAAGCAGCAGCAGTCCAGTAATCAGTTACTTGGAATATACTTTATTTAAAACAATTCATGTTTAGATCAGGTCCTAACACATGAACAAATACTTAATATATAAAATATTGTACTTTCAAATAGTTTTGCAAAGACACATTTACTTTCTGGAATTTTCTGTTTGCGTATCATTTGAGTGTTACATGTTGACCTGAAGTAATTATTTACTCTATAGTTCTATTTATTTCAACATAGCTATTAGATATTAAACACTCATAGCCTTTGTAAATTTCAGTGATTACAATTTACCTGTTTACATTCAAAATGGACCCCAGTACAGTGGTAAAGGTTCTTGACTAGAGTCCTTAGAAACATACATACTTCTCTGCTCTCACCTGCCATTTAGAATGTTGTCAGCTGCTGTGGTGCAAGCCTATAATTCCAGCTGTCTGGGAGGCTGAGGCAGGAGGATCACAAGTTCAACCCCAGTCTGGGCAATGGGCAGCTCAGCAAGACTTTCTCTTAAACATACACATGTCCATGTAGGTGCACATGAAAAGGATTGGAAATGTGGCTCAGCACAGAGGCCCTGGCTTCAATTTTCAGTATCATGGTAGTCATGGGAGGAAGCTAAAGGGAGGCTTTCTTGGATTTTCTTGGTACTGCATTCACATTTTACTTGCTTCATGCAAGTGAGATTATACTTGCAGGTTGCCCAAAGACAATTTTAGATTATACCTCACCTTTGAACCATTTTTTTTAACTAAAATAAATAAAGCTTAGCTCAGCTAATACAGGGTTAGTGTGACTCTAAAACAGAGGAACTGCTTTAGCAGAGATACTCTAGATTGGTGTACAGAGCGAGGCCCTGTCATGTCCCGAGCTGGGCCTCCTCAGAACTGAAGGCCCTGCTCGTCTGGTGACACATAAGGCTTGGTTGGGGCAGGCACTGGCCATGGGGCACTGGTCCCACAGGACACAGCAGGAACAGGAATGCTGCTCTGAGAAAAGGTGGGAGCCCACCCAGCTCTGAAACCTAAGAGCAGGAAGTTCTAAATTGAAACAGGCAAGGCAGGCTTCAAAATGAGGATAATTACCGAACAAGACATTTCAACGTCTCCACACAGGTTGATATTCCACATGAAGACCCCTTGGTAATGGTAAATTATCAACTATCTTTTTTTTTTTAATGCTGGTATCAGAAATCAAACTCAGAACCTAACACTTGCCAGGCAGGCACTTGTACTGCTAAGATATATCCTTGGCTCTTAATTTTTTTTGTTGTTTTTTTAAAGTACCTACTTCACAATGCAAACACTTACCAGCATCACTTTTACTTAAGCTGATTATAAATCAAGATTCACTGCCTCACATATGAAGCCTCATGTTCCCAGCATGTGAGTATAAATTAACAGACCTGGCCTAGAGGGTAGCTTCTGACAAAAATCCCGAAACCAAAATGCAAGGAAATGTGTTGTACTTCCTGAGAAGGCTGAATTGGAAGCAAAGATTTCAAAAGCTCAAAGCCACTGTGTTGAAGGGAAAGTGTGTCGCAAAGCCTCTAAGCACGGACCACTGGCACACTGACCGCACACAAGGGTCAGACTCTTTGGGCCTCTGCTTCTCACTGAGACATGATGCTTCATAAGATTAAGAAGTGGCCTAGGACTTCACATATACAACAGCTTCTTGTACTCTGGAATATCAAGCACTTTCAATCCATGGAACACCATTTCATCTATCTCCAAAATTTTTCAGATAAATAAAACTAATAAACACACCTTATGGGAATAGTCTTTTTCTGAAATAAAACAAAACAGAACAGGGAAACTGAAGATTCAAATGGGAGGAGACCTTTGAAAAATTAAGGTCTTACATACACAAAGCCTTAAACACTTTTTATGTTGTAGAAAAAAAAAAACCAAAACCTAGCAGGTGTACAGTTACTAGCAAGAGTTGAATATTACATTGAACTTACACATAAAAAATATGTAATCAAAGTAATTTTCCATATTTTATTTTTCCTCTCAAACACATCTTAAAAATAACATTTAGATAAGAATCACAAATACACAAAAAACCACGACAGCCTCCACTTATTTCAGGAAGAGATTTCAACTGATTCCTTTAGTTGCTTTGCATAAAACTCAAAGCTTTCCTGTTCAGGGGAAAAAAAAGAGAGAAAGAACGAAGAAAGTTATTGAGTCACCAGCAAGTTGTGACAATACAAAACTTTAAAATTACAAAGTACTGCCAACTGGGAGCTGAGGCTGCGGGCCAGCCTGCTCTCAAGCCTGGAGTTCCCACCTGAGGGTCTCCAGGGCTGTTATAGCTAGCACCAGGAGCCTGCCACACACAACTCCACGCATGCAGGAATTTGCACTACCCCTGGACACTGGACTGAGGTGTCCGAAATAAACAATGTAATGACTTTCAGTTCACTGACACATTACAATGGAGTTCTGTATATGTGACTTCTCTTACTAAAGTATCATGAAGAAATGAAAACCAACATACTTAAAATGAACCTATACCTAAAAGTGATGTGATGTGCTTGGCTACCAAAATACTGGGCCAGAGAATCCTATCCCAAGAGGAAATGACGAGAACAACCCAAGGGAAGTGAATGAAATCAGCCCGAGGTGAAGGCCTGGGCAGCTTTGACACAGACACCTCAGCCCTAGAGGGCTCTGTGACCCCAGCAACAACCAAGGCCACAGCATAGTCCTCAGTCTCCCGGGCAGCTCCTTGCAGACATCTAATCCTCATGTAATTAAGTATTCAACTTATTTTTTATACAGTGCTATGAGGCACATGTAAGTTGTGGGGGCTTTCTCTTCTGAAGAGCTACTCACTGGGGGCTCAGTGAAAGGAACAGACTCTCCAGCATTCTTCAGCAAAAGTGCATAACGTTTTAGAAACAGGTCATTCAATTTCATCTTCTTGGCATTCACATGCTCATACAGCACTTTAGCAGATGCTACATCATTGTCCAAAGCTGACCAAGAGAAGAAAAATACATTAAACATAGTAAGCAGGACATATCTTCCTCTTTGCACCAGAATAATCTACTGGCTTGGGAACCCCTGGATCCCTTTATTCCATACCCTCCACACCCTCGTGCAACAGTACTCACTATGAAGGAGAAGCAAAATGACAAGCAAAGGCCTTTATGATAACATTAACGTATCAGGTATTTCAAGTGGCTGTAAGTTAAAGTTTTTAGTCCAAACACTTTCCCTAAAGGGAAGCCAGGTTGAACGACAGTAGCCTCTACCGAGTGCACAGGCTATCGGAGTGTAGTAGAAGTCAACTTCTGCTCCCCTCCCAAACTTCCCACACTACTAAGGGTTCAGGCTCTACTTTCTTCTAAAAAGTTGCCTTAGGAAACTCTAGTGTTTTTTCTTTCTCTCTTTCCTATTTTAGTAATAACACTTAAGTGCTTTATGTATTTGACTTATTTGATACTACTGGAAAGTTGAGGTTAATGATTACAGTTTATTTTGGAGAGGGTCTTGCTATGCAGTACAGGCTGGCCTTGAACATCCAGCATCCTACTGCCTCAGCCCCCTAGTGCTGGGATTAATTGTGCACCACCATGCCTGGGTATACCTTTATTTTGAAATAAGGATATATATAGTCCCCTCATAAGGGGTGAAAAAGGAAAAAACCACTTTACCAATTCTGACTGCTAAGGATCTTATCCTGCCAAAAATAAAATCAACAAAACAACCCTTTATGTACTACATCAATTAGCAGATGGCAAAATGACCATCATTTAGAAATGGTAACATTTATACTGAGTAGTAAGAAGCCTTTAGGTCAGTTCCCTTTCACTGATTTCTGATAACAAAGGACAAACTGGTTAAAAAGACCACAACTCCCCAGGGATTCAGGTGAACGTGGGCTATGTCTACCGATGTAAGGAGCAGGTGGTGGGTGGAGGGCACTGAGGGAGAAGGCAAGGAGTGCCAGTTTTCCACAGTGAGTCCATGTGAACTTCCACTTTTTCTCAGAACCTGGGATCCCACCACCAAAGCTGGACTGCCTGGGGATGCTCAGGGCTACTTTGCAGTGTCAGTTACAGCAATAATATTTCATAATTTTCACACAGCTTCAAACATATTCTAGGGCTAACTGAATCATTTATATCATTAGTAACTGTCTGATATTAGAATTACTGCCTTTATGTTGACTATATTACCGAAATTTAAATCACACAAATAATACAAATTTATCACCATAGCTTCTCATGGTGGAAGTATAGGCTTCTTCCTTGTCACGTAATTCAGGAATCAATTCCAACAAAGATGTCAAAACTGGTGCCTAGGAAATTAAATGCAGGTAACATTGCCACAAACTCAAAAGAACAGTGAATTAGACCACTAAAAAATAAATACATCAGAAAATCTTGACAATAATTATAAAAACCTGCCCATTCAAAGATTTTCCCTTCTTTTTATCTCAGCACTTGATGTTGCTTCAATTAATTTACACCTAAGGGGCTGGAGAGATAGCTTAGTGGTCTATTTAGTGCCTGCTTAGGCATGAACCATGGTTCGATCCCTGGCACCACATGCCATGCCAGGCCTGCCCTCAGGGTGGGCTGAGCTGGTAAAAAAAAAAAAAAAAATTAAAAGTTTAAATGTAAAACAAATCAGCATTTCTCAAAAGATGATGGAATTCTATTTACATTTCTATGAAGACTTTCTAAAATATTTAAATATTATTTCAGGGTAACGTTTCTAAATATCTAATGACTGCTTCTCTTACCAACTAGCAGTTATGCCAAAAAGTTGTGAGAGCCCAAGGGTAGAAGAGATATGAGTTATATTTGGAGATGCCAAACTTTTTTAATGAAGTGTGGAAAATTCAGGCAAACATTCTAGAATTTTTCCTGCTTGGTACATAAAAAGAGCCATCTTCAATACTTCACTGGAATGTGGTCTTGTTCCCTGTAGAGAATCTAAAAGTGTTTTACTCTAATGGGTAACTGATCAATTATTTCCAAACACATTATGGAATTGTGAATTCTTCACGTTAGACGCTGGTGCCATCTCTCAAGAAACTAAATCTAGCTTAATTATTCTACTTTCAAATAATAGGACACCGTAACTAGTATTTCAAAAATCAGTCAACCCATACCGAGGCCTAGCTCTTCACACCTGGTCATTTTATACCCTTACACTTTTCTTCCTTCTGGTGCTGGGGGTGGAACCCAGGGTTTCACGCATACTACACCCAAGCTCTACCATTAAGCGTGTTACAACTCAGACTCCAGCACAGATTGTAGTTCTCCTTAAAAATGTGAAAAGAATCTCTCTGAAATGAAGGTAGGAACTTACAATTAAGTAGTTGCTAAGCATTGCTGTACATAAATACAAAAGATTAAAAAGTACGGTTAGGTTAAATTTTTAAAAAGCAAGTACACAGGAAGGGGAAGTATGTGGAAATAAAGGAAAACAAGATCTCTGTTTTAGCTGAATGGTTTAGGGAGTTTCACCTACAACAAAAATTATAATTTATGTTCCGTTTGAAATTATATCAAGGATCCAAATAAACTGAGCAGGAAGTTCCTATAGCTCAACAGGTAAAATTAGATCTAATTTTTTGGGGGCCAGGGATACAGCTCAGCAGCATAAACAACTTCTTGGTAAGTGAAAGGACCTGGGTTAAGATTCCCAGTACCACAAAAGAGAAACGAAGAATTTTGGCACTATGCTTTTATCAATTAAAAAACAAATTCAAAAATACATTATTTTACCCATACCTGCACATGTCTTCTAAAGTACAAATAAGAACATTAGTTTGGCAGGCCACATCAATTTTAAAGCCAAACTGCTCACTGACCTGTGCCAGCTCCTAGTTGAGCAGCCTCAGAAGTGACCGCCCAATGGGAGACACCTGCAGCGCTAGTCTCTGCCTAACTGCTTCTGCCTTACTAAACGCACGTAGGTGACTTAAGCCATCCAGTTTTTACCTTCTACTCCTAAGGGACCTTTCTTGGGGCTCTCACTGCACAAACACAAGAAAAAGAGGGACCAGCAAGATAGCTCAGCAGTCTAAAGGGTCTGCTTAGGCAGGCACAGGGGACCATGGCTCAATCTCTAGCAGTACATGCTGCACCAGCCCTGTCCTCAGAGCTGGCCAAAACAACAACAAAAAGCAGAAAGAAAGAACTGCACCGCAAGAACTTCATTTGCAATTTAGCATAGCTAAGCCTTAACTGTCTCTGTACCAACACCCTAAAAATTAATGAGACAATTTCAATTTTGGTGTTTTAGGATCCTGAACCAATAAGCTCTCCTGTTAAACCACGGAACAAGTCTGACTTGTTTACAAGTGATTTACGTTCGTACCTTTCCTTGTTTCTGAGCGCTCCTAATACAGAACACCAACAGAATCGGGGTTTGTTCAGCAATTGCACCGCATCTCTAAAAATTAAATTATTCAGTAAGTAAAGGTTTTTGATAAATAAGCAGACCAAGGTGAATATTTTCAATTAAGGAAGTTCACAATAACACAGTAGCATATCATTACCACTAGGAAAGCCCAATAAGTCGACCATATTTTTTTAAGGGAAGAAGAAAGGAAAACAAGTACAAGCTCTGCCAAGCAGGGTGAATGCTGTCCTTGGCTCTGCAAGTGTAAAGTTTGTTTAAAAAGAAAAGGGAAAAATTAAACTAATGCTTCAACAACCACAGAACAAGGTTTAAGACTGCAAAGAAAGAGGAAAAAAGGAAACATTATTCCTCTCCAATTATACTGCCAAGCATTCACAAGTGAGCTAGGGATCATAAGGTTAATTATACATTTAATAAGGTGTCAGGGAGATAACTGCTCGTTTCTTTATAAAAATTAAAATGTACAAAGCAAGTTCTCTTTAAAGTATAATTACCTATACTTATGCATACAAAAGGACTGATTTCAATCTCTCTATTTTATAAAAGGCTTTCATTGCAACAGACAGCCAATGCTTGAGAAAGAGACAAAAGTTAAACTAAAAAAAAAGTTTGTATGACAGACCAGATAAATCAAGTGTCTATCCAATCTCATGTGCTATAGTCAAATCAAATATGGCAAGACAATATTTTAGTTTACACTCATCATAGGTGTCATTCTCTTAAGTTTCTAAAAGCATACTGCTCTTTCAAAGCTCTAAAACACTGTCAATACTAAAATGAGGAGTACAAAAAGAACTTTTGGGGGCACACAGAACATTTACATTATAAACTAATGTTTTCAATATCTGTGAAGAAAGTGTTCTGTGCTAAAGTAAGAAAAATCCTTCATTGTTTGACAAGTAGGTAAAGGGTTTATCACCTGGAACTTTAGTTGACTGACGGGACATAAGTTAAAAAACAGCTGCTGCAGCATTAACACTCAGCTGTCACTGAGAGCTCTCAGGTTAGGCCCCAAGCCAGAACCCTGCTGTCACCTGCCTGGCTGCTGGCCATGCTCGCCTTGCGCCCTCCAGATCATAGCTGGGGAAGTCAAGGGCCACTGTCTAGGGAGCTCTCAGAAAGAGTACATCAAGGCTGAGCACATATTCTCACATGTATTATTACATTCTTCTATGCTTACAACCTTAGATATGTATACATGAAAACAAAACATCATATTAAGACTGAATTTTTTAAAGGCAGTAAGACATAACAAACATTCTGAAATCTCTATCATCAACTGGTTTTTCCTTACCAAGAAAAAAGTTAGGGGTTGATAGATGAACCAAATCAAACAAGAAACTTCACAATTGGAATTCCTCTATTTTCAGAAACAAAAGTAACAGCCCCTAAATAATGCCAATTTATTATTATTATTTTTTAAAATACAACTGCTAACTCACAGAAACATTTCAGGCACTTCCTTTAGAAATGGTTTGGATTCTGTCAATCTAGAGGGATTTTAAGAGTCAAGATCACAGCTCAAGCAAATGGGTGCAGTCTCACCTTCCCTATCTGCTACCCAAGATATAGCACCGCTGGTAGAAGTGTAAGTGAATATAATACTATTTACTATCAAAAATTGGTCTCAGGCCTCAATCTGACACAGGGAGTCTACACAAACACAGCCGTTGAAGGGATCATGGTGACTGTTTGACTGCCACCTGCTGGGACGGGGCTCCCCAGCAGTGCCTGTTTGTGTGCACTGCCAGTGGCAGCTCCATCACAGAGCGCTCTGTTGCACTTACTGCAGCTTGTATTTAGGTCTGTTAAAATGGTATGAAAGCAGTTGTCTCCTTCCCCGAAGATTGCTAATTTCAGAGAATGCAGGCCACAGAGACCTCTGTTTGTCATTTAATGTGTCTGTGACACATAAGTGAATAGAAAGCAAAATCAACTCTTAATAATCCTTGAATAAGGTTCTTGAGAATGTCCTAAGTGTTCAGGGAGAAGCTATTCTTTCTTTTTTTTTTTTTTCCTTTTGAGATGCTATTCTTGAAAAACAAACATTTTTACTTTTTATTGGTAAATCATGCTGCCATGATGATGCACAGTATTTAGAACATTAGCAAATTAAAATAGAAAAATCAAAGGAATTGTTTTGTATTAGGTACCTGCAAGGAAACATTTGTTTTTAAAATGTTTCAGCAAAATTCATCTTCCCCATTCTTGATGCCTTCTTGAATTATAAGGACATTTCTCATCCTATCTGGCATCTTTAAAAAATGGCAAATTACAACCTGAAGTCCAGTTCCTTGCCAAGCACCTCTGACTCCACACAGAATTCAAGTGGTTTAGCAGTGCTGTGCCTTGTTTCTGGCGTTCCATACAAGCACATCTAGCACTTTCCCAGCGGCTTCTCACTAGCTAACATTGCTTTAAGTCTTTACCTGTAGAAGAGCTCTGGCATCATCCATCTTGCCTGAATCCACAAGCTGAAGGAAAAGATCAGTGACTGGTTTGTAAACTGAAAACTGATTGGCCAATCTCTCTGCCATGATGCTTACTGGAAAACGACAGGTAAGAAAAACCTTTTGTTAAAACAGTGGTACGATTTATCCATTGAAGAAATTTGGTCTATTTCACCAGAGAGCAAATGTGTTTCTGTGTTCTTTAACTGAACAATCAACTTACATTTTTCAACTGCTGCTTCCATCTGTTCCTCTATTGTTTTTCTGAATAAGTATGACAAGCCAAAGTACTGAGGTTCTACAGTTGGATTCCCTGATGTAAGCATATTTTCAATGTTTTCTATGGCAACATCCGTGTTGTTGCTAAAAAGAAATTTTTTAAAAATTGTTTTTATATTAATATGGCAGCCAGTTTTACTGTAAGAATTTACTTTTAGATCCACTCATGGAAATGTTTTAGGAAAAACAGGAATATATTTACAGTTAAGACAACTAAGAAAACACTGCAATTAAAGCACATCCAGGCAGCAAAAGCAATCATTGAGCAGTTTACACTATACTAGTTGCTTATCTTACTTACTCAAACAGTTGTGATTTTAAAATACTGCTCTAGAAATAAGATCAAAGTGATTATATATATATATATATATATATATATATATATATATATATATATATCCAAGTATGTGAAATGTTTGATTTTACAGCTCTATGGATATAAAATGGCAAACTGTACAAGTGCTATAATTCTGGCTTTATAACTGATAACTGGTCCCTACTGTATAAGGTAAATATATTACATCTTTTAAAGATGGTCATGTCTTCAGCTGGTGTATTTTCAATGTCTCTAACCCATAGTCATGTAAATTTCTTTGACATAAATTTCTTTCTATAACCTAATATACATAATTTTAATCCATTAAAATTCTCAGGAACAGGACCAGGGAGCTGGCTCAGTAGAATAAGTGCTTGCCTGGCAAGTGCAAGGACCTGAGTTCAATCCTCAGTTCCGCCAAAAAAACAAAGAAACACAAAATTCTCAGGAATGGTATCTTTATGCTGGGGGTGGGTGCAGAATCGATTATATGGCTCTGAACAAATCATGAAAAACAACTTCCTATAGTTTTAATTAATTGTTAATTAATTATAATTGTTATTTTATGCCTATGATGCTCCAAGTCCAAATAATTGATTTTATGCTTAGTGTATGAAAAATAAGAATTCTCTAAATAAAAATGAATATCCTGATGTAATTTTGTAAAACTCATTTATCTTCTAGAATATCCTTGATCTTCTAACGTAAAAGAATTTCATCTTCTTATTAAAAAGACAGTCTCCGAAATCCTACTTAAGGAAATCATTTTAAAGGATAAAAACAAAACAAAGCAGTTATTTGGGGCTCAAAGAAACAAGAACAAATAAAAAATCCTGAAAAAAACCACCAAACATACATGATCAGATTAACAACTAAAGAATGTTCTCCCCCAAAAGCAATCTAAGAATGTCAATTTCATAGTATTTCTGCCAGTCTTTAAAATATTTTGCTATAGGGAGGTTAACAAAAAAAATTAAGTCCCATTTAATGATGAGTCCCAGCAAGAAACCCAAGGATGGTGGTAAGGAAATCAAGTCTCCTCATGTGGGTGCGTACTGATAAGGTGGGTGGGTGAGGAGGACAGAGATCATTTTATGTGCATGCTGGGTATGGAACTGAGGGGCCTTGTGCATGCTCCACATATATGTGAGCTTCACCCCTAACCACAGACGTGTACAACTTGGACAAGTCTGCTGGGCCCTCTATTTTATAATATGCTTAGTAGAATGTCACCTTCTCAAGTACTGCTGACAAATGAAATCATTATCACTTTCATAAAGAAGTGTTTTGATAAGAATTAGGGCATTCATAGATACACACACAAAAGTTAGCAATTGTGAAGTTTTATGAATCTGAAACATCTAAGAATTTAAATATAAAATGTATTTGCAACATTAATCAGTAGCAATAATCAGCACTGAAATTTCAATAGATGTAGTTTTCAAAGGTATAGTTTTTAAAAGTAGTATTTGACATCATGCTCATTCAAAGAAGCTAGAAAATACTTACTTCTTTATCTGTGCCAAAGCAATGTTATTAATAAAAACCATAGCTGAGAGCCCAATGGAGTCACGCCCACTGACCATCTCTTGGATTGATTCTATACTCTGTACGTCACCTTTCAAGGCAAAGGCTTGGATAAGGCGGGTCACTGAAAGCCTAGAAGGAATCTGGTCCAGGTCCAAGGCTCTTTTTAGAGTTGTGAAAGCCGCTAAAATAGAACAGCAAAGGGTACAGTTTTCCTTACTGATTCACACTGACTTTAATGCATTTTGAAAACAAGCTTTTACATTTGAGCACCAAATGACTATATATACAAAAAGCTATAAATAATTCATTATAGGTCACAGAAAATATTAATACTTCATAAGGAACCTTAAAAAAACTTTTTGATTTTCTATAAAGTATCAGAGAACACAGAAACTTATGAGGAGAAAAGAAGTATGACTGGCCATCTATCTGAGTTCCACTCAGGTATTAACATTTTAAGTTTCCAGAAATATGTTACCTTTACACAGACTCATACTTTGTCATATTTTATTAACTAAAAGATTACATGATTATTTAAAAACAAAACAAAACAAAAAACCTTTTAGCATCTCTAAGATATCTTTTCTGGAAAATTTATCTCTCTGGTCCAAACAGGATTTATTACTTTGGGGCTACCAAATTGGAAAATTAAATTTTTACACTAATATATTTATTTTACATTAAAAGTCAGCTTGCAGATAATTTCTTATATTCAGTTTCTAAAGAAAATAAAGCTTGGGCTGGCCAGATATCTCAGCACACTGAAGCACCTGCTTAGGCACAGGGACCAGGGTCTGATCCCGACAGGCAGTGCCAGCCCCATCCCCAGGGCATGCTGAGACTGAGAATGAGACTAGGTGCGGTGTGTGCCTATAACCCTAGCACTTGGGAGTCTGAGAGCAGGAGGATCACTGTGAGTCCAATCTGTGTAGTGAGACTTCGTAGACCCTGTACTAAATATATAAAATAGTAATAAATAAAAAATAAAGCTTGATTCTTATGTCTATAACAAATGGTATTTTGTTTAATCAATTATAAGTACTTGACTGTAAATAAATATGGAATACCTTTCTGATTTTTAGACTCATCTACAAGGGTAGCAAAATCCTTACGTTAAACAGGAGTAGTAGACCAGAGGGGGATGTAATAATACTTGGCATAACACCCATTACAGTAGCACTACCCCCAAAAAAACTTCACAGCTTTATAGCAATTAAAGCAATGTAACCTAGACAAAACTAAGGCTCTCAAAGCGGCTTTCTGAATAAGAACAGCTTATCTTTCACAGAAGAATAAGAAAGGGTAATAATTAAACAGTCTATAAAAACAATATAGTGAAAGACATGATGAATTTAATCTTTATTACTGAATAAACCATTATTATTCCAAATCTATAAATAACCTAAGCCAGCAATTCTCAAATAGGGCACATAAGTCACTTAAAAAGCATATTCAATAAAATTTTATAAATACATACATATAGGAAATAAAAAGGCTTTATAATATTTTAAAAATATGATCTAGAGAAAATAAGCTTGATAATGTCGTGTTAGCATGAAGTCAAATACCAATGAAATGTTTCCAATGTTAGGGAAAAATCCTCCCACCAGTCCATCAAAGTAACAAATATATGGTAATTGGAATTTATGGAGCACTTTGTTCTATTTGTTAAGCATTTATTAAATACCTGACACAGGATTACAAATCTACTCTCAAAACCAACTTACTGAAGTACGCAGTCATTTTTACAGATAGGGGAAAGAGTTTAATATGTTTCTGGGGTCATACTCCTAGATACCAACCTGAGTTCAACAATCCCAAAGGCTCTATTGATGGGTACATGAGCATGGAGGGGCAAGCAGAATAAATCATTTTCTGCTATCCAGAGGGGGCATGAGAACTTGTGACCTAAATCATACTCTTATACAGAATTTGTCACCATAGCTAAAGACCTAAAAGACACACACACACACACACACACACACACACACACACACACACACACACACACACAGTCCTCCAGTCTTTTCCCATTATCATCCAAATTCAACATTTACTCAGAAACTCAGTGATACTGAGTATAACTACAAAGGTGCTATGCATGCCCAAGCTATTAATATTCCACAGGAGCACATTTATAAAATTATAGGGAGATACATTTGACTTTATTGTTTTCTTACTGCCTTAGATCGAGTTGATTAAAAGAAACATAAAAAAGAAAGGCAGAAGAATGGAATGCAATTATAAAGCTCAGGAACTTTCAACACCCATGGAACAAAATGCAGAAAAGAGGCCAGGGCAACGGCATTCCTCTCCTTGCTGATGCCTACTTCATTGCCATGTGAGGCTGAGTCTGCAATGAAACTGGGCACCAGGGGCTGCGGTCAGGGCCACAGACACAACACGGTGCTTCTCCACTTCTGTCCTCCACATGACCTACTCAAGCTGAACAGTGGAAGAAAGTAGATGAAAAACTACATTTATGCACCTTCTTGTAGTTTTCATAGGGCACCAACATAAAAGCATAAGGCAGTAGTCAAAATAAAACACAGGTGAGGCTCAGCTCAACATGAACCCCTGAAATTACAATTAAAAGGTGTTTTGTTCTTTTTCTCTACAGAAACATAAGCTATTTACCACAATGATCCTATTTATGAGTAGCAAGTTTAACTCCTTAAGTTTCTTAAAATTATTTATCATCTCTATATGAAAAATAAGCTTAACAACATTATTTCTATTAGAAATGCAAGCTTTTTAAAAGTTGAATTACAAGCCCCACAACCATTCAATGACACCTAGGGCTGTCTGAACAGAGGTCTAGATGGGCTGGCTTTGCCTGAGGAACAAGGTGGAAATGTGGCAAAGGCAGAAATCAGCACTTAATACATTCTGTCCCTGTTAGTTACAGAGACAGCCAGGAACTAGCATGTCTAGGTATTACAAGCCAAAAGCAAGGTTGTGCACAACTTTCTCTCAGAGATGTAGAATTATTTTATAAGCATGCAAGCAAGGAAACACACGTTACAGACAGGAAAAAACCTGAAGTACCAGATTTAAGGAAAAATGAGCTTTTACTTTAGCCATATACTAAATGGCCTCTGTTGCATTAGCAAAAGCATGGTGTTAACTGTATTGGCCAAAATTCAAACGTGAAACCTTCTTACCTGATACAGATATCACTGTCCCCCTGGGAGCTCACTCCCAAGACCTCTAGATCCAGCTCCACCCTTCTAGGCCAACCACGAATAGTCTTTACCAAGTCACCACGCTGTACCCTAACCCTCCCAAAGCCATCTCCACATCATTACTATGTTATCCTCCTCTGCGTTTAAAAACTCTAAGCCATATTTTATTGCTGTTGGTATTATGAACTATTAAAAAAGTATTAGATTAAGTTTAAAAAATGAATATTATAATCATTTGGTGCACAGTCTCACACATTTAACACCCAATTTAACATATTTGGTATCTTATACACAACCCAACACAATATGCAAGAAACAACTGCTGGGAAGTGTTTCAGATGTTCGAAAGTATGTTAATTTCCAAAGCAAAATGACTTGCGCTGTGAATTTTAACACACTTGAAAGCCTGTACTTTCTCTCGTCCTGGAACACAAATTTTGCATGTCTGAAGAGCTGTGATTCATCTTAAGAAAACCCATCTTGTGTTAAATGGAATGGAAACTGGACTAAGTGGTCAAATGACAAGTACATTCATATTCAAGCTGTATTATAAATGCATGTACAGTAATTTACGTCTCTCAGCTACCACAAAAGGCTCTTGATAAGCAGGTAATTTGCTAAATGGACTCCTTTATCCAAGTATTCGAAGGGCGTTACAAGAAAAATCTGCAGAGGCATTAATGTGACGTAAAGGTCAAGCATTGTGACATACCTTTCAAATAATCCCGCCTAACTTGCGCTATGATGAGGATGCTGTTGGCAGCATCGTTCAGTGTGAAGCCCTTGATGTGGGTCTCAGCGCTAAAAGAAGCAGACATTTAGAAAGGAATTACTGACATGCTTCTGATACGATAATAAATGGTTGAGCACCAAGGTGAAATTATAAAAACTACTGTTCGTATGTTAAAAATATTGCTGCAAAATATCGACCTGGAGACAGCTTTTGTGTTATCCTGTCAATGGTTATAGAAGGATAATTTTTTTTTGCATTCTGACAGATGACAAAGTTGGAAATGAGCAACAAAAGAAACAAAGTACAAGATTTTTTTTAAACAATCGGTTCAGATTCTTGAATGCTGACATATTAGATGACTAAAATAACTGCATGCCCTGCATTGTTCGGCTGTATCCTAAGTGGGATACTTTTTCCTCTTTTTTCTACATTCAACATAATTATAAAATGTAAAACTATTCTTCCAGCAACAAAAATGAACATTTATTTTCAGCACTGTATATTTTAAATATAAACTAAAGCATATTACTAACTAACACCATATCATTTGGTTGATTAATTTTCAAATTTTTGTCATGTAGATACATACAGTTTTTAAAGCTTTTAAACATATTGGCAGAACTAAAACTGTTGTTACATTAAAATTAAAAATCCTCATAAAACAACTTGCCCCAGCTTTAAATCTGAAACAAAACTCCTAACTTTTAAAAACTGAACAATTAAAAATGGTTTTACTAGCACCTTTACTACAATACTTGAACAGAACCTACAGGATCAAGAAACAAGCCAAAACCTAACAACTGGGTATTATTTCTGCTTGGATATTATTTCTTATGATGAAATTTCAGCATCCTTAATGCACTGAGGGCTCATCTTCTGATTAGGACTCTCCAAAGGCCAAAAGAAGCAAGAGCAATTGCTGCCATTGGCCTTATCAAAGCTCAGCGCTGACCTCACTGTCAACACAAGTGCAGTGCACAGACTGCCCAGAAGAGCAGGACCACTATACACTATTCTCATCAATCCTTGGAAAATCCTCCATCGAAACTGCAGCACACCCATCCTCTCAGTCACTTTCAGCCTCTAGGGCTCACGCTGTGGTCTCTGGATGCAGGATTTTCTTACCCCACTGACCAATCCTCTTAATCCTATCGAAGTACCCATTGCTCTGTGTGACTTTTTCCCTGTGTCCCTCCCACCTGTCTAAGGTTTTAAGTCAACAACTCACATATGCAAGTATAAAGTACATAAAACAAAGGGTATTTTTCTCAAGCTGTAGCATGATTAAATAAATTAGACAATATTAAATTTTGCTTCTCAGGCCAAAATTATATTCTTATTTTTTTATGTATTTGGCACAGGGTGTCACTACACAGCTTGGACTTGTAGTGATCCTCCTGTTTTCAGCCCCCACAGCATTGGGATTCCAGGTATGTGCCACCATGCTGACACAGCACTCACAGGGGCAGGGCTGGTCCAGTGGATCAAACCCTGGTCCCTGTGATTGCCTCAGCAGGTGCTTAGTCCACTGGGCTATCTTGCCTGCCTTCAAAATTATTATATGTATTATGTAACATTTACTTAAAAATACTACCTAAAATTCTAAAACAAGGTAACAAAATTTCTCTTTTTAACTAAAACGTGTAAATTACAAGTCTTTCAAAAAGCACAAACATATAACATGTTTCTTTTATCAGCAATCTCTTTGAAAGCAGAGATAAGTATCAGGAAGAAAAAAACTCTCAAATCTTATAAATGTAGAAAACAAACCAATCAAAATATAATCCAAACTGGCAAGAGAAAAAGTACAAAAAGTTACTGATGGAGACTTTTGCACTGGGATCATTCATATAATAGAAGAAACTGTATAATCTTTATCTGAGCTGCATACTAGGCACATATGGCTACTGTAACAGAGGAACAGAATAATAATAAGCTAATTATATTTAAGTAATTTAAACAGTCACATATGGCTAGTGACTACTGGACTGAACAGCATATAATTCTAAACTTTTATTTTGAAGCTAGCCAAAATTACAAGGAGTAGAAAAGGATTAATCTTTCAACATATAATCAACTGCCAAAATTAACCTATCTTAACCAAAAAAGATAGTACTATAGCTGACATTAGACATTTCAGAGTAATGAACAGACTACAGATTGTACTTACGCAACACCAAGAAGTACATGGAATAGTATAAGGAAAACATTTTAGATAGACTGAAATAGCGGCTAGCAGGAAAAAGAGAAAATAATTTGCCATCCTTAAAAGATAAAGCAGAACTATGATTCTCAACATGTATAAATATAATGTTTAGTTATCAAATTTAAAATAATTTAGGGCCTGGGGAGATAGCTCAGTGGAATAAGCGCTTGCCTGGCAAGTGCAGGGTCTTGAGTTCAATCCCCTGCACCAATAAACAAACAAACAAACAAACAAACAAATAAATTTACTTCCCTTAGCTCTCTTTAAGTAGTCCCCATATTTAGTTTGAAAAAGGTAAAAAGGAAAGATTAAAAAAAGTTGGACTCTAAAAATTTTCAAGGCAAATGTTACTGTTATTTTTGATGTTTAATTATTTGTTTAGAAGGGTCAATGACCTTGCCAGTAAAACTGTAGAAACTATATTAGAAGTCTATCTGTAACACATTAGAGACAGCAGAAATCAAAGGTGGCATTTTTTTTTTAATTTATAGGAAATAAAGCTTGCTCTTAAGATTAAGTGGCACCACACTGATAATTGTAACAACAGACCACTATATATGGTAAGAGCCCCAAAATAATACTGTGGCTACTACTTCTTGCCTTATACAGTAAGTCCTATGGTCATCTGGCTACTTTTTCTTTACTCTGCTCACTGATACAGTGCTGGAGGGAGATAACCTTGTCTAGAACTGGTCATGAACTAGGAAATCAATCTTATCCCTCCACTAACACAATAAACTGGGTAAGTGGAACTTGAACTTCCACTTATAAATTCCCAGTCCAGGGTTATTTTAAAATTTACTCCATATAGAGCCAGGCGTGGTGGCACATGCCTGTAATCCCAGCACTCGGGAGGCAGAGGCAGGAGGATTGTTGTGAGTTCGAGACCAGCCTGAGCTACAAAGTGAGTTTAAGGCCAGCCTGAACTGCATAGTGAGACCCTGTCTCAAAAAGACAAAAAAAAAAAAAAAAAAAAAAAAAAAAAAGAAATTTACTCCACATAGATGTAATCTAAGTTACAATTCTATACAGGTAATATATTTTACTCACTGAAAAAAAGACATGTATACAATTGCCTGGGAGGTCTGGATCTGATATAGTTACATGGGGAAGGCAGCTACAGTATAAAACTGCATGGTACATGAAATGTCTTGGTTTATATGTGGATTCTAAAAAAGTGAAACTTGGAAGCCAACAGCAAAATGACAGTTGCCAGGGGCTGGATCGAGGGGAATGGGGAGAAAGAAAGGGTACAAAGCTTTTATGTAGTCATGTTCTGGAGCTCTACACAGCACAGTGCTGACAGCTAACAGTACTATACTATATAGTACTGTTAAAATTATATGAGAACATGTTCCTACATGCGCACATGCACGCGCGTGCACACACACAAATACACAACAATTATAGAAAAGATGGGAGAAACTGAGTGAAGGTGTTTATGACCTTGGTGCGGTGATGTTTCACAGCAACATACTGATCCTCAGCACAATGAGATGCACACATTAATATGTACGTGTTTGTATAGGTAAATCAAACCTCAAAAGTTTCATGAAAATCTAGAGAAGTAGGGAAGGAAAGAAGATTAAACTTGGATTTTCTACGTTGTGGATATAAGGGGGAAATAAAAAGGCCATGCTTATAACAGTATTCTAGATCAGCATCCTTCAAATTAGTTAGATCAAGACCCACAGCAGGCTACAAAAATAAATGTTTTATACTAAGTCCTATATAACTATGCAACTGAAATCATCATTTCACCAGGAACATGCCGTGGTTTAATATTTTCTAGTCTATTTCACTTCTTAAGACTGTTGACTCTATCCCACTAAATAGATTCCATGAGGCACTAAACAGGCTGTTTCGACATCACTCTAGGCCAGTGGCCTTCAGGAGTCCCATGCATACAATGCTTGTATACTCTAGGAGGCAAGGAAACAATCACACCCTCACTTTGAACATGTTCCACTTTTCTAACATGTCCTATAATATGCTTACTTGTGACACAGGAAGGTGCATAATCATACAATGGTGCACAATTAAATGTGGGAGAAACTTCCTGAATCACTGGGGTGCTTAGCAAAAGGCACAGTCCTGGGCCCCCAAGGAGATCAGCCCATTAGAACCTTGGTGGTGTTCTATGGCAATATTTTCATGCTTCCAAAGTGAGAATACTTTCAGAATAAGCTCAATTAAAATTAAAAAAAAATAATAATCTGTACTTTTACACTACACTACATATATAACTGAAATCAACATTTCATCAGGAAATGGAGAATCTTTCAGAGATGAGTGTCCAAACTGCAACTCAAAACCTATTTATTTATCACAGTATTAGCACTTCAATTCCACTTGAACATTCAGGATCAATCATATCTAATTGTCAGCACAAAATGTTCTTCTCCTTCTTCCTCACTATCTTTCCAAATCACTGCTGTTTCAGAACACCTTTGATTATTATGGGATAGTTTCATAGTAATTTTTTCAGAAAAGTAATCTTAGAAAACAGACCACATCATTAGTGGTTACAGACCACAGGATACTGTTCGATGTAAAAGTTTCCAAGCACATTGATTGCATACTTTAAGGATTAAGTTAAAAAGCAAACAAGTAAATATGCAAATGAGGTTCTTGCTACATTATATAATCTAATAGTCCTAGTGTGACTGGCTTAGACATTCAAATAATTCAAGACCACACCCACCTAGACAAACATAGTCTACATGACAAATTAGGCAGCAAACAAACATGGTGGAACTAAAATTCTGCATCTCTGTGATGTGTAACTTTCTAGTGACCTTAGAGAATGTTGAACATTCTATTTCTGTTTGGGAATCTAATACGCCTTAAGTACCATGATTTAAAAATTTTCAGTCCAAATATTGGCTGAGACTATTTAAAAATTTACAGTATATCAGGAAAACATTGAACTTTCCCATCAGAAATAAGCTATTGGGGCCTGGGAGAGAGCTCAGTAGAATAAGCACCTGCCTGGCAAGTGCAAGGTCCGGAGTTCAATCCCTGGTTCTGAAAAACAAAACAAAACAAAACAGAACAAAACAAAACATCCGTTCCTAGGGCCAGGGATTTAGCTCAGCAGGGTAGTACCTGCCTGGCAAGCGCAAGGTCCTGAGTTTGATTCCTGGTAATAGTAGTAGCGGTGTGGTAAATCTTTTTCAGAGACAAGGGCCTAAATCTCAACTCAAAACCCACGAAGTGCCCACAATGCAATTATACCTGAATACTGAAGTGTTGGTATAGAAACAACAACTCATACATTAACATCTTTTGCCTCAGAAAATAACATGCACATGACACAGGCTTGCCACCACCGATCTATGGAATTAACCTGAGACACAAAAACCACTGTTATCATTACCACCCCAAAAGATTTCTTTAAAAATCCCCAAACTGGACTGAAAGATAAAAAAGGGAAAAAAGTGAAGGCATACGAAGTATGTTGAAAATCTATGTTTTCTCTAACCTCATTCTAAATATCTTGAAGAAATTTTCAGTACAAATAATATTATCAACTCATCATAAAGAAAACTGAGGCTCAGAGATAGCAGGTAGTTTTGCCAAGGTCAAAGTTCTTCCAAGCAAGATTCAAACCCTTATATAAGTACAAAGGTTTTGGTATCTTATATCAGGGCACTCAACCACAAAACATATATGCAGCTAGTTGCCAAACAACTAGAACATAATAAAATTTTGCTTTTCTGTACATGAGTATCTAAAATGAATTTTAGTAAAATGTACAAAACTCTGTAAGCCCGGTAAAAGCCACATTTTTTAGGTTAAAAAAACCCTCATAAATAACTTAACCTAAAATGATTTTTGTAAGTAGATGAAGTTAATTTCCACTATAACAATATATCTTTATAAACCCTAACAGTCACCCTATTTATCTATGTCTTTTGAGACAGGATTTCACTATGTAGTTCAGGCTGGCCCTGAGCTCACTCTGTAGTCTAGACGGGCCTCAAATTCACTATGATCCTCACCCTCCCAAGTGCTAGGATTACAGGCACCGCCATGCCTGGCACAGCCAATATGCAAAATGAAAAGTAAAAGTGGGCTAATACTTACACATCTTTAACTCGCATAGCTTCTGTGAAACTGTCCTTCAACAACAGTAATTGTATAAGAGTTCTGTAAGTGTCACTGCTGAACATAATGTTTTGCCTTTGTCCTTTCAGGAAAATATTAAATGCATCTATGAGAAAACAAAAATTGAGAGTGTTACTCCAAAAGGACAAAAAGAAGGAAAAAAATCCCCAAACCAAATCCTTAAATTTATGATTTTTTTCCTTTAAATATCCACCCACCATTACCATTCCACAGACATATACTGAGCAAGCAACTAACATCATTCCTCAAAATGGATGGTACCTAAAAGGATTTCCCTTTAAAATTATTTTTCATACCAGCTTTCTTAAGTCAGTAAATTATGTTCATGCCAATAAAAGTGAGAAACAGCTCTTCGAAATTTATCAAAAGATGCCAGTTTCAAAATAAATAGCAAAATGTGTTAAAGTCCAAATAAACCAGAGGTATAATTTAGATTGAGGGGAGCAAAAGATTCATTTTAAAGCAATCTTTAATCTATAAGTGGGTGGTTTCAATGGTTAACATTTCAACACAATAGCATTAAAGTGAATATAACCTGTAATTCTAAAATTAGGAGATCAAATTATTTGGCTACGACAGGACTTATACAAAAACATACAATTTTCAAATATACAGATATCTAACAAGTAAACTAGGCAACATTTGTTTGACTGATTAACAGTTTTATTTCACTTGTTCACAATAACTGTCAGAGAATGAAAAGATGTTACCAAAAGAGAAGTAACTACACTTTTCAGTCACTTACTTTTCTGAAATAAAATTGCTTGGCTATAAACAGCCAGCTGGGAACTCCAAATCACTCTGCCTTCTATGAACACAAGGCCCAATGTAAAAAAGAAGAGAATACCTAAGTAGGAGTGGACCTGACAGTGATGTTCAGAACACTCTGTATTACTTAGAGGTTTCTCAACAGACAAAAATTGCTAGGTTGTACAAGTGAGTTAGGGGACCTCCAATTATTCTCTCAATTAAACAAAGTGGCAATATCAACAACTTATTTATCTCTTCCAGTCAAACTGGGAGGAAAGGAAACAAGATATGATAATAATTATATCTCATCATAATGAAGAACAATTGTGGAGGTAAATAGTAGTTTTGGTATAAGTTAATCAAATGTGAAGCTTTCCAAAGAATAATCCCTTTTAGCATTAGGTTACCAAGTGTGCTGTGCTGGTTTTTGTTTGTAAACATCTGTTTGTGCCAGAGCACTGGTAAAAAAAAAAAAAAAAAGTATAGAATAAAAACAAACATATAAGCAAGACAGAATTCTATTATTGCTATTTCTTAATTTTAGTGCCAGTATGAAGCATCACAAATGTAAGAATAACATCACAGCTTTGCTAAATAGCTATTTTAAGTCATAGTACATGATTGTAAAATATTGTCATTCAATACAATCTATACATTTTCCTACCCCCTACTCTCTCTCTCTCTCTCTCTTTTTCTTCTCTCTCACTCACTCTCCCTTCATCTCAGGACCTTGCACTTGGCCAAACACGTGCTGAGCTGCTGAGCTATCACCTCAGCCCCAATCATTCCATTCTGAAAACAATTATGTCATGTATTTGAATTCTAAGATATACAAAAACTAAAAACCCTGAATAAAATCAATTAATAGCTATACTTAAATGCTTTCATTTAAAAACAAATTTTAAAAAGGAGCTTTAAAATCTCTTAATTATATACGAACCTCATATTCATTTTAGCTAAACCAAAATTTCATCAGAGTGTTTGGACAGTATCAAGGATAATTAACTTTTTTTTTTGATGGTACTGGGGATTGAACTCAGGACCTTATGCTTGCCAGGCAAGCATTTATTCTACTGAGCAATCTCCCTGGCCCAATTAACTTTATATTTAGCTTTTTAACAGATATATGGTGAATGACTCAAAGACAGACTGCATATCACAACAGACAAAAATGACTCTGGAAAATTAAAAGTCATACTCTGGATAATTGAAGTGTAAGAATTTACTTCAAATATTTTACATCAATGTTAATTAAATTTCATTAAGTTAGGACATCAAATAATTCGGTAAGCTTCTACATTGACTACTTCCGACTGAATAAAACCCCTACTGAAAAGACACCATCACTATTAGAATAATTTTTTTTAATCTGTTGCCTTTATTCACTTGATAGTTAGATTTTAAACTAATCATAACGGAGGTAGAAATAACTTCAAGAAAGTTTACAAAGAACAACACCTCTAACCCAGAGCCATTGCGTGCTCACTTTAACACAAACATGAATATGATGTTTATTCCCTCATCATTTTTTTGCTTTCAATTAAAAGTTACACTATTTGTCCCCAAAGCTTTGTGATCATGTTACTTTCGAAGTACAGTCATGTGCCCTGAAACATTCCAGATGATGATGTTGGTTTCACTGGGGCACAGCATGCAGGGGTATAGCCTCCTTAGGGTAAGGACAGGCACATGTGCATAGTGATGGAGTCCATGACACACTTCTCAGAATCTCTATTATTAAGGCACATGTGACTGCATCATTCTTGTTGTCTTAAAAAAAAAAAAAAAAAATCAAGAAAAAAAAAAAACCTTATGCTAATACCTTTTATTAAGAAAAATTGAAGGGCCAGCCAAATAGCTCAGTGGATTAAAGCACTTGCAAGCATGTGCAGGCTCCAGGGATTCAATTCCCAGGCCTGCCCAGCCTGCCCCCAAAGGCATGCTGAGACAGCAATTGAGACTGGGTGTGGTGGCACTCGCCTATAATCCCAGGTCTTGGGGAGGCTGTAAACAAGCGGGTCACTAGAAGTGTGATCTAGAAGTGAGACCCGAACACCCTGTAAACCCCTCCCTAAAATTAAAAAAAAATGAAATGTACAGTAAAACATGTAAGAGTAGTAGGATCGCCACTTTTGTATGACCACATCCTACATCTAATAATCATTAACATTTGGCCAGATTTACTTCCTTTTATTAGGTACTGAAGATGGAACCCTGAGCCTTTACACTGAGCTACATCCCTAGCCTATTTTCTTTTCCTTTTTTTGCAGTACCAGGGATTGACCTCAGGCCCTTGAGCTTATTCCACTGAGCCATCTCCCTGGGACCCCTAGCCTATTTTGTAGTTGTCATTTTAAGACAGAATCTCATTAAGTTATCAGCTGCTCAGGCTGGAGTCAAACTTGCTATCTTCCTGCCTTAGCTACCCAGGGTGCTGGGATTATAGGGGTGAGTCATACTCAGCTGCTTCCTTTGTTTTTTATGGCTTATGAATTAAAAAACCCACAGAAATCTTGATGCTTTTTCTTTTCTTTCTTTCTTTTTTTTTTTTGGTGGAACTAGGGACTGAATTTAGGCCCTTGCACTTGCCAGGTAAGTGCTTATTCTACTGCGTCATCTCCCCAACTCCCTTGATACTTTTTCATTCATCAATACTTCATGTTGATCTCCAAATTTAAAGGCATCATTGTTTAGATCAGAACACCATTATCATTGATAAAAAGATGAACAAATCTTTAATAATACCCACCACCACTCCATTGATATGTACATTTTTCCAAATGTGCTAAGAGAGCTTATTATCTTTTTAATTAAAAAACATACATGTGTGAAATGTCTACTTTATCCACCCTAGAGCACCTGAGGCTTGCGGGGCCAACACCTCCCGGCTGCTGTTATAAACAAGCTCCTCTGTAGGCTTACCTCGGTTTTTCCGCTGCCGGCAGGCTTTCAGCAACTCCTTCTCAGACAGAGGGTCCACAGCGGTGGGGGATGAGATCGGCGGACGAGTATCCTCTTCATACCACAACTTTAAAACAAAATTATCCAGTTAAACAAAATTGATAAAAACAGTGATCTTTTCCAGTATAAAAGTGGGTTAATCTAAGACCTAAAGACATACTGACGTTACATTCATGTTCACAACAAATTACCTCTGGAACATCGAAAGGAATTTCTTGATTACTGTCTTTAAGAATTTCTGCTAGCAATCTTAATGTCTTCTCACGTGGAATAATATTTTCTTCTTGCATTTTATTCCAGACAGCATCAGCTCTTTGCCAGTCACCATTTTTTTCTACAGAATTTGATTAAACAGAAATTAATGAAATTAAACAGAATTACTAAATTTAGAACTTTTTCTTATTTGATGCTGAAAGATGCACTATTCCAAATACTGTCTCCAGTGGGAGAAATCAAAAGTGAATGTGGCCCAAAAGTGAGGGAGAGACTATTCTGTTAGTGATCTTCTGAATTATAATCTTTTTTTAAAATTTAATTTTGAAGAATAAAAACAAAAAGCAAAAACGAACATCAAAAACAAAGATAGAAACATTAACATGAAACAATACATGTTACAGATTTTCAAAACAAGAGTAGCCAATTAACAATGGTTGGTATATTAACCATTTTCATTGTCAAATCTGTTGCTCAGATTAACATATAGTTATGTAAGATTGGACATATGATTGAATATTACTGCTTGCTTTCAAGAAACCTTAAAATTTTATTGTCTTTTTCTCATTCTTTTACTTTTAAAAATTTATTTTAAAGAGTATCACAATAAATGATATGACATTAGAAATGGTACACAATTCGAAAACCAAGGTGACAGGCATTTAAGCATGGCTTTTGCATTATACATTACTGTCCTTGATGTAGCTGCTTAGATGCAGATATCAGCAGAGTTAGTCAAGGTGAAAAAACCCAACAATATGCTGCATACAAGAAACACATGTAACTCATAAAAGAAATTCATAGGTTGAAAGTCAAAGAATGGAAAATAAGACTCTATGCCTTAGGACCTCAGAAAAAAGCAGGGGCAGCAATGCTGTTCACAGACAAATCTGAACTTTCACACCAAGAATGATCAAATGAAATGAAAAAGGCCACTACATAGCAGCTAGAGGAAACACACAAGAGGGTGAACTATAATCCTTAGTGATCTTCAGAATTACAATCTTTGGAAATTCCTTACTTACTAAAAATAGTAACAATAAAAATTCACCCGCACTTTAACAGCCTAAAATTAAAAAACTTGATAAGGTTTGTCTTTTTAAAATAAGTAATGAAGAGAATGCCCACTTTCAAGATCAAAATCAGCTAAGTTATACCCTTTAGTACTTACAAGAAAGAACACATACATATACACTGTTTAATATATATATATATATTTTTTTTTTTCTTTAAAAGTAACAAATGTACAACTTTTTTCATTTAGTTGAGACAACTAATTGCCTTAAAGAATCTGTAGTAGGGTGTGACAAGATTTTCTTTTCTTTCTTAGATTTCTTATCCGAATAGAAAATGCAACTAAATTTTGTTTCCTCATCAAGTGTGGTGGTGCACACCTGTAATCCCAGCACACAGAAGGCAGAAGCAGGAGGACTGCTGTGAGTTCGAGGCCAACCTAGACTAAAAAAGCAAATTCAAGGCTAACCTGCATTGCAGAGTGAGACTGTCTTTAACAATAACAACAACGAAAAGAACAAGCTGATTTCTTTCACCATGAAAAAAAAAAAAAAACAGGTTTTCCTAAGTGCAGACCCAATATTCATAAACAAAAAATATTTTAAAAATATTGCTTTAAATATTTTACAGGAAACCAGGAATATAGCTCAGTGGCATAAGCACCTGCCTGGCAAGTGCAAATTCCTGGTACTGAAGGAAAAACAAAACAAAACAAAACAAAAACAACTTTACAACTTTTGCATATATAAGAAACATTTTTGACTTTGCAGTGTCAGCTCAAAGAGGATTTATTGTAGAGCATAAACCTTCCAGAAAACATAAATACATTTGGTCTTCAGCATTTTAGAGAACTAAAATAAAAAGTAGTAAAATAGGATTTCTCTCCAAAACCAAACAAAGTTTGAGTGTAACGAATGACTCTTAAAAATTAAAAACCTCAAATAGATTTTACAGTAAGTGCTTGCCTGGCAAGTGCAAGGGCCCAAGTTCAATCCCCAGTTCTGCAAACAAACAACAAAAACAAAAACAAAACAAACTTCTCAGGGCCAGCCAGATAGCTCAGCGCACTAAAGTGACTGCTTGTGCAGAATGCAGCAGCCAGGGTTCGATACAGGCACGCGATGATGGTCCCACCTTTGGGGCGCGCTGAGAGGGCAACTGACACTGGTTGTGGCAGTGCATTCGTAGTCCCAGCACTTGAGCGCTGGCTCTGTGAGTCTCATCTACATAGTGAGACTCCATAGACTCCTGTACTAAATACATTAAAAAAAAAAAAAAAAGGCTGATGATTTTTACATAGTGCTGATAGGGTGGGGCTCCTAGCCCCATTTGTCAATCACACATCATAGTACGTAAGTACAATCATTCCTTCACGCCCAGTTTGGGATAGGAATCCTGCAACAAAAAGCTAGACTGGCATACTTTTCCTGAAAACAAGGAGCTACCAAAGTCTAATCTGGGTCTGAGGGACAAGATAGGAGATAAAGGAAAAGGCCAAAGATGTGATAATTTGAACATGAAAACTACACACACCTTAAAAAAAAAAAAAAAAGCCATCAATGTTGAAGGTTCAAAGATACCAGCACTGGAAAAATTAGTAATTAAAGGAAGAAAAATCCAAGTACTTTTCCTGTAAGTTTATTTCACACCATTAAGTAAAACTAGATAAATTCTGGAATGAAATGTATAAGTATAGAATACAAAATAAGAGATGAATTTATAAAAATATAAAAACATCAAGTAGAAAAAGAAAGTTGGAAGGATGGTAATTGACAGAGTAGATGGTCACATTCTCAGTTAGCTAATATAATAATAGTCTTGGCTTCCTTAGCACTTAGACTATGTTCAGTTTACTCATGTCACAACACAGGGAAAAGATCATATTGTGAAAACTTGTAACCAATTGCTATGCACACTTGAAATAACACAGGGTGGAATAAATGTGAGATTTAAAATTTAAAAACCAATTCAACAAATTTTTAAAGCACAATTACAAATGTAAGGCAGAGACACTGAATTTTATGTATGCAAAGAATAAGCTAAGCTTTACTTTGTACATGTAGAGAAGAAACTGAAGTGCTTAGGACATCTCAAAATGTCTGACAAGAGGGTGAGAATGTATCACTTAGAAAGGTGAGCAAGTTATTTCATGTAAAGTACATTGTAGATTTTTGGAGCTAACCTTTGGACTGTTTTAACTCCTCACAATGAATGAAATAACTATATGCTGTAAACATGTAGTAATAAAAATTAGTGAAAAGAAAATCTCAACTACAGATTAAGTATAACAGAAATAATTTCATACTTCATTTAAAAATATATATAGTATTTCAAATGAACTCTGTTCATGTAACAATATTTAAGCAGTAATCTCAAGTCAGAGGGCAAAATGGATAGCTTGCTGTTTCTTCAGAAAGGAGAATGACAGGGAGGGCTATTACATTCAAGAAGGTGGGAAGTACACGGCTAGGTTTAAGATGTGTATTTCCCTGTAAGGGTTCCACTGTCTGCCAGCCTCCTAAATGAGCATGCAGATGCTGATGAGCTCAACATTACGGGCTCAAATACAGGGCAAGAAGCAATTGAAGCTATGTGGCCAAGACAGCAGGTAGAGGAATTAAGGAGAAGAAAATGCTTTTATAAGGGCTGGCAAGATAGCTCAGATTTGATACCTAGCCCACTGCCCTGGCTCTTTAGGTGAGCTGAATTGGCCATGAAACCAGGTAGGCTGGTGTACTTCTGTAATCCCAGTGTTAGGGAGACTGAAAATAGGAGGATCACTATGAGTCCGAGCTGTGTAGTGACACCCTGTATAAAATACATACACACACATACATACATACATACATACATACATACATACATACATACATAAAATAAAAACAGAAAATGCTTTTATTGGGGCTGGGTAGACGGTTCAGTAGAGTAAGCACTTCCCTGGCAAGTGCAAGGGCCTGAGTTCAATCCCTGGTTCTTCACAAAAAAAGAAAATGTTTTATATCTCAGAGACCATTTAATTTTAAGGAAATTTTAGGCTGAATTTGAACTTTTTTCTGGTTTAATTTACCAGTGTTAAAAGTTCATCCAAATAGGAGAAGCTTGCTTGTATGGTTGACTACGCCTCGGTCTTCCTCGAACTTCCACTTTTCCTCCTGTAATCTCGTGGCTGTTTGTACCTCCTGCCTTCTCTGCAGAGCACTACCCTTATACTAGCACAGTGTCTACTGCAATGGTTAGTACTGTAAGGGCTTCACATACATTTTCTTCTAGGGAAAAGTTCAAATATTAAATACTTGAATACCTTAATATAAAACAGAAAAATTAGGTATTGGTTTTAAGTTTGCATAAAATTACATTTTAAGGGCTGGGGAGATGGCTCAGTGGAATAAGCACTTCCCTGGCAAGCGCAAGGGCCTGAGTTCAATCCCCGGTTCCAAAACAAAAACAAAAAACAAACAAACAAACAAACAAAATCACATTTTAAACCTGAAACAGTTCTTCAAATGGAAGAAAAAAGGTGAATTAGTATCCAGGTTATAATTTACCACTTAATAACTAAACATCTAAAACAAGATTTTCAATTCTATATATTCAGCACCAACATTAGCACTGTGTGAGAATTTGATCATTTAAGCCAAAGACTTAAGAATCACACTATGAAGTATGTACTTCAATACAACCAAAAATTGCAATTAAACTTTTGAGGTACATCTTATTTTACTTAGATCATCAATATGTAACATAAAGCTTCCAAATGATAACACAAGTTTCAAAACACAAATCAATTTATTCACTGCTGTCTATGTTTGATGAATTAAAGCTTACCGGAATTAAATAAATTAAATAAATAAATTTTGATCAAATATCTATGAAATAAAAAGAAAAACATCATTGACTATTGTAAGTATTATTTCCCTTTACCCAAACAGCCTGAAAGACTGTAAACTCCCAAATATGTATACTGGTATAAATATGTTACACTACTATTTGATAGGAGAGGTAAAAGTATTCAAAAATCTCAACTATTCTTTACTCAATACAAACACTAAGTACTAAGCTATATGGAAACAAAGGTATAAACAAAGATATAAGTATAGACTAACAGGTTGTTTATAATATGAAAAACTATTCATTTAAATGTTTAGCAACAGAAAACTGGTTGAGTAAAATCAAGTCTGATACTCTCATTCAAAATATTAATCGTTTTTAATATTGGTGGTATGTAAGTGGATTAATATGGTCACATTATAAACTTTTTAGGAATGCCTTTACACCTAGATATGCACCTTTCTGCAAAGGTATATGCACATGAATGCATTGCTACCTAATTATAGAAGTGAATAATCTATTTTAGGACTTTAAAAAAATAGTCTTCTCTTCAAAAAGTCCTATTAAATTATGTGCTCTGGCAGTGATTTTTTTTGTTGTGTTTTAAAGGTCTTAGTGGCTTTTATGTGCAATTATGGAACCAGTGAATGCCTCATTGCATGAAGTGGAATTACTGTCCTGATGAGCTGAGCAGGGAGGCAGGAAAGGCCTGACAAAACGAGAACAGAAAAAACACTGTTTTTTTCCCACAGACACTTCCTTATCATGTCACCTAATACTTTCCTATTTGGAAACATCAGACAGAAGTAGAACCAGTCAATGACAAGGCTGGACTCACAAACCAGGTGCCATTTAGCCCTAAGCAAATGTATATGACATTATCTTGGCTACATCATGT
Organism: Ctenomys sociabilis; assembly: GCA_004027165.1. NCBI lineage: Eukaryota > Metazoa > Chordata > Mammalia > Rodentia > Ctenomyidae > Ctenomys > Ctenomys sociabilis. Next base: position 133,394 of record PVKA01000003.1, on the reverse strand, counting down.
ATTTCTTGATTCTTTTTCTTTTTTTTAAAGTTGTTTCATATTTGTTTTCTTTGGTGTAAGGTCTTACCACACAGCTTGGACTTGTGAGCCTCTTGATTTCTGCCTCCTTAGTGCTGGGATTACAGGAGTGGGCCACTATGCCCAGACTCTACAGCCGCTGGTGAGGCATGCTGTGCCAGGGATAGAACACAGGCTACTGTTTACTTAAGCAAGTGCTTAGTCCACTAAGCTGTTATCACCAGCCCTTTGATTTCTTTTTGATGGTCAGGACACTCTCATTTTTTAAGTATGAAAAAAACATCAAAAAGAAGCCCTCAACTTTTGCCTACCTAACCTCCAATCCACCCGTCAGCGTGGGCAAGGGACATATGCCATCGGCAGTTCTCAGTTCCCGGTGCAAAGGTAGAGAATCACCAAATACAAAGACTTCCTTACCTTTCCAATACTGTGGTAAAGTAGAAAGATTACAGTGTATGGTGATAAAAATACAACACTGATCAAACTCAGTCCATCCTACACATCACCCCTGTTGAAGACTCCACTTATGACAATCCATGGAGCATCCTGAAAGCTGTACACTCCTTTCCTACCACTGCCTTCAAAAGACAAAACTCAATGAAAAAACAAGGAAGAGCCACATCACTTACTGTATAGCTTTAGCAAACTGTAGTACAGCTGGTCTCTATCACATTCAAATAGCTTTTGTGTCAGCTCCACTAATTTTTCCAGAGTTTCAACCTTTAAAAAAAGATTTACATCATATGTCTTAAAGTTAAGAAATAGCCACTAAATAATTTTTCAAATAGCTTTATACTCATTAGGCAGGTTAACTAAAATATATAATTACTGCCATTGAAGTGTACACATAAAAAGGCTAAAATGACCAATTGTAGGCCAGTGAGATAGTTTAGCGGTCTAAAGTTCCTGTTTAGGTGAGCTTATGCAAGAGCAAGGACTGTGCTTCAATTCCCAGCATCACAAGCAGTACCAGCCTGGTGGGCTGAGCTGACCACAAAAAAAAAAAAAAAAAAAAGACTAATTTTGTGCTTTGTGTATTTTACCACAAGAAACAAAACAATTGTTTTGACTTTTTTAAAAAAATTAAATCGATGAAGGAACTTTAGAAGTCAAGAATGCAACCTAAGTAACTATCTCATTTTAGGATTTGCCACAAAGGTACATTTTAGAAATTTAAAGATGTGGGGGCTGGGGAGACTGCTCAGTGGAATAAGTGCTTCCCTGGCAAGTGCAAGGGCAAGTGCAAGGGCCTGAGTTTAATCCCTGGTTCCACAAAAAAAAAAAAAAAAAAAAGTAAGAGGGAAATTTAAAGATGTGAAAGAGAAAACAACAGCATTAATAACATATTCCCTGATCCAAATATTCAGTTGGCCTGACATGAATAGCCACTACATTCACAACAGGGAGAAAGAGGAAATTCCATGGGTACCTCCTGCCATCACTCAGGACTGAAGCAGGCTTAACTTCCAAGCAAGCCAGTGATGAACCAACATAAAATCTTCACAGCCTAGGTTAACTTTTTTAGGGTTTCTACTGTACATTGGGAACAAAAAAATCAACTATCACTTACTGGCAGAATAAGATAATATTGCTTCCATACTATTCTATCTCCTGACATCTCCAAATGATCTTATAACATGTACAACATTTACTTTCTACTAATAACTAAAAGCGTTTGAAACATCAGAAACTAAACACAAACCTGATTATTAGAGATACATCTATCACAGAACCAATGAAGTCTTGTAGGACGAGCTCTAATGCCTGGAGTCTGAAAAATAAAATAATTATACAATACACACAGTAAGGCTTATTATTTCCGTAAATTTTTTTCTTAAAAGTCAGAATTTTTCTTCTGATGAATCTACTCCTAAACATAGATATCAAAAGAAACCTATGATTTAATCCCACTATTTGTAAAGAATTTAAATAAGTATAGAAGAGAACATCAAATGTAAATGACATATAAATGGTTTCTAGAAGATTCAAATTATTTCAAAATGCTGCTTTGCAGGTCAGTATTCATTTCACAAATTTGTAACACAAGATTTCAGTTCAAAAAGAAGTGCGGCGAGCCGGCTTGACAGCTCAGTGGACTAAAGCTCCTACTTAGGTAGAGCACAGCAGCCAAGGTTTGATCCCCACCATGCTGTGCTGGCCCCGCCTAGTGGGGGACACACTGAGATGGGAGGCTAAAAATAGGTGAATCACTATGAGTCCGATCTACATAGTGAGACCCTTTAGACTCTGTCCTAAATACAGGAAAAAAAAGAAAAAAAGTGAGGAACTAAAAGAACTTTAAGATATGGCAAATTAAGCACGTGTCGGCATGTTCTTCCTTGCTCATGAGTGCGTCCCTCCCTACACACGCACAAACATACATGCACATATACTTCTTTTAGAGGTTATAGCAGAATCAGGAGATGAAATTATTAGAATGTTACATGGAATTGTTAATTGTCAAATAGTAACTAATGGTTTTCCTGCTTAAAAAGAAACATGTTTTGTAAAATATACTGACAAAATTATTCTACCAGAAATGCTGACTAGCATAGCATCGAAAATTAGATATTTAAAGAGTACAAGTTAAATTCTTAAAATTTGTTTACTATTAATTTACTTTAATAATTACAACATATACTACATCCTCATTTAGAAGTTACCTGAGATTAATCAACTGGCTCATTTCACAAAGTTGAATGCTAGAATAACAGACAAGCCATTCCAACATAATTCCAAGGATTTGTCCCTCCAACAACAAAATTTTCATCATCTCTAAGAGTTTCACCTCTAAATACTGCATTTTAATCACAGCATTATGATAAGACCACTGCATACTCATAAGCACTGGCTACTTCAGTACACAGTAATTCGTTTTCCTGCTTTCCCCACTCAGTTCCGTTGATGAAAATAGGTAACCATAGAGTCTAATCCCTTAAAAGTCCCATTATCATATCATCATCACTGTCACTGAGGCACGATCTCACAACCCCAGCCAGGTGAAAGCCCAAGGTCCCAAGTTCAACTTCCAGTACACAAAAACAAAATAAAAATATTGGCCAGGCTAGCCTTGCATTCCTGGACTCAGGAAATCCTCCCACCTTGGCCTCCCACATGCTGGGACTAAGGAGGTATATGGTACCATGCCTGGCATCTTTTTTTTTTGGTAACTTTAAAAAACATATAATATAAAATTTTTTTTTTTTTGTCTTTTTGAGACAGGGTCTCACTATGCAGTTCAGGCTGACCTTAAGCTCACTTTGTAGCTCAGGCTGGTCTTGAACTCACAACAATCCTCCTGCCTCAGCCTCCCGAGTGCTGGGATTACAGGCATGCGCCACCACGCCCAGCCCCTATAATATAAAATTAAGAACTGAAACAGAAACCAACATCTTGCAGCTATGACAGAAAAAAAAGGCATGGTATAAATTGTATAAATGTTCTCATCTTAAGCATGGAAGCATCCACATTTTGGGATATAAGAAGTAAACAATGACTAAGTTAACCACTGAAATATACTGTCAAGCACCATTAATAGCTACATTCAGGCTTTATTTCTAGTGAAATATTTCCTCACATCTGTTTTGTTTCACATGGAGTATACTGAAAATGAGACTAAAATCAATTTATACAAAATGTCTTTGAAAACTGGTAAAATAATCCTTTTTAAACATAGCAAAATGTAAGAGCTACATGCACTTACAACTTTCAATATTACTGATAATCCAAATGCCAAAGATCTAAACAGCAAAACTTTCACGGCAAACTCTCATGTTTGTGTCTGATTAATCTGCCTGTCACTGGCAGAGCAGCTGACTTAGATAGCTGATCTTTCCATGTTTCATTTTGAAATTGAGAACTGTTTTCACATATAAATCTCAATCATCAAAAGAACATCTAGGTCAGATTAACTAAATCTCCTTGGCTGCTGTAATAGTCAACATTACTGGCTTATCTCTTAACATCTTTCTTAATTTTAAACACTGCAATTTGAAAGTAGAAATAGAAAATGTAACACAGAAAATAGAATTCTAATTGGGATGATAAATATATATAAAAAAGTTAATTACAACAATCAACTCACCTCTACTTTGTTTTTTGCAATGTACATACAATTTATTAAATGGACAGAAAGGATAAATAAGTATTATGATAGGAAAAATAGTATGCTTGATTGTATCTGATTCGTTTCCTTTCTACCATGCCTTTCTGCAGTAACTTTTCAGCACCAGCTTCACTTGTATGGAGAAAAAAAACAAGTAAACCAAAAATAAATAAATGTAAAAAAAAAAAAAAAAAAAAAAAATCACCATCACTTCTCTAATTTCATTATACTACTGATAATATAAATCTTCTGGTACCTCAACTAGCTTTTGTGTATATTAGCTTAAAAAAAGACACCAAATTATTGTATCTAAAATGAAAAGAAAGGGATATTTTCCCATTGTATTTCAAACCTTATCTCAAGGGAGAGCATTTCAAATCTGACTCAAGCAGAAACTTTCACCTGGCTTTGTTTTGTTAGTAATAATGTTATGTAAATGGAAAACAAAACAGTATAAACAACCCCAAGCTCACTCGGTGGTTGATAATAAGGCTGTCTTCTGCCTATCATGGGCAGGAGGGAAAATGCACAGGCTTTCCAGGAGTAGGCAAATACATTTAGAGTGGCTCTTAATTACACAGAGAAAAACAAAACAGCAATGAAGGGTATGGTAAAAAAAGTAAGATATATGGCTCATTTTATTTCAATTATATATAAATGTAGAATGCATTAAAGGGGCCAGGGAGATAGCTCAGTAGAATAAGCATTTGCCTGGCAAGGACAAGGGCCTGAGTTCAATCCCTGGTTCTGCCCAACCACAACAAAAAAGAATGCATTGAATAGAAAGACACAAAGACCACAGACATCTAAATGAATTGCATTAACAATCAGACTGGGTGTGATGGCGCATGCCTGTAATCCCAGTGCTTGAGGCTGAAAACAGGAGGATCACTACGAGTCTGATCTGTGTAGAGCCTGTACTGAATACATTAAAAATAAATAAAAAATAAAAACAATGGATGTTAATATTGTACATAGTGTAAATAAGAAGTGCAAATTTTACTCAATTTTCTATAGACAGGTTAAAAAAAAAAAAACAGTCATCATTACTGGCAAAACACCAAATGTATTTCACAAACGGTTCTACATGACATAACCAGTGTAAGTTTATAAAAAGTTTATGAATATCTCCTCAAACGGTATAGTTCATTCCATGCCCTAAGAATGCAAGGAACCAGAGATAACTGGCCTACAGAGATGAGTAGAGGGGTTGGCATACAGAAGAGAATCAAACATTTACTAAGCATCTCATGTATTAGACACTCTAGGTGTCATCTTACTAGTGTTATCTAAGAGAAGTCCTCAGAGGCAGAACAACAATAAGGAACAGGAGCGCTTTCTTGCCCTGGGGCCCTTGAAAAGGCTGCTCCTTACTCTGCGTCTCTACTCTATGCACTTGGCTCACAATTCACCTTTTAGTTCTCTCTCCTTTCAAGCATCACTACTGGTGGAAGACACAGTCTAAAATAGATCCTTTCTACATTTTCTCTAGCAGTAACTACTGTTTACTGTCTTTCTACTTCAAGGTACTGAGGCTAGAACCCAAGGTGATCTACTTTATTTTTTATTTATTTATTTATTTTTGTCTTTTTGAGACAGGGTCTCACTATGCAGTTCAGGCTGGCCTTAAGCTCACTTTGTAGCTCAGGCTGGTCTCGAACTCACAACAATCCTCCTGCCTCAGCCTCCCGAGTGCTGGGATTACAGGCCTGTGCCACCACGCCCGGCTAAGGTGGTCTACTTTATGCAAGCACTCTACCAGTTACAGCCCAGCCTACATGTCTCTATTTATAGATTTTTTTAAAAGCTACTGCTTTGATTATCAGACATGATCAGTAACTTTGATAAAGGAGAGTGAGATAAAAAGGAAAAAAAGACAAGGAAGAGCAAAATAATGAAGGTAGGGAGAAACTGGCCAACCTGTGAAGCTACTCAAAAAGTATCATGCACCTTCATTGAGTTTCAGATGAAATCTGCCAATACCACATCAAAAGATTCATGAAAAGGAGATGTTGTATTACATTTAAGTTAGGGATGAGTTTAAAATACACCTCTGTTAATTTACTCCATCTTTGATAAATAGAGCCAGTATGCTTTCAACCATTACAAACCACTTGAAACAACTGAGCAAAGTATCTTAAAAGTTTCTATGACCACTACTCTAATGCAGATCCTTATTAGTTTCATTGCCTCAGAACCCCTTTCTCCAACATTCTTTTGTTAATATAAACTTGTTTGTAACATTTCTCAGAATCTATTGTTATTTGAATTAACTCCAATTAAGCAAAAACCAAAAATCTGAAAACAATCTACCCTTCAAAAACAGTTTCTCATGGGCTGGACAGATAGCTCAGTGCTTGTCTAAGCTCCAGCCTGCTAAGGACCCAGGTTTGATCCCTGGTTCTGCCTGCTATGACAGCCACCGCAACCAGGTGTGGTGGCTCATGCCTGTAATCCCAGCACTGAGAAGGCTGATTCAAGAGGGTCACTATGAGTCTGAGCTGCGTAATGAGATACGGTACCAAATAAGTAATAACTGATATTTTAATTTAAAAAAATTTCTCATGAATCTTATTCCCAGAATGAACTACAGCTCTCTTAAGCTAAATTGGTAAATTGTCCATGCTAGATTTGAACTTGTAATCCTCTCCCCACAACCTCTCAAAATCCTGTGATTAAAAGTACAGATCTTTTTTCTGTATTTCTTTTCTCTACTGCTAATACACTACCCTACCCCGGCAAAACTGTACATCATGCCCAGTTCCTCCACATAGCTTGTTATGGTTTCCTAAACTGGGAATAAGTTCCTTTCTCTTCAACTGTCAGACCTATTTATACCTTTCTTAGTTCAGATCATACTTTTTAGTATTTATCAGCAGTCCCCTCCACATATGAGTTTCATCTTCCGGTACTTTCACACTGATAGAACAGTTAATGTGATTTAGCCTGACTTATTTGTTCTCATTCCTTCTTTTGGAAGAAAATGATACTTTATCCAAGCATAAGAGTATACACTTGGGAGCTGGGCGTGGTGGCGCATGCCTGTAATCCCAGCACTAGGGAGGCTGAGGCAGGAGGATTGTTGTGAGTTCGAGACCAGCCTGAGCTACAAAGTGAGCTTAAGGCCAGCCTGAACTGCACAGTGAGACCCTGTCTCAAAAAAAAGACAAAAAAAAAAAAAAAAAAAAAAAAAAAAAAAAAAAAAAAAAAAAAAAAAAA